>CALSFV010000173.1:0-44694 GCA_943737045.1 Parapristionchus giblindavisi
CCTGAACATGAGAAAGAGAAATCCCTGAACATGAGATGAAAATCCCTGAACGTTCATGATTAGAAGGTTAATCACACCCATGATTAAAAACTTAATCGTGACCACTTAATCGCCGCTTTCCAGGCCCTGGGGTACACTCTCAAGTTAAATAAAAGTAGAAGAATCGCAGAAAGTTGACAAACGTTAGCGTAACAGTGCATAAATCGTATTCTCTCAAATTGAATAAAAGTAGAAGAATCTTTTTCCGCCCAAATGGGCGCCTTTTATTTTGCGCTAGCGATTTACGACAAAGATAAATAATGCGCACTTCCACTTTTCGCACATCCGTAGGCTGAGTGAGGTAATTAGTTATGCGCAAGGGTAATTAATGACAATTAGAATGCTGTTTAATTATATATTTTTACATTTTTGAAGTATGTCCCCTGAAAAAGTGTTTATAGGTTATGGAAAAGTCATGTGCTTTTGAGTTTGTAGATAGATAAGTTCTTTTGAAGTTTGAGTTAATTATCTTAAAAGAGATGCGCAAAAATCTCTTGTACAATATTCACACGAACCCTCACATACAATGCTCACCCTCTCTATCCCATGCAATATTCACCCGCATTTTCACCTGCATTATTCAGTCACTCTTTCACCCACATTTTCATCTGCACTTTCAAGTCGAATTTTCACCCTATTTTTTAACCTGCACTCTCACCCGCCTTTTTTCACATGCACTTTCACCCGCTGATAGGGAAAGTATCATGAAACACTATTCACTCCTATTTTCACACGCAATATTCAGTACACATTCACCCGCACTTGCGCACGCAATGTTCTCCTCCTTTCCCAATCCGCGATTTGAAAAAAAACTGTAATTTCATAAGCCTTCCTTATGCAAAAGTCTCTGCCGCGCGTCGTACTATTCACACCCATTTTCATCCACATCATTCAGTCACAATTTCGCCCGCACTTGAACACGCAATGTTCTCTTGCTTTCCCAATCCGTCATTTCAAAACTGTGATTTCATAAGTCTTCCTTGCGCAAAAGTCTCAGCCGCGCGTCGTCGAAATCGCTAGCGCAAAATAAAAGGCGCCCATTTGGGCGGAAAAAGATTCTTCTACTTTTATTCAATTTGAGAGAATACGATTTATGCACTGTTACGCTAACGTTTGTCAACTTTCTGCGATTCTTCTACTTTTATTTAACTTGAGAGTGTACCCCAGGGCCTGGAAAGCGGCGATTAAGTGGTCACGATTAAGTTTTTAATCATGGGTGTGATTAACCTTCTAATCATGAACGTTCAGGGATTTTCATCTCATGTTCAGGGATTTCTCTTTCTCATGTTCAGGAATACGTTTGTCAACTTTTTTTGCGATTCTTCTACTTTTATTTATCTTGAGAGAGTACCCCAGGTCCTGGAAAGCGGCGATTAAGTGGTCGGATTTCTGTATCATGTTCAGGAATTTCTATCTCATGTTCAGGGATTTCTCTCGTATGTTCAAGGATTTCACTCGTATGTTCAGGGATTTCTATCTCATGTTCAGGGATTTCTCTCGTATGTTCAAGGATTTCACTCGTATGTTCAGGGATTTCTATCATGTTCAGGGATTTCTCTCGTATGTTCAGGGATTTCTCTCATATGTTCAGGGATATCACCTCTCTCATGTTCAGGGATTTACATCTCATGTTCAGGGATTTCACTCGTATGTTCAGGGATTTCTTTGTAATGTTCAAGGATTTCTGTATCATCTTCAGGGATGCTCCCGTATGTTCAGGGATCTCTCTCTCATGTTCACGGATACGTTTGTCAACTTTTTGCGATTCTTCTACTTTTATTTATCTTGAGAGAATACGAAATATGCATTGATACCCTAACGTTTTGTCAACTTTTTTCGATTCTTCTACTTTTATTTGGCTTGAGAGAATATGATTCATGGAGTGCTACTCTAACGTTTTCTCAACTTTTTGCGATTCTTCTACTTTTATTTGACTTGAGAGAATACAAAATATGCATTGATACCCTAACTTTTTGTCAACTTTTTGCGATTCTTCTACTTTTATTTGGCTTGATAGAATATGTTTTATGAGTCTAATGTGGGACTCTAACGTTTTGTATACTTTTTGAGATTTTTTTACTTTTTTTAGGCTTGAGAGAATATGATTCAAGGAGTGCTACTCTAACATTTTGTATACTTTTTGAGATTCTTTTACTTTTATTAGGCTTGAGAGAATATGATTCAAAGAGTGCTACTCTAATATTTTGTATACTTTTTGAGATTCTTTTACTTTTTTTTAGGCTTGAGAGAATATGATTCAAGGAGTGCTACTCTAACATTTTGTATACTTTTTGAGATTCTTTTACTTTTATTTGACTTGAGATAATGTAAGTAATGTACACTCTCTCTCTCTAAGCCCAAATGAATATCTTTTATTTGAGGGCTGTAAGCCCTCAAAGAAAGTCTTCTACTGTTCCCGCACTCCCTTATGATCCGAGGCTTGGGGTTAGGCTTAGGCTTGCTTAGGCTTAGGCTTAGGCTTAGGCTTAGGCTTAGGCTTAGGCTTAGGCTTAGGCTTAGGCTTAGGCTTAGGCTTAGGCTTAGGCTTAGGCTTAGGCTTAGGCTTAGGCTTAGGCTTAGGCTTAGGCTTAGGCTTAGGCTTAGGCTTAGGCTTAGGCTTAGGCTTAAGGCCAGTCCCGTCAAGGGACTGGCCCATTTGGGGTTAGGATCACTCTCCCACCACAGTGAACTAGAAGGGGGCGTGGCCTACCCTTGTATCTCGGTTCCTTTTGGTTCCTGAGTTACCAAAACTTAGACTTAAGCTTGCCGATGGCTGAATAGTCGAGCGCCCCTGGTCCCATGTCGGTACCATATCGGGGCCTAGGCGAGGCTGAGGTGGTAAAATGTCTCGAATTGTTCGCCTCATGTAACGCTGGGCGGAGCCTTGCATCGGTCTAGCTCGACGCTGATTGGCTGACGTCGAACGGGTGCCAAACGTGCCCCAGAGGTCCCCCGACCTTCCAACTTGGCACAAAGGTACTCGGGTCACTCGCGGACGCGGACACGCGGACGCGCGGACGTCCGCGCGGACCCTCGCGCCACTAGGGGTTTTTGGTTCATTGATGAGTGGGTGTTCAGAAACGCGCGCGGTTTTGGGTCTCCGGCCACGCGGACGCGCGGACGACCGCGCGGACCACCCATGGACCCAAACTTTACCAAACGTGCCCCAGAGGTCCCCCGACCTCCCAACTTGGTGTAAAGGTACTCGGGTCACGCGCGGACGCGGACGCGGACGCGCGGACGTCCGCGCGGACCCTCGCGCCACTAGGGGTTTTTGGTTCATTGATGAGTGGGTGTTCAGAAACGCGCCCGGTTTTGGGTCTCCTGCTACGCGGACGCGCGTACGACCGCGCGGACCACCCATGGACCCAAACTTTGCCAAACGTGCCCCAGAGGTCCCCCGACCTCCCAACTTGGTGCAAAGGTACTCGGGTCAACCGCGGACGCGGACGCGGATGTGCGGACGCCCACGCGGTCCCTCGCGCCAACAGGGTTTTTTGGTTCATTGATGAGTGGGTGTTCAGAAACGCGCGCGGTTTTGGATCTCCGGCCAGGCGGACGCGCGGACGATCGCGCGGACCACCCATGGACCCAAACTTTACCAAACGTGCCCCAGAGGTCCCCCGACCTCCCAACTTGGTGCAAAGGTACTCGGGTCACGCGTGAACGCGGACGCGGACGTGCGGACGCCCACGCGGTCCCTCGCGCCAACAGGGTTTTTTGGTTCATTGATGAGTGGGTGTTCAGAAACGCGCGCGGTTTTGGATCTCCGGCCAGGCGGACGCGCGGACGATCGCGCGGACCACCCATGGACCCAAACTTTACCAAACGTGCCCCAGAGGTCCCCCGACCTCCCAACTTGGTGCAAAGGTACTCGGGTCACGCGTGGACGCGGACGCGGTCCCTCGCGCCACCACGTGTCTTTGGTTCGTTGATGAGTGGGTATTGGTTTGAAGCGATATCAATCGATATCGGTTCAAGCCGCTTCGATTTGTCACTCGACATGTCAAGATTTGGTCGAGAAAATGTTTTCGATTTCAAAATTTCACCGGTGAATAACCTCTATTTTTGATTTAAAATAATTGTCAGTAAGTGATAATCATTTTTTACATTGGTTTGAAGCGACATCAATCAATATCGGTTCAAGCCGCATCGATTTGTCACTCGACATGTCAAGATTTGGTCGAGAAAATGTTTTCGATTTCAAAAATTCACCGGTGAATATCCTCTATTTTTGATTTAAAATAATTGTCATTAAGTGACAATCATTTTTTATATTGGTTTGAAGCGATGTCAATCGATATCGGTTCAAGCCACATCGATTTGTCACTCGACATGTCAAGATTTGGTCGAGAAAATGTTTTCGATTTCAAAAATTTACCGGTGAATAACCTCTATTTTTGATTTAAAATAATTGTCAGTAAGTGACAATCATTTTTTATGTTGGTTTGAACCAATATCAATCGATATCGGTTCAAGCCACATCGATTTGTCACTCACCATTACAAGATTTGGTCGAGAAAATATTCTCGATTTCAAAAATTTACCGGTGAATATCCTCTATTTTTGCTTTAAAGTAATTGTCAGTTAGTGACAATCATTTTTTATGTTGGTTTGAACCAATATCAATCGATATCGGTTCAAGCCACATCGATTTGTCACTCACCATTACAAGATTTGGTCGAGAAAATATTCTCGATTTCAAAAATTTACCGGTGAATATCCTCTATTTTTGCTTTAAAGTAATTGTCAGTAAGTGACAATCATTTTTTTATATTGGTTTGAACCGATTTCAATCGATATCGGTTCAAGCCACATCGATTTGTCACTCACCATTACAAGATTTGGTCGAGAAAATATTCTCGATTTCAAAAATTTACCGGTGAATATCCTCTATTTTTGCTTTAAAGTAATTGTCAGTAAGTGACAATCATTTTTTTATATTGGTTTGAACCGATTTCAATCGATATCGGTTCAAGCCACATCGATTTGTCACTCACCATTACAAGATTTGGTCGAGAAAATATTCTCGATTTCAAAAATTTACCGGTGAATATCCTCTATTTTTGCTTTAAAGTAATTGTCATTAAGTGACAATCATTTTTTATATTGGTTTGAAGCGACATCAACCGATATCGGATCAATCCGCATCGATTTGTCACTCGACATGTTAAGATTTGGTCGAGAAAATGTTTTCGATTTCAAAATTTCACCGGTGAATAACCTCTATTTTTGATTTAAAATAATTGTCATTAAGTGACAATCATTTTTTATATTGGTTTGAAGCGATATCAATCGATATCGGTTCAAGCCGCTTCGATTTGTCACTCGACATGTCAAGATTTGGTCGAGAAAATGTTTTCGATTTCAAAATTTCACCGGTGAATATCCTCTATTTTTGATTTAAAATAATTGTCAGTAAGTGACAATCATTTTTTATATTGGTTTGAAGCGATATCAATCGATATCGGTTCAAGCCGCATCGATTTGTCACTCGACATGTTAAGATTTGGTCGAGAAAATGTTTTCGATTTCAAAAATTCACCGGTGAATAACCTCTATTTTTGTTTTAAAATAATTGTCAGTAAGTGACAATCATTTTTTATATTGCTTTGAAGCGACATCAATCGATATCGGTTCAAGCCGCATCGATTTGTCACTCGACATGTCAAGATTTGGTCGAGAAAATGTTTTCGATTTCAAAAATTCACCGGTGAATATCCTCTATTTTTGATTTAAAATAATTGTCAGTAAGTGACAATCATTTTTTATATTGGTTTGAAGCGACATTAATCGATATCGGTTCAAGCCGCATCGATTTGTCACTCGATATGTCAAGATTTGGTCGAGAAAATGTTTTCGATTTCAAAAATTCACCGGTGAATAACCTCTATTTTTGATTTAAAATAATTGTCATTAAGTGACAATCATTTTTTATATTGGTTTGAACCGATATCAATCGATTTTGGTTCAAGCCACATCGATTTGTCACTCGACATGTCAAGATTTGGTCGAGAAAATGTTTTCGATTTCAAAATTTCACCGGTGAATAAATTATATTTTTGATTTAAAATAATTGTCATTAAGTGACAATCATTTTTTATATTTGTTTGAACCGATATCAATCGATTTCGGTTCAAGCCACATCGATTTGTCACTCGACATGTCAAGATTTGGTCGAGAAAATGTTTTCGATTTCAAAAATTCACCGGTGAATAACCTCTATTTTTGATTTAAAATAATTGTCATTAAGTGACAATCATTTTTTTATATTGGTTTGAACCGATATCAATCGATTTCGGTTCAAGCCACATCGATTTGTCACTCGACATGCCAAGATTTGGTCGAGAAAATGTTTTCGATTTCAAAAATTCACCGGTGAATAACCTCTATTTTTGATTTAAAATAATTGTCATTAAGTGACAATCATTTTTTTATATTGGTTTGAACCGATATCAATCGATTTCGGTTCAAGCCACATCGATTTGTCACTCGACATGCCAAGATTTGGTCGAGAAAATGTTTTCGATTTCAAAAATTCACCGGTGAATAAATTATATTTTTGATTTAAAATAATTGTCATTAAGTGACAATCATTTTTTATATTGGTTTGAACCGATATCAATCGATTTCGGTTCAAGCCACATCGATTTGTCACTCGACATGCCAAGATTTGGTCGAGAAAATGTTTTCGATTTCAAAAATTCACCGGTGAATAACCTCTATTTTTGATTTAAAATAATTGTCATTAAGTGACAATCATTTTTTTATATTGGTTTGAACCGATATCAATCGATTTCGGTTCAAGCCACATCGATTTGTCACTCGACATGCCAAGATTTGGTCGAGAAAATGTTTTCGATTTCAAAAATTCACCGGTGAATAAATTATATTTTTGATTTAAAATAATTGTCATTAAGTGACAATCATTTTTTATATTGGTTTGAACCGATATCAATCGATTTCGGTTCAAGCCACATCGATTTGTCACTCGACATGTCAAGATTTGGTCGAGAAAATGTTTTCGATTTCAAAAATTCACCGGTGAATAACCTCTATTTTTGATTTAAAATAATTGTCATTAAGTGACAATCATTTTTTATATTGGTTTGAAGCGACATCAATCGATATCGGTTCAAGCCGCATCGATTTGTCACTCGACATGTCAAGATTTGGTCGAGAAAATGTTTTCGATTTCAAAAATTCACCGGTGAATATCCTCTATTTTTGATTTAAAATAATTGTCAGTAAGTGACAATCATTTTTTATATTGGTTTGAAGCGACATTAATCGATATCGGTTCAAGCCGCATCGATTTGTCACTCGACATGTCAAGATTTGGTCGAGAAAATGTTTTCGATTTCAAAAGTTCACCGGTGAATAAATTATATTTTTGATTTAAAATAATTGTCATTAAGTGACAATCATTTTTTATATTTGTTTGAACCGATATCAATCGATTTCGGTTCAAGCCACATCGATTTGTCACTCGACATGCCAAGATTTGGTCGAGAAAATGTTTTCGATTTCAAAAATTCACCGGTGAATAAATTATATTTTTGATTTAAAATAATTGTCATTAAGTGACAATCATTTTTTATATTGGTTTGAAGCGACATTAATCGATATCGGTTCAAGCCGCATCGATTTGTCACTCGACATGTCAAGATTTGGTCGAGAAAATGTTTTCGATTTCAAAAGTTCACCGGTGAATAAATTATATTTTTGATTTAAAATAATTGTCATTAAGTGACAATCATTTTTTATATTGGTTTGAACCGATATCAATCGATTTCGGTTCAAGCCACATCGATTTGTCACTCGACATGCCAAGATTTGGTCGAGAAAATGTTTTCGATTTCAAAAATTCACCGGTGAATAACCTCTATTTTTGATTTAAAATAATTGTCATTAAGTGACAATCATTTTTTTATATTGGTTTGAACCGATATCAATCGATTTCGGTTCAAGCCACATCGATTTGTCACTCGACATGCCAAGATTTGGTCGAGAAAATGTTTTCGATTTCAAAAATTCACCGGTGAATAAATTATATTTTTGATTTAAAATAATTGTCATTAAGTGACAATCATTTTTTATATTGGTTTGAACCGATATCAATCGATTTCGGTTCAAGCCACATCGATTTGTCACTCGACATGTCAAGATTTGGTCGAGAAAATGTTTTCGATTTCAAAAATTCACCGGTGAATAACCTCTATTTTTGATTTAAAATAATTGTCATTAAGTGACAATCATTTTTTATATTGGTTTGAAGCGACATCAATCGATATCGGTTCAAGCCGCATCGATTTGTCACTCGACATGTCAAGATTTGGTCGAGAAAATGTTTTCGATTTCAAAAATTCACCGGTGAATATCCTCTATTTTTGATTTAAAATAATTGTCAGTAAGTGACAATCATTTTTTATATTGGTTTGAAGCGACATTAATCGATATCGGTTCAAGCCGCATCGATTTGTCACTCGACATGTCAAGATTTGGTCGAGAAAATGTTTTCGATTTCAAAAGTTCACCGGTGAATAAATTATATTTTTGATTTAAAATAATTGTCATTAAGTGACAATCATTTTTTATATTTGTTTGAACCGATATCAATCGATTTCGGTTCAAGCCACATCGATTTGTCACTCGACATGTCAAGATTTGGTCGAGAAAATGTTTTCGATTTCAAAATTTCACCGGTGAATATCCTCTATTTTTGATTTAAAATAATTGTCAGTAAGTGACAATCATTTTTTATATTGGTTTGAAGCGATATCAATCGATATCGGTTCAAGCCACATCGATTTGTCACTCGACATGTCAAGATTTGGTCGAGAAAATGTTTTCGATTTCAAAAATTCACCGGTGAATAACCTCTATTTTTGATTTAAAATAATTGTCATTAAGTGACAATCATTTTTTATATTGGTTTGAACCGATATCAATCGATTTTGGTTCAAGCCACATCGATTTGTCACTCGACATGCCAAGATTTGGTCGAGAAAATGTTTTCGATTTCAAAAATTCACCGGTGAATAACCTCTATTCTTGATTTAAAATAATTGTCATTAAGTGACAATCATTTTTTATATTGGTTTGAAGCGATATCAATCGATATCGGTTCAAGCCGCATCGATTTGTCACTCGACATGTTAAGATTTGGTCGAGAAAATGTTTTCGATTTCAAAAATTCACCGGTGAATATCCTCTATTTTTGATTTAAAATAATTGTCAGTAAGTGACAATCATTTTTTATATTGGTTTGAAGCGACATTAATCGATATCGGTTCAAGCCGCATCGATTTGTCACTCGACATGTCAAGATTTGGTCGAGAAAATGTTTTCGATTTCAAAAGTTCACCGGTGAATAAATTATATTTTTGATTTAAAATAATTGTCATTAAGTGACAATCATTTTTTATATTGGTTTGAACCGATATCAATCGATTTCGGTTCAAGCCACATCGATTTGTCACTCGACATGTCAAGATTTGGTCGAGAAAATGTTTTCGATTTCAAAAATTCACCGGTGAATAACCTCTATTTTTGATTTAAAATAATTGTCATTAAGTGACAATCATTTTTTATATTGGTTTGAAGCGACATCAATCGATATCGGTTCAAGCCGCATCGATTTGTCACTCGACATGTCAAGATTTGGTCGAGAAAATGTTTTCGATTTCAAAAATTCACCGGTGAATATCCTCTATTTTTGATTTAAAATAATTGTCAGTAAGTGACAATCATTTTTTATATTGGTTTGAAGCGACATTAATCGATATCGGTTCAAGCCGCATCGATTTGTCACTCGACATGTCAAGATTTGGTCGAGAAAATGTTTTCGATTTCAAAAGTTCACCGGTGAATAAATTATATTTTTGATTTAAAATAATTGTCATTAAGTGACAATCATTTTTTATATTTGTTTGAACCGATATCAATCGATTTCGGTTCAAGCCACATCGATTTGTCACTCGACATGTCAAGATTTGGTCGAGAAAATGTTTTCGATTTCAAAATTTCACCGGTGAATATCCTCTATTTTTGATTTAAAATAATTGTCAGTAAGTGACAATCATTTTTTATATTGGTTTGAAGCGATATCAATCGATATCGGTTCAAGCCACATCGATTTGTCACTCGACATGTCAAGATTTGGTCGAGAAAATGTTTTCGATTTCAAAAATTCACCGGTGAATAACCTCTATTTTTGATTTAAAATAATTGTCATTAAGTGACAATCATTTTTTATATTGGTTTGAACCGATATCAATCGATTTTGGTTCAAGCCACATCGATTTGTCACTCGACATGCCAAGATTTGGTCGAGAAAATGTTTTCGATTTCAAAAATTCACCGGTGAATAACCTCTATTCTTGATTTAAAATAATTGTCATTAAGTGACAATCATTTTTTTTATATTGGTTTGAACCGATATCAATCGATTTCGGTTCAAGCCACATCGATTTGTCACTCGACATGCCAAGATTTGGTCGAGAAAATGTTTTCGATTTCAAAAATTCACCGGTGAATAAATTATATTTTTAATTTAAAATAATTGTCATTAAGTGACAATCATTTTTTATATTGGTTTGAACCGATATCAATCGATTTCGGTTCAAGCCACATCGATTTGTCACTCGACATGTCAAGATTTGGTCGAGAAAATGTTTTCGATTTCAAAAATTCACCGGTGAATAACCTCTATTTTTGATTTAAAATAATTGTCATTAAGTGACAATCATTTTTTATATTGGTTTGAACCGATATCAATCGATTTTGGTTCAAGCCACATCGATTTGTCACTCGACATGCCAAGATTTGGTCGAGAAAATGTTTTCGATTTCAAAAATTCACCGGTAAATAACCTCTATTTTTGATTTAAAATAATTGTCATTAAGTGACAATCATTTTTTATATTGGTTTGAACCGATATCAATCGATTTCGGTTCAAGCCACATCGATTTGTCACTCGACATGTCAAGATTTGGTCGAGAAAATGTTTTCGATTTCAAAAATTCACCGGTGAATAACCTCTATTTTTGCTTTAAAGTAATTGTCAGTAAGTGACAATCATTTTTTATGTTGGTTTGAACCAATATCAATCGATATCGGTTCAAGCCACATCGATTTGTCACTCACCATTACAAGATTTGGTCGAGAAAATATTCTCGATTTCAAAAATTTACCGGTGAATATCCTCTATTTTTGCTTTAAAGTAATTGTCAGTAAGTGACAATCATTTTTTTATATTGGTTTGAACCGATTTCAATCGATATCGGTTCAAGCCACATCGATTTGTCACTCACCATTACAAGATTTGGTCGAGAAAATATTCTCGATTTCAAAAATTTACCGGTGAATATCCTCTATTTTTGCTTTAAAGTAATTGGCAGTTAGTGACAATCATTTTTTATGTTGGTTTGAACCAATATCAATCGATATCGGTTCAAGCCACATCGATTTGTTACTCACCATTACAAGATTTGGTCGAGAAAATATTCTCGATTTCAAAAATTTACCGGTGAATATCCTCTATTTTTGCTTTAAAGTAATTGTCAGTTAGTGACAATCATTTTTTATGTTGGTTTGAACCAATATCAATCGATATCGGTTCAAGCCACATCGATTTCTCACTCACCATTACAAGATTTGGTCGAGAAAATATTCTCGATTTCAAAAATTTACCGGTGAATATCCTCTATTTTTGCTTTAAAGTAATTGTCAGTAAGTGACAATCATTTTTTATGTTGGTTTGAACCAATATCAATCGATATCGGTTCAAGCCACATCGATTTGTCACTCACCATTACAAGATTTGGTCGAGAAAATATTCTCGATTTCAAAAATTTACCGGTGAATATCCTCTATTTTTGCTTTAAAGTAATTGTCAGTAAGTGACAATCATTTTTTTATATTGGTTTGAACCGATTTCAATCGATATCGGTTCAAGCCACATCGATTTGTCACTCACCATTACAAGATTTGGTCGAGAAAATATTCTCGATTTCAAAAATTTACCTTTGAATATCCTCTATTTTTGCTTTAAAGTAATTGTCAGTAAGTGACAATCATTTTTTTATATTGGTTTGAACCGATTTCAATCGATATAGGTTCAAGCCACATCGATTTGTCACTCACCATTACAAGATTTGGTCGAGAAAATATTCTCGATTTCAAAAATTTACCGGTGAATATCCTCTATTTTTGCTTTAAAGTAATTGGCAGTTAGTGACAATCATTTTTTATGTTGGTTTGAACCAATATCAATCGATATTGGTTCAAGCCACATCGATTTGTTACTCACCATTACAAGATTTGGTCGAGAAAATATTCTCGATTTCAAAAATTTACCGGTGAATAACCTCTATTTTTGATTTAAAATAATTGTCAGTAAGTGACAATCATTTTTTATGTTGGTTTGAACCAATATCAATCGATATCGGTTCAAGCCACATCGATTTGTCACTCACCATTACAAGATTTGGTCGAGAAAATATTCTCGATTTCAAAAATTTACCGGTGAATATCCTCTATTTTTGCTTTAAAGTAATTGTCAGTTAGTGACAATCATTTTTTATGTTGGTTTGAACCAATATCAATCGATATCGGTTCAAGCCACATCGATTTGTCACTCACCATTACAAGATTTGGTCGAGAAAATATTCTCGATTTCAAAAATTTACCGGTGAATATCCTCTATTTTTGCTTTAAAGTAATTGTCATTAAGTGACAATCATTTTTTATATTGGTTTGAAGCGACATCAACCGATATCGGATCAATCCGCATCGATTTGTCACTCGACATGTTAAGATTTGGTCGAGAAAATGTTTTCGATTTCAAAATTTCACCGGTGAATAACCTCTATTTTTGATTTAAAATAATTGTCATTAAGTGACAATCATTTTTTATATTGGTTTGAAGCGATATCAATCGATATCGGTTCAAGCCGCTTCGATTTGTCACTCGACATGTCAAGATTTGGTCGAGAAAATGTTTTCGATTTCAAAATTTCACCGGTGAATATCCTCTATTTTTGATTTAAAATAATTGTCAGTAAGTGACAATCATTTTTTATATTGGTTTGAAGCGATATCAATCGATATCGGTTCAAGCCGCATCGATTTGTCACTCGACATGTTAAGATTTGGTCGAGAAAATGTTTTCGATTTCAAAAATTCACCGGTGAATAACCTCTATTTTTGTTTTAAAATAATTGTCAGTAAGTGACAATCATTTTTTATATTGCTTTGAAGCGACATCAATCGATATCGGTTCAAGCCGCATCGATTTGTCACTCGACATGTCAAGATTTGGTCGAGAAAATGTTTTCGATTTCAAAAATTCACCGGTGAATATCCTCTATTTTTGATTTAAAATAATTGTCAGTAAGTGACAATCATTTTTTATATTGGTTTGAAGCGACATTAATCGATATCGGTTCAAGCCGCATCGATTTGTCACTCGATATGTCAAGATTTGGTCGAGAAAATGTTTTCGATTTCAAAAATTCACCGGTGAATAACCTCTATTTTTGATTTAAAATAATTGTCATTAAGTGACAATCATTTTTTATATTGGTTTGAACCGATATCAATCGGTTTTGGTTCAAGCCACATCGATTTGTCACTCGACATGTCAAGATTTGGTCGAGAAAATGTTTTCGATTTCAAAATTTCACCGGTGAATAAATTATATTTTTGATTTAAAATAATTGTCATTAAGTGACAATCATTTTTTATATTTGTTTGAACCGATATCAATCGATTTCGGTTCAAGCCACATCGATTTGTCACTCGACATGTCAAGATTTGGTCGAGAAAATGTTTTCGATTTCAAAAATTCACCGGTGAATAACCTCTATTTTTGATTTAAAATAATTGTCATTAAGTGACAATCATTTTTTTATATTGGTTTGAACCGATATCAATCGATTTCGGTTCAAGCCACATCGATTTGTCACTCGACATGCCAAGATTTGGTCGAGAAAATGTTTTCGATTTCAAAAATTCACCGGTGAATAACCTCTATTTTTGATTTAAAATAATTGTCATTAAGTGACAATCATTTATTTATATTGGTTTGAACCGATATCAATCGATTTCGGTTCAAGCCACATCGATTTGTCACTCGACATGCCAAGATTTGGTCGAGAAAATGTTTTCGATTTCAAAAATTCACCGGTGAATAAATTATATTTTTGATTTAAAATAATTGTCATTAAGTGACAATCATTTTTTATATTGGTTTGAACCGATATCAATCGATTTCGGTTCAAGCCACATCGATTTGTCACTCGACATGCCAAGATTTGGTCGAGAAAATGTTTTCGATTTCAAAAATTCACCGGTGAATAACCTCTATTTTTGATTTAAAATAATTGTCATTAAGTGACAATCATTTTTTATATTGGTTTGAAGCGACATCAATCGATATCGGTTCAAGCCGCATCGATTTGTCACTCGACATGTCAAGATTTGGTCGAGAAAATGTTTTCGATTTCAAAAATTCACCGGTGAATATCCTCTATTTTTGCTTTAAAGTAATTGTCAGTAAGTGACAATCATTTTTTATGTTGGTTTGAACCAATATCAATCGATATCGGTTCAAGCCACATCGATTTGTCACTCACCATTACAAGATTTGGTCGAGAAAATATTCTCGATTTCAAAAATTTACCGGTGAATATCCTCTATTTTTGCTTTAAAGTAATTGTCAGTAAGTGACAATCATTTTTTATGTTGGTTTGAACCAATATCAATCGATATCGGTTCAAGCCACATCGATTTGTCACTCACCATTACAAGATTTGGTCGAGAAAATATTCTCGATTTCAAAAATTTACCGGTGAATATCCTCTATTTTTGCTTTAAAGTAATTGTCAGTAAGTGACAATCATTTTTTATGTTGGTTTGAACCAATATCAATCGATATCGGTTCAAGCCACATCGATTTGTCACTCACCATTACAAGATTTGGTCGAGAAAATATTCTCGATTTCAAAAATTTACCGGTGAATATCCTCTATTTTTGCTTTAAAGTAATTGTCAGTAAGTGACAATCATTTTTTTATATTGGTTTGAACCGATTTCAATCGATATCGGTTCAAGCCACATCGATTTGTCACTCACCATTACAAGATTTGGTCGAGAAAATATTCTCGATTTCAAAAATTTACCTTTGAATATCCTCTATTTTTGCTTTAAAGTAATTGTCAGTAAGTGACAATCATTTTTTTATATTGGTTTGAACCGATTTCAATCGATATAGGTTCAAGCCACATCGATTTGTCACTCACCATTACAAGATTTGGTCGAGAAAATATTCTCGATTTCAAAAATTTACCGGTGAATATCCTCTATTTTTGCTTTAAAGTAATTGGCAGTTAGTGACAATCATTTTTTATGTTGGTTTGAACCAATATCAATCGATATTGGTTCAAGCCACATCGATTTGTTACTCACCATTACAAGATTTGGTCGAGAAAATATTCTCGATTTCAAAAATTTACCGGTGAATAACCTCTATTTTTGATTTAAAATAATTGTCAGTAAGTGACAATCATTTTTTATGTTGGTTTGAACCAATATCAATCGATATCGGTTCAAGCCACATCGATTTGTCACTCACCATTACAAGATTTGGTCGAGAAAATATTCTCGATTTCAAAAATTTACCGGTGAATATCCTCTATTTTTGCTTTAAAGTAATTGTCAGTTAGTGACAATCATTTTTTATGTTGGTTTGAACCAATATCAATCGATATCGGTTCAAGCCACATCGATTTGTCACTCACCATTACAAGATTTGGTCGAGAAAATATTCTCGATTTCAAAAATTTACCGGTGAATATCCTCTATTTTTGCTTTAAAGTAATTGTCATTAAGTGACAATCATTTTTTATATTGGTTTGAAGCGACATCAACCGATATCGGATCAATCCGCATCGATTTGTCACTCGACATGTTAAGATTTGGTCGAGAAAATGTTTTCGATTTCAAAATTTCACCGGTGAATAACCTCTATTTTTGATTTAAAATAATTGTCATTAAGTGACAATCATTTTTTATATTGGTTTGAAGCGATATCAATCGATATCGGTTCAAGCCGCTTCGATTTGTCACTCGACATGTCAAGATTTGGTCGAGAAAATGTTTTCGATTTCAAAATTTCACCGGTGAATATCCTCTATTTTTGATTTAAAATAATTGTCAGTAAGTGACAATCATTTTTTATATTGGTTTGAAGCGATATCAATCGATATCGGTTCAAGCCGCATCGATTTGTCACTCGACATGTTAAGATTTGGTCGAGAAAATGTTTTCGATTTCAAAAATTCACCGGTGAATAACCTCTATTTTTGTTTTAAAATAATTGTCAGTAAGTGACAATCATTTTTTATATTGCTTTGAAGCGACATCAATCGATATCGGTTCAAGCCGCATCGATTTGTCACTCGACATGTCAAGATTTGGTCGAGAAAATGTTTTCGATTTCAAAAATTCACCGGTGAATATCCTCTATTTTTGATTTAAAATAATTGTCAGTAAGTGACAATCATTTTTTATATTGGTTTGAAGCGACATTAATCGATATCGGTTCAAGCCGCATCGATTTGTCACTCGATATGTCAAGATTTGGTCGAGAAAATGTTTTCGATTTCAAAAATTCACCGGTGAATAACCTCTATTTTTGATTTAAAATAATTGTCATTAAGTGACAATCATTTTTTATATTGGTTTGAACCGATATCAATCGATTTTGGTTCAAGCCACATCGATTTGTCACTCGACATGTCAAGATTTGGTCGAGAAAATGTTTTCGATTTCAAAATTTCACCGGTGAATAAATTATATTTTTGATTTAAAATAATTGTCATTAAGTGACAATCATTTTTTATATTTGTTTGAACCGATATCAATCGATTTCGGTTCAAGCCACATCGATTTGTCACTCGACATGTCAAGATTTGGTCGAGAAAATGTTTTCGATTTCAAAAATTCACCGGTGAATAACCTCTATTTTTGATTTAAAATAATTGTCATTAAGTGACAATCATTTTTTTATATTGGTTTGAACCGATATCAATCGATTTCGGTTCAAGCCACATCGATTTGTCACTCGACATGCCAAGATTTGGTCGAGAAAATGTTTTCGATTTCAAAAATTCACCGGTGAATAACCTCTATTTTTGATTTAAAATAATTGTCATTAAGTGACAATCATTTATTTATATTGGTTTGAACCGATATCAATCGATTTCGGTTCAAGCCACATCGATTTGTCACTCGACATGCCAAGATTTGGTCGAGAAAATGTTTTCGATTTCAAAAATTCACCGGTGAATAAATTATATTTTTGATTTAAAATAATTGTCATTAAGTGACAATCATTTTTTATATTGGTTTGAACCGATATCAATCGATTTCGGTTCAAGCCACATCGATTTGTCACTCGACATGCCAAGATTTGGTCGAGAAAATGTTTTCGATTTCAAAAATTCACCGGTGAATAACCTCTATTTTTGATTTAAAATAATTGTCATTAAGTGACAATCATTTTTTATATTGGTTTGAAGCGACATCAATCGATATCGGTTCAAGCCGCATCGATTTGTCACTCGACATGTCAAGATTTGGTCGAGAAAATGTTTTCGATTTCAAAAATTCACCGGTGAATATCCTCTATTTTTGATTTAAAATAATTGTCATTAAGTGACAATCATTTATTTATATTGGTTTGAACCGATATCAATCGATTTCGGTTCAAGCCACATCGATTTGTCACTCGACATGCCAAGATTTGGTCGAGAAAATGTTTTCGATTTCAAAAATTCACCGGTGAATAACCTCTATTTTTGATTTAAAATAATTGTCATTAAGTGACAATCATTTATTTATATTGGTTTGAACCGATATCAATCGATTTCGGTTCAAGCCACATCGATTTGTCACTCGACATGCCAAGATTTGGTCGAGAAAATGTTTTCGATTTCAAAAATTCACCGGTGAATAAATTATATTTTTGATTTAAAATAATTGTCATTAAGTGACAATCATTTTTTATATTGGTTTGAACCGATATCAATCGATTTCGGTTCAAGCCACATCGATTTGTCACTCGACATGCCAAGATTTGGTCGAGAAAATGTTTTCGATTTCAAAAATTCACCGGTGAATATCCTCTATTTTTGATTTAAAATAATTGTCAGTAAGTGACAATCATTTTTTATATTGGTTTGAAGCGACATTAATCGATATCGGTTCAAGCCGCATCGATTTGTCACTCGACATGTCAAGATTTGGTCGAGAAAATGTTTTCGATTTCAAAAGTTCACCGGTGAATAAATTATATTTTTGATTTAAAATAATTGTCATTAAGTGACAATCATTTTTTATATTTGTTTGAACCGATATCAATCGATTTCGGTTCAAGCCACATCGATTTGTCACTCGACATGCCAAGATTTGGTCGAGAAAATGTTTTCGATTTCAAAAATTCACCGGTGAATAAATTATATTTTTGATTTAAAATAATTGTCATTAAGTGACAATCATTTTTTATATTGGTTTGAACCGATATCAATCGATTTCGGTTCAAGCCACATCGATTTGTCACTCGACATGCCAAGATTTGGTCGAGAAAATGTTTTCGATTTCAAAAATTCACCGGTGAATAACCTCTATTTTTGATTTAAAATAATTGTCATTAAGTGACAATCATTTTTTTATATTGGTTTGAACCGATATCAATCGATTTCGGTTCAAGCCACATCGATTTGTCACTCGACATGCCAAGATTTGGTCGAGAAAATGTTTTCGATTTCAAAAATTCACCGGTGAATAAATTATATTTTTGATTTAAAATAATTGTCATTAAGTGACAATCATTTTTTATATTGGTTTGAACCGATATCAATCGATTTCGGTTCAAGCCACATCGATTTGTCACTCGACATGTCAAGATTTGGTCGAGAAAATGTTTTCGATTTCAAAAATTCACCGGTGAATAACCTCTATTTTTGATTTAAAATAATTGTCATTAAGTGACAATCATTTTTTATATTGGTTTGAAGCGACATCAATCGATATCGGTTCAAGCCGCATCGATTTGTCACTCGACATGTCAAGATTTGGTCGAGAAAATGTTTTCGATTTCAAAAATTCACCGGTGAATATCCTCTATTTTTGATTTAAAATAATTGTCAGTAAGTGACAATCATTTTTTATATTGGTTTGAAGCGACATTAATCGATATCGGTTCAAGCCGCATCGATTTGTCACTCGACATGTCAAGATTTGGTCGAGAAAATGTTTTCGATTTCAAAAGTTCACCGGTGAATAAATTATATTTTTGATTTAAAATAATTGTCATTAAGTGACAATCATTTTTTATATTTGTTTGAACCGATATCAATCGATTTCGGTTCAAGCCACATCGATTTGTCACTCGACATGTCAAGATTTGGTCGAGAAAATGTTTTCGATTTCAAAATTTCACCGGTGAATATCCTCTATTTTTGATTTAAAATAATTGTCAGTAAGTGACAATCATTTTTTATATTGGTTTGAAGCGATATCAATCGATATCGGTTCAAGCCACATCGATTTGTCACTCGACATGTCAAGATTTGGTCGAGAAAATGTTTTCGATTTCAAAAATTCACCGGTGAATATCCTCTTTTTTTGATTTAAAATAATTGTCAGTAAGTGACAATCATTTTTTATATTGGTTTGAAGCGACATTAATCGATATCGGTTCAAGCCGCATCGATTTGTCACTCGACATGTCAAGATTTGGTCGAGAAAATGTTTTCGATTTCAAAAGTTCACCGGTGAATAAATTATATTTTTGATTTAAAATAATTGTCATTAAGTGACAATCATTTTTTATATTTGTTTGAACCGATATCAATCGATTTCGGTTCAAGCCACATCGATTTGTCACTCGACATGTCAAGATTTGGTCGAGAAAATGTTTTCGATTTCAAAATTTCACCGGTGAATATCCTCTATTTTTGATTTAAAATAATTGTCAGTAAGTGACAATCATTTTTTATATTGGTTTGAAGCGATATCAATCGATATCGGTTCAAGCCACATCGATTTGTCACTCGACATGTCAAGATTTGGTCGAGAAAATGTTTTCGATTTCAAAAATTCACCGGTGAATAACCTCTATTTTTGATTTAAAATAATTGTCATTAAGTGACAATCATTTTTTATATTGGTTTGAACCGATATCAATCGATTTTGGTTCAAGCCACATCGATTTGTCACTCGACATGCCAAGATTTGGTCGAGAAAATGTTTTCGATTTCAAAAATTCACCGGTGAATAACCTCTATTTTTGATTTAAAATAATTGTCATTAAGTGACAATCATTTTTTTTATATTGGTTTGAACCGATATCAATCGATTTCGGTTCAAGCCACATCGATTTGTCACTCGACATGCCAAGATTTGGTCGAGAAAATGTTTTCGATTTCAAAAATTCACCGGTGAATAAATTATATTTTTGATTTAAAATAATTGTCATTAAGTGACAATCATTTTTTATATTGGTTTGAACCGATATCAATCGATTTCGGTTCAAGCCACATCGATTTGTCACTCGACATGTCAAGATTTGGTCGAGAAAATGTTTTCGATTTCAAAAATTCACCGGTGAATAACCTCTATTTTTGATTTAAAATAATTGTCATTAAGTGACAATCATTTTTTATATTGGTTTGAACCGATATCAATCGATTTTGGTTCAAGCCACATCGATTTGTCACTCGACATGCCAAGATTTGGTCGAGAAAATGTTTTCGATTTCAAAAATTCACCGGTAAATAACCTCTATTTTTGATTTAAAATAATTGTCATTAAGTGACAATCATTTTTTATATTGGTTTGAACCGATATCAATCGATTTCGGTTCAAGCCACATCGATTTGTCACTCGACATGTCAAGATTTGGTCGAGAAAATGTTTTCGATTTCAAAAATTCACCGGTGAATAACCTCTATTTTTGCTTTAAAGTAATTGTCAGTAAGTGACAATCATTTTTTATGTTGGTTTGAACCAATATCAATCGATATCGGTTCAAGCCACATCGATTTGTCACTCACCATTACAAGATTTGGTCGAGAAAATATTCTCGATTTCAAAAATTTACCGGTGAATATCCTCTTTTTTTGCTTTAAAGTAATTGTCAGTAAGTGACAATCATTTTTTTATATTGGTTTGAACCGATTTCAATCGATATCGGTTCAAGCCACATCGATTTGTCACTCACCATTACAAGATTTGGTCGAGAAAATATTCTCGATTTCAAAAATTTACCGGTGAATATCCTCTATTTTTGCTTTAAAGTAATTGGCAGTTAGTGACAATCATTTTTTATGTTGGTTTGAACCAATATCAATCGATATCGGTTCAAGCCACATCGATTTGTTACTCACCATTACAAGATTTGGTCGAGAAAATATTCTCGATTTCAAAAATTTACCGGTGAATATCCTCTATTTTTGCTTTAAAGTAATTGTCAGTTAGTGACAATCATTTTTTATGTTGGTTTGAACCAATATCAATCGATATCGGTTCAAGCCACATCGATTTCTCACTCACCATTACAAGATTTGGTCGAGAAAATATTCTCGATTTCAAAAATTTACCGGTGAATATCCTCTATTTTTGCTTTAAAGTAATTGTCAGTAAGTGACAATCATTTTTTATGTTGGTTTGAACCAATATCAATCGATATCGGTTCAAGCCACATCGATTTGTCACTCACCATTACAAGATTTGGTCGAGAAAATATTCTCGATTTCAAAAATTTACCGGTGAATATCCTCTATTTTTGCTTTAAAGTAATTGTCAGTAAGTGACAATCATTTTTTATGTTGGTTTGAACCAATATCAATCGATATCGGTTCAAGCCACATCGATTTGTCACTCACCATTACAAGATTTGGTCGAGAAAATATTCTCGATTTCAAAAATTTACCGGTGAATATCCTCTATTTTTGCTTTAAAGTAATTGTCAGTAAGTGACAATCATTTTTTATGTTGGTTTGAACCAATATCAATCGATATCGGTTCAAGCCACATCGATTTGTCACTCACCATTACAAGATTTGGTCGAGAAAATATTCTCGATTTCAAAAATTTACCGGTGAATATCCTCTATTTTTGCTTTAAAGTAATTGTCAGTAAGTGACAATCATTTTTTTATATTGGTTTGAACCGATTTCAATCGATATCGGTTCAAGCCACATCGATTTGTCACTCACCATTACAAGATTTGGTCGAGAAAATATTCTCGATTTCAAAAATTTACCTTTGAATATCCTCTATTTTTGCTTTAAAGTAATTGTCAGTAAGTGACAATCATTTTTTTATATTGGTTTGAACCGATTTCAATCGATATAGGTTCAAGCCACATCGATTTGTCACTCACCATTACAAGATTTGGTCGAGAAAATATTCTCGATTTCAAAAATTTACCGGTGAATATCCTCTATTTTTGCTTTAAAGTAATTGGCAGTTAGTGACAATCATTTTTTATGTTGGTTTGAACCAATATCAATCGATATTGGTTCAAGCCACATCGATTTGTTACTCACCATTACAAGATTTGGTCGAGAAAATATTCTCGATTTCAAAAATTTACCGGTGAATATCCTCTATTTTTGCTTTAAAGTAATTGTCAGTTAGTGACAATCATTTTTTATGTTGGTTTGAACCAATATCAATCGATATCGGTTCAAGCCACATCGATTTCTCACTCACCATTACAAGATTTGGTCGAGAAAATATTCTCGATTTCAAAAATTTACCGGTGAATATCCTCTATTTTTGCTTTAAAATAATTGTCATTAAGTGACAATCATTTTTTATATTGGTTTGAAGCGATATCAATCGATATCGGTTCAAGCCACATCGATTTGTCACTCACCATTACGAGATTTGGTCGAGGAAATTTTTTCGATTTCAATAATTTACCGGTGAATAACCTCTATTTTTGCTTTAAAATAATTGTCATTAAGTGACAATCATTTTTATATTGGTTTGAAGCGATGTCAATCGATATCGGTTCAAGCCGCATCGATTTGTCACTCACCATTACGAGATTTGGTCGAGAAAATGTTTTCGATTTCAAAATTTCACCGGTGAATATCCTCTATTTTTGATTTAAAATAATTGTCATTAAGTGACAATCATTTTTTATATTGGTTTGAAGCGATCTCAGTCGATATCGGTTCAAGCCGCATCGATTTGTCACTCGACATGTCAAGATTTGGTCGAGAAAATGTTTTCGATTTCAAAATTTCACCGGTGAATATCCTCTATTTTTGATTTAAAATAATTGTCAGTAAGTGACAATCATTTTTTATATTGGTTTGAAGCGATATCAATCGATATCGGTTCAAGCCACATCGATTTGTCACTCACCATTACGAGATTTGGTCGAGGAAATTTTTTCGATTTCAATAATTTACCGGTGAATAACCTCTATTTTTGCTTTAAAATAATTGTCATTAAGTGACAATCATTTTTATATTGGTTTGAAGCGATGTCAATCGATATCGGTTCAAGCCGCATCGATTTGTCACTCACCATTACGAGATTTGGTCGAGAAAATGTTTTCGATTTCAAAATTTCACCGGTGAATATCCTCTATTTTTGATTTAAAATAATTGTCATTAAGTGACAATCATTTTTTATATTGGTTTGAAGCGATCTCAGTCGATATCGGTTCAAGCCGCATCGATTTGTCACTCGACATGTCAAGATTTGGTCGAGAAAATGTTTTCGATTTCAAAATTTCACCGGTGAATATCCTCTATTTTTGATTTAAAATAATTGTCAGTAAGTGACAATCATTTTTTATATTGGTTTGAAGCGATATCAATCGATATCGGTCCAAGCCACATCGATTTGTCACTCACCATTACGAGATTTGGTCGAGGAAATTTTTTCGATTTCAATAATTTACCGGTGAATAACCTCTATTTTTGCTTTAAAATAATTGTCATTAAGTGACAATCATTTTTATATTGGTTTGAAGCGATGTCAATCGATATCGGTTCAAGCCGCATCGATTTGTCACTCACCATTACGAGATTTGGTCGAGAAAATGTTTTCGATTTCAAAATTTCACCGGTGAATATCCTCTTTTTTTGATTTAAAATAATTGTCAGTAAGTGACAATCATTTTTTATATTGGTTTTAAGCGATATCAATCGATATCGGTTCAAGCCGCTTCGATTTGTCACTCGACATGTCAAGATTTGGTCGAGAAAATGTTTTCGATTTCAAAAATTCACCGGTGAATAACCTCTATTTTTGATTTAAAATAATTGTCATTAAGTGACAATCATTTTTTATATTGGTACAACAGGTGGAAAATGGTACTAATCGTTTATACTTTCACTATCATCGAATAAATATCAATTTTTTAACCAAATGACCCAAGAAATGCCATAAGTAATAGCTAATATTTTACCAAATAATACTTTTATTAAAAAGTAACGATATTATTTAATAATACATATTTCACCAAATACTACACTATCTTTTATTCAAAACATAAGATATTATTTTATAAAACTGTTTATTTCCTATAATAAGCGGGTGAGATCATAAATGAATATTTGCTATATTTCGTAATATATTACATGAATATTATTCTAGAAGATTATACGTTGCAGATAATGCGAAAAATGATAGATTTTCTGCAATGATTTTAAATCGCGGTTTCACCGCGATTCAATAAAACTAAAAGAACCCCAAGCCTCGGATCATAAGGGAGTGCGGGAACAGTAGAAGCCTTTCTTTGAGGGCTTGCAGCCCTCAAATAAAAGGTATTCATTTGGGCTTAGAGAGAGAGAGTGTGCATTACGTTATCTCAAATCAAATAAAAGAAAAAGAATCTCAAAAAGATCACATAATGTTATTGTATAACATAACATTCTCTGGTATGAATGGAAATTGATGTGAATACACGAGCGAAATCCCTGAACATACGAGAGAAATCCCTGAACATGATACAGAAATCCGACCACTTAATCGCCGCTTTCCAGGTCCTGTGGTACTCTTTCAAGATAAATAAAAGTAGAAGAATCGAAAAAAGTTGACAAAACTTATCCATGAACATGATAGAGAGAATTCCCTGAACATATGAGGGAAATCCGTGAACATGAGATGGAAATCCCTGAACATACGAGCGAAATCCCTGAACATGAGACAGAAATCCGTGAACATACGAGAGAGATCCGTGAATATGAGATGGAAATCCCTGAACATGAGACATAAATCCCTGAACATGATATAGAAATTCGACCACCTAATCGCCGCTTTCCAGGTCCTGGGGTACTCTCTCAAGATAAATAAAAGTAGAAGAATCGCAAAAGTTGACAAACGTATCCATGATCATGATAGAGAGAAATCTTTGAACATACGAGGGAAATCCCTGAACATACGAGCGAGATCCCTGAACATACGAGAGAAATCCATGAACATACGAGAGAGATCCCTGAACATGAGATGGAAATCCCTGAACATACGAGAGAAATCCCTGAACATACGAGCGAAATCCCTAAACATGAGACAGAAATCCCTGAACATAAGAGAGAGATCCCTGAACATGAAATGGAAATCCCTGAACATACGAGAGAAATCCCTGAACATACGAGAGAGATCCCTGAACATGATACAGAAATCCGACCACTTAATCGCCGCTTGCCAGGTCCTGGGGTACACTCTCGAGATAAATAAAAGTAGAAGAATCGAAAAAAGTTGACAAACTTATGCATGAACATGATAGAGAGAATTCCCAGAACATACGAGAGAAATCCGTGAACATGAGATGGAAATCCCTGAACATACGAGCGAAATCCCTGAACATGAGACAGAAATCCGTGAACATACGAGAGAGATCCCTGAACATGAGATGGAAATCCCTGAACATGATACAGAAATCCGACCACTTAATCGCCGCTTGCCAGGTCCTGGGGTACTCTCTCGAGATAAATAAAAGTAGAGGAATCGAAAAAAGTTGACAAACTTATCCATGAATATGATAGAGAGAACTCCCTGAACATACGAGCGAAATCCCTGAACATGAGATGGAAATCCCTGAACATACGAGCGAAATCCCTGAACATGAGACAGAAATCCGTGAACATACGAGAGAGATCCCTGAACACGAGATGGAAATTCCTGAACATATGAGAGAGATCACTGAACATGATACAGAAATACGACCACTTAATCGCCGCTTGCCAGGTAATGGGGTACACTCTCGAGTTAAATAAAAGTAGATGAATCGAAAAAAAGTTGACAAACTTATCCATGAACATGATAGAGAGAATTCCCTGAACATACGAGGGAAATCCCTGAACATACGAGTAAAATCCCTGAACATGAGACAGAAATCCGTGAACATACGAGAGAGATCCCTGAACATGATATGGAAATCCCTGAACATGAGACAGAAATCCCTGAACATAAGAGAGAGATCCCTGAACATGAGATGGAAATCCCTGAACATACGAGAGAAATCCCTGAACATACGAGCGAAATCCCTGAACATACAAGAGAGATCCCTGAACATGAGATGGAAATCCCTGAACATACGAGAGAGATCCCTGAACATGATACAGAAATCCGACCACTTAATCGCCGCTTGCCAGGTCCTGGGGTACTCTCTCGAGATAAATAAAAGTAGAGGAATCGAAAAAAGTTGACAAACTTATCCATGAACATGATAGAGAGAACTCCCTGAACATACGAGCGAAATCCCTGAACATGAGATGGAAATCCCTGAACATACGAGCGAAATCCCAGAACATGAGATGGAAATCCCTGAACATACGAGAGAGATCACTGAACATGATATGGAAATCCCTGAACATGAGACAGAAATCCCTGAACATGATACAGAAATCCGACCACTTAATCGCCGCATTCCAGGCCCTGGGGTACACTCTCAAGTTAAATAAAAGTAGAAGAATCGCAAAAAGTTGACAGACGTTAGCGTAACAGTGCATAAATCGTATTCTCTCAAATTGAATAAAAGTAGAAGAATCTTTTTCCGCCCAAATGGGCGCCTTTTATTTTGCGCTAGCGATTTCGACGGCGCGCGGCAGAAACTTTTGCGCAAGGAAGGCTTATGAAATCACAGTTTTTGAAATCACGGATTGGGAAAGCAGGAGAACATTGCGTGTGCAAGTGTGACTGAATAATGCGGGTAAAAATGGAAGTGAATAGTGTTTCATGATACTTTCCCCATCAGCGGGTGAAAGTGCACGTGAAAAAAGGCGGGTGAGAGTGCAGGTAAAAAATCGGGTGAAAAATCGACTTGAAAGTGCAGATGAAAATGTGGGTGAAAGAAT
This sequence comes from Parapristionchus giblindavisi, assembly GCA_943737045.1. NCBI lineage: Eukaryota > Metazoa > Nematoda > Chromadorea > Rhabditida > Diplogasteridae > Parapristionchus > Parapristionchus giblindavisi. The sequence goes on from CALSFV010000173.1 coordinate 27,432, forward strand.
AACTGAATAATGCAGGTAAAAATGTGGGTGAATATTGCATGGGATAGTGAGGGTGAACATTGTATGTGAGGGTTCGTGTGAATGTTGAGAAATTTTTGCACAACTCTCTTAAGATAATTAACTCAAACTTCAAAAGAACTTATCTATCTACAAACTCAAAAGCACCTGACTTCTCCATAAACTATAAACACTATTTCAGGGGACATACTTCAAAATGTAAAAATATATAATTAAACACCACAATAACTGTCATTAACTAGTTACCCTTGTGCATAACTAATTACCTCACTCAGCCTACGGATGTGCGAAAAGTAGAAGTGCGCATTATTTATCTTTGTCGTAAATCGCTAGCGCAAAATAAAAGGCGCCCATTTGGGCGGAAAAAGATTCTTCTACTTTTATTCAATTTGAGAGAATACGATTTATGCACTGTTACGCTAACGTCTGTCAACTTTTTGCGATTCTTCTACTTTTATTTAACTTGAGAGTGTACCCCAGGGCCTGGAATGCGGCGATTAAGTGGTCGGATTTCTGTATCATGTTCAGGGATTTCTGTCTCATGTTCAGGGATTTCCATATCATGTTCAGTGATCTCTCTCGTATGTTCAGGGATTTCCATCTCATGTTCTGGGATTTCGCTCGTATGTTCAGGGATTTCCATCTCATGTTCAGGGATTTCGCTCGTATGTTCAGGGAGTTCTCTCTATCATGTTCATGGATAAGTTTGTCAACTTTTTTCGATTCCTCTACTTTTATTTATCTCGAGAGAGTACCCCAGGACCTGGCAAGCGGCGATTAAGTGGTCGGATTTCTGTATCATGTTCAGGGATCTCTCTCGTATGTTCAGGGATTTCCATCTCATGTTCAGGGATCTCTCTTGTATGTTCAGGGATTTCGCTCGTATGTTCAGGGATTTCTCTCGTATGTTCAGGGATTTCCATCTCATGTTCAGGGATCTCTCTCTTATGTTCAGGGATTTCTGTCTCATGTTCAGGGATTTCCATATCATGTTCAGGGATCTCTCTCGTATGTTCACGGATTTCTGTCTCATGTTCAGGGATTTTACTCGTATGTTCAGGGATTTCCCTCGTATGTTCAGGGAATTCTCTCTATCATGTTCATGGATAAGTTTGTCAACTTTTTTTCGATTCATCTACTTTTATTTAACTCGAGAGTGTACCCCATTACCTGGCAAGCGGCGATTAAGTGGTCGTATTTCTGTATCATGTTCAGTGATCTCTCTCATATGTTCAGGAATTTCCATCTCGTGTTCAGGGATCTCTCTCGTATGTTCACGGATTTCTGTCTCATGTTCAGGGATTTCGCTCGTATGTTCAGGGATTTCCATCTCATGTTCAGGGATTTCGCTCGTATGTTCAGGGAGTTCTCTCTATCATATTCATGGATAAGTTTGTCAACTTTTTTCGATTCCTCTACTTTTATTTATCTCGAGAGAGTACCCCAGGACCTGGCAAGCGGCGATTAAGTGGTCGGATTTCTGTATCATGTTCAGGGATTTCCATCTCATGTTCAGGGATCTCTCTCGTATGTTCACGGATTTCTGTCTCATGTTCAGGGATTTCGCTCGTATGTTCAGGGATTTCCATCTCATGTTCACGGATTTCTCTCGTATGTTCTGGGAATTCTCTCTATCATGTTCATGCATAAGTTTGTCAACTTTTTTCGATTCTTCTACTTTTATTTATCTCGAGAGTGTACCCCAGGACCTGGCAAGCGGCGATTAAGTGGTCGGATTTCTGTATCATGTTCAGGGATCTCTCTCGTATGTTCAGGGATTTCTCTCGTATGTTCAGGGATTTCCATTTCATGTTCAGGGATCTCTCTCTTATGTTCAGGGATTTCTGTCTCATGTTTAGGGATTTCGCTCGTATGTTCAGGGATTTCTCTCGTATGTTCAGGGATTTCCATCTCATGTTCAGGGATCTCTCTCGTATGTTCATGGATTTCTCTCGTATGTTCAGGGATCTCGCTCGTATGTTCAGGGATTTCCCTCGTATGTTCAAAGATTTCTCTCTATCATGATCATGGATACGTTTGTCAACTTTTGCGATTCTTCTACTTTTATTTATCTTGAGAGAGTACCCCAGGACCTGGAAAGCGGCGATTAGGTGGTCGAATTTCTATATCATGTTCAGGGATTTATGTCTCATGTTCAGGGATTTCCATCTCATATTCACGGATCTCTCTCGTATGTTCACGGATTTCTGTCTCATGTTCAGGGATTTCGCTCGTATGTTCAGGGATTTCCATCTCATGTTCACGGATTTCCCTCATATGTTCAGGGAATTCTCTCTATCATGTTCATGGATAAGTTTTGTCAACTTTTTTCGATTCTTCTACTTTTATTTATCTTGAAAGAGTACCACAGGACCTGGAAAGCGGCGATTAAGTGGTCGGATTTCTGTATCATGTTCAGGGATTTCTCTCGTATGTTCAGGGATTTCGCTCGTGTATTCACATCAATTTCCATTCATACCAGAGAATGTTATGTTATACAATAACATTATGTGATCTTTTTGAGATTCTTTTTCTTTTATTTGATTTGAGATAACGTAATGCACACTCTCTCTCTCTAAGCCCAAATGAATACCTTTTATTTGAGGGCTGCAAGCCCTCAAAGAAAGGCTTCTACTGTTCCCGCACTCCCTTATGATCCGAGGCTTGGGGTTAGGCTTAGGCTTAGGCTTAGGCTTAGGCTTAGGCTTAGGCTTAGGCTTAGGCTTAGGCTTAGGCTTAGGCTTAGGCTTAGGCTTAGGCTTAGGCTTAGGCTTAGGCTTAGGCTTAGGCTTAGGCTTAGGCTTAGGCTTAGGCTTAGGCTTAGGCTTAGGCTTAGGCTTAAGGCCAGTCCCTGCAAGGGACTGGCCCATTTGGGGTTAGGATCACTCTCTCACCACTGTGAACTAGAAGGGGGCGTGGCCTACCCTTGTATCTCGGTTCCTTTTGGTTCCTGAGTTACCAAAACTTAGACTTAAGCTTGCCGATGTCTGGTATGTCGAGCGCCCCTGGTCCCAAGTCGGTACCATATCGGGGCCTAGTCGAGGCTGAGGACGCCATTTCAGCTGAATGTCACGCTCAGATGTCACGCTGGGCGGAGCCTCGCATCGGCTAGGTCGACGCTGATTGGCTGACGGCCAAACGTGTCCCAGAGGTCCCCAGACCTTCTAACTTGGTCCAAACTTGACCTCTGGACACCCCAAGCTCCACATCTTACCCAAGCACCACCAAGCTCCACCTGAGCTCCAACTGAGCTCCAAACATGCAAAATTGATCAATCGACTCCCTGACGCCCAGACTTGACCAGTCGACACCCAAGCTCGTCAATTAAGCAATGGACACCCAAGCTCCGACTGAGCTCCGACTGAGCTCCAACTGAGCTCCAATCTTGACCAATCGACTCCCCGAGGCCCAAACTTGACCAGTCGACACCCAAGCTCGTCAATTAAGCAATGGACACCCAAGCTCCGACTGAGCTCCGACTGAGCTCCAACTGAGCTCCAATCTTGACCAATCGACTCCCCGAGGCCCAAACTTGACCAGTCGACACCCAAGCTCGTCAATTAAGCAATGGACACCCAAGCTCCGACTGAGCTCCGACTGAGCTCCAACTGAGCTCCAATCTTGACCAATCGACTCCCCGAGGCCCAAACTTGACCAGTCGACACCCAAGCTCGTCAATTAAGCAATGGACACCCAAGCTCCGACTGAGCTCCGACTGAGCTCCAACTGAGCTCCAATCTTGACCAATCGACTCCCCGAGGCCCAAACTTGACCAGTCGACACCCTAGCTCCTCAATTAAGCAATGGACACCCAAGCTCCAACTGAGCTCCGACTGAGCTCCAACTGAGCTCCAATCTTGACCAATCGACTCCCCGAGGCCCAAACTTGACCAGTCGACACCCAAGTTCGTCAATTAAGCAATGGACACCCAAGCTCCGACTGAGCTCCGACTAAGCTCCAACTGAGCTCCAATCTTGACCAATCGACTCCCCGAGGCCCAAACTTGACCAGTCGACACCCTAGCTCCTCAATTAAGCAATGGACACCCAAGCTCCAACTGAGCTCCGACTGAGCTCCAATCTTGACCAATCGACTCCCCGAGGCCCAAACTTGACCAGTCGACACCCAAGCTCGTCAATTAAGCAATGGACACCCAAGCTCCGACTGAGCTCCGACTGAGCTCCAACTGAGCTCCAATCTTGACCAATCGACTCCCCGAGGCCCAAACTTGACCAGTCGACACCCTAGCTCCTCAATTAAGTAATGGACACCCAAGCTCCACCTGAGCTCCAACTGAGCTCCAAACATGCAAAATTGATCAATCGACTCCCCGACGCCCAGACTTGACCAGTCGACACCCAAGCTCGTCAATTAAGCAATGGACACCCAAGCTCCGACTGAGCTCCGACTGAGCTCCAACTGAGCTCCAATCTTGACCAATCGACTCCCCGAGGCCCAAACTTGACCAGTCGACACCCAAGCTCGTCAATTAAGCAATGGACACCCAAGCTCCGACTGAGCTCCGACTGAGCTCCAACTGAGCTCCAATCTTGACCAATCGACTCCCCGAGGCCCAAACTTGACCAGTCGACACCCTAGCTCCTCAATTAAGCAATGGACACCCAAGCTCCAACTGAGCTCCGACTGAGCTCCAATCTTGACCAATCGACTCCCCGAGGCCCAAACTTGACCAGTCGACACCCAAGCTCGTCAATTAAGCAATGGACACCCAAGCTCCGACTGAGCTCCGACTGAGCTCCAACTGAGCTCCAATCTTGACCAATCGACTCCCCGAGGCCCAAACTTGACCAGTCGACACCCTAGCTCCTCAATTAAGTAATGGACACCCAAGCTCCACCTGAGCTCCAACTGAGCTCCAAACATGCAAAATTGATCAATCGACTCCCCGACGCCCAGACTTGACCAGTCGACACCCAAGCTCGTCAATTAAGCAATGGACACCCAAGCTCCGACTGAGCTCCGACTGAGCTCCAACTGAGCTCCAATCTTGACCAATCGACTCCCCGAGGCCCAAACTTGACCAGTCGACACCCAAGCTCGTCAATTAAGCAATGGACACCCAAGCTCCGACTGAGCTCCGACTGAGCTCCAACTGAGCTCCAATCTTGACCAATCGACTCCCCGAGGCCCAAACTTGACCAGTCGACACCCAAGCTCCTCAATTAAGCAATGGACACCCATGCTCCAATTGAGCTCCGACTGAGCTCCACCTGAGCTCCAAACATGACCGTTCGACTCCCCGAGCTCCAAACTTGACCAGTGGACATCCTTGCTCCCCAATTAACCAATGGACACCCAAGCTCCACCTTAGCTCCAACTGAGCTCCAAACATGACCGTTCGACTCCCCGAGCTCCAAACTTGACCAGTGGACACTCTAGCTCCCCAATTAACCAATGGACACCCAAGCTCCACCTGAGCTCCACCTGAGCTCCAAACATGACCGTTCGACTCTCCGAGCTGCAAACTCGACCAGTAGACACCCTAGCTCCCCAATTAACCAATGGACACCCAAGCTCCACCTGAGCTCCAACTGAGCTCCAAACATGACCGTTCGACTCCCCGAGCTCCAAACTTGATCAGTGGACACCCTAGCTCCCCAATTAACCAATGGACACCCAAGCTCCACCTGAGCTCCAACTGAGCTCCAAACATGACCGTTCGACTCTCCGAGCTGCAAACTCGACCAGTAGACACCCTTGCTCCCCAATTAACCAATGGACACCCACGCTCCACCTGAGCTCCAACTGAGCTCCAAACATGACCGTTCGACTCCCCGAGCTCCAAACTTGACCAGTGGACACCCTAGCTCCCCAATTAACCAATGGACACCCAACCTCCACCTGAGCTCCAACTGAGCTCCAAACATGACCGTTCGACTCCCCGAGCTCCAAACTTGACCAGTGGACACCCTAGCTCCCCAATTAACCAATGGACACCCAAGCTCCACCTGAGCTCCAACTGAGCTCCAAACATGACCGTTCGACTCTCCGAGCTGCAAGCTCGACCAGTAGACACCCTTGCTCCCCAATTAACCAATGGACACCCAAGCTCCACCTGAGCTCCAACTGAGCTCCAAACATGACCGTTCGACTCCCCGAGCTCCAAACTTGACCAGTGGACACCCTAGCTCCCCAATTAACCAATGGACACCCAACCTCCACCTGAGCTCCAACTGAGCTCCAAACATGACCGTTCGACTCTCCGAGCTGCAAACTCGACCAGTAGACACCCTTGCTCCCCAATTGACCAATGGACACCCAAGCTCCACCTGAGCTCCAACTGAGCTCCAAACATGACCGTTCGACTCTCCGAGCTGCAAACTCGACCAGTAGACACCCTAGCTCCCCAATTAACCAATGGGCGCCAGGACGCGGGCGCCGGCGTCGAAATATCCCATTGTACAAAAAGTTGTCAAATCGAACGTGCATCATTAATACAAGTGTCAAATGGTTGCCCGGACGCCAGGGCGCCGGCGCCGGCGCCAAAATATCCGATTGTACAAAATGGTGTGAAATAGATCGGACATCAATAATACACGTGTCAAAGGCTTGCCCGGACGCCAGGGCGTCAGGGCGCCGGCGCCAAAATATCTTATTGTACAAAAGGGTGTGAAATATTTTTAAAATATCCGTACTTGGTAGTTCCTTAGGTAACTCGACAAGTAAAATTAAAATAATTTTCAACAGCATTTTGAGCTACCGTAACCCACATACCGTACCATACTAACGCGAACTGACTTTATTTTTCAAACTTGCGATAAAATTCAGTACTTGGTACTTCCTTGGGTAACTCGACAAGTTAAATTTTTCTACAACATTTTCAACTACCGTAACCTACATACCGTACCACACTAACGCGAACTGACTTTATTTTTCAAACTTGCCATAAAATTCAGTACTTGGTACTTCCTTGGGTAACTCGACAAGTTAAATTTTTCAATCGATATCGGTTCAAGCCACATCGATTTGTCACTCGACATGTCAAGATTTGGTCGAGAAAATGTTTTCGATTTCAAAATTTCACCGGTGAATATCCTCTATTTTTGATTTAAAATAATTGTCATTAAGTGACAATCATTTTTTATATTGGTTTGAAGCGACATCAATCGATATCGGTTCAAGCCGCATCGATTTGTCACTCGACATGCCAAGATTTGGTCGAGAAAATGTTTTCGATTTCAAAATTTCACCGGTGAATATCCTCTATTTTTGATTTAAAATAATTGTCATTAAGTGACAATCATTTTTTATATTGGTTTGAAGCGACATCAATCGATATCGGTTCAAGCCGCATCGATTTGTCACTCGACATGTCAAGATTTGGTCGAGAAAATGTTTTCGATTTCAAAATTTCACCGGTGAATATCCTCTATTTTTGATTTAAAATAATTGTCATTAAGTGACAATCATTTTTTATATTGGTTTGAAGCGATATCAATCGATTTCGGTTCAAGCCACATCGATTTGTCACTCGACATGTCAAGATTTGGTCGAGAAAATGTTTTCGATTTCAAAATTTCACCGGTGAATATCCTCTATTTTTGATTTAAAATAATTGTCATTAAGTGACAATCATTTTTTTATATTGGTTTGAAGCGATCTCAACCGATATCGGTTCAAGCCGCATCGATTTGTCACTCGACATGTCAAGATTTGGTCGAGAAAATGTTTTCGATTTCAAAATTTCACCGGTGAATATCCTCTATTTTTGATTTAAAATAATTGTCATTAAGTGACAATCATTTTTTATATTGGTTTGAAGCGATCTCAACCGATATCGGTTCAAGCCGCATCGATTTGTCACTCGACATGCCAAGATTTGGTCGAGAAAATGTTTTCGATTTCAAAAATTCACCGGTGAATAACCTCTATTTTTGATTTAAAATAATTGTCATTAAGTGACAATCATTTTTTATATTGGTTTGAAGCGACATCAATCGATATCGGTTCAAGCCGCTTCGATTTGTCACTCGACATGTCAAGATTTGGTCGAGAAAATGTTTTCGATTTCAAAATTTCACCGGTGAATAACCTCTATTTTTGATTTAAAATAATTGTCATTAAGTGACAATCATTTTTTTATATTGGTTTGAAGCGACATCAATCGATTTCGGTTCAAGCCACATCGATTTGTCACTCGACATGTCAAGATTTGGTCGAGAAAATGTTTTCGATTTCAAAATTTCACCGGTGAATATCCTATATTTTTGATTTAAAATAATTGTCATTAAGTGACAATCATTTTTTATATTGGTTTGAAGCGATCTCAACCGATATCGGTTCAAGCCGCATCGATTTGTCACTCGACATGCCAAGATTTGGTCGAGAAAATGTTTTCGATTTCAAAAATTCACCGGTGAATATCCTATATTTTTGATTTAAAATAATTGTCATTAAGTGACAATCATTTTTTATATTGGTTTGAAGCGATCTCAACCGATATCGGTTCAAGCCGCATCGATTTGTCACTCGACATGCCAAGATTTGGTCGAGAAAATGTTTTCGATTTCAAAATTTCACCGGTGAATATCCTCTATTTTTGATTTAAAATAATTGTCATTAAGTGACAATCATTTTTTATATTGGTTTGAAGCGACATCAATCAATATCGGTTCAAGCCGCATCGATTTGTCACTCGACATGCCAAGATTTGGTCGAGAAAATGTTTTCGATTTCAAAAATTCACCGGTGAATAACCTCTATTTTTGATTTAAAATAATTGTCATTAAGTGACAATCATTTTTTATATTGGTTTGAAGCGACATCAATCGATATCGGTTCAAGCCGCTTCGATTTGTCACTCGACATGTCAAGATTTGGTCGAGAAAATGTTTTCGATTTCAAAAAATTCACCGGTGAATAACCTCTATTTTTGATTTAAAATAATTGTCATTAAGTGACAATCATTTTTTTATATTGGTTTGAAGCGATATCAATCGATTTCGGTTCAAGCCACATCGATTTGTCACTCGACATGTCAAGATTTGGTCGAGAAAATGTTTTCGATTTCAAAATTTCACCGGTGAATATCCTATATTTTTGATTTAAAATAATTGTCATTAAGTGACAATCATTTTTTATATTGGTTTGAAGCGATCTCAACCGATATCGGTTCAAGCCGCATCGATTTGTCACTCGACATGCCAAGATTTGGTCGAGAAAATGTTTTCGATTTCAAAATTTCACCGGTGAATATCCTCTATTTTTGATTTAAAATAATTGTCATTAAGTGACAATCATTTTTTATATTGGTTTGAAGCGACATCAATCGATATCGGTTCAAGCCGCATCGATTTGTCACTCGACATGCCAAGATTTGGTCGAGAAAATGTTTTCGATTTCAAAATTTCACCGGTGAATATCCTCTATTTTTGATTTAAAATAATTGTCATTAAGTGACAATCATTTTTTATATTGGTTTGAAGCGATCTCAACCGATATCGGTTCAAGCCGCATCGATTTGTCACTCGACATGCCAAGATTTGGTCGAGAAAATGTTTTCGATTTCAAAATTTCACCGGTGAATATCCTCTATTTTTGATTTAAAATAATTGTCATTAAGTGACAATCATTTTTTATATTGGTTTGAAGCGACATCAATCAATATCGGTTCAAGCCGCATCGATTTGTCACTCGACATGCCAAGATTTGGTCGAGAAAATGTTTTCGATTTCAAAAATTCACCGGTGAATAACCTCTATTTTTGATTTAAAATAATTGTCATTAAGTGACAATCATTTTTTTATATTGGTTTGAAGCGACATCAATCGATATCGGTTCAAGCCGCTTCGATTTGTCACTCGACATGTCAAGATTTGGTCGAGAAAATGTTTTCGATTTCAAAAAATTCACCGGTGAATAACCTCTATTTTTGATTTAAAATAATTGTCATTAAGTGACAATCATTTTTTTATATTGGTTTGAAGCGATATCAATCGATTTCGGTTCAAGCCACATCGATTTGTCACTCGACATGTCAAGATTTGGTAGAGAAAATGTTTTCGATTTCAAAATTTCACCGGTGAATATCCTATATTTTTGATTTAAAATAATTGTCATTAAGTGACAATCATTTTTTATATTGGTTTGAAGCGATCTCAACCGATATCGGTTCAAGCCGCATCGATTTGTCACTCGACATGTCAAGATTTGGTCGAGAAAATGTTTTCGATTTCAAAATTTCACCGGTGAATATCCTATATTTTTGATTTAAAATAATTGTCAGTAAGTGACAATCATTTTTTATATTGGTTTGAAGCGATCTCAACCGATATCGGTTCAAGCCGCATCGATTTGTCACTCGACATGCCAAGATTTGGTCGAGAAAATGTTTTCGATTTCAAAATTTCACCGGTGAATATCCTCTATTTTTGATTTAAAATAATTGTCATTAAGTGACAATCATTTTTTATATTGGTTTGAAGCGACATCAATCAATATCGGTTCAAGCCGCATCGATTTGTCACTCGACATGCCAAGATTTGGTCGAGAAAATGTTTTCGATTTCAAAAATTCACCGGTGAATATCCTATTTTTTTGATTTAAAATAATTGTCATTAAGTGACAATCATTTTTTATATTGGTTTGAAGCGATCTCAACCGATATCGGTTCAAGCCGCATCGATTTGTCACTCGACATGCCAAGATTTGGTCGAGAAAATGTTTTCGATTTCAAAATTTCACCGGTGAATATCCTCTATTTTTGATTTAAAATAATTGTCATTAAGTGACAATCATTTTTTATATTGGTTTGAAGCGACATCAATCAATATCGGTTCAAGCCGCATCGATTTGTCACTCGACATGCCAAGATTTGGTCGAGAAAATGTTTTCGATTTCAAAAATTCACCGGTGAATAACCTCTATTTTTGATTTAAAATAATTGTCATTAAGTGACAATCATTTTTTATATTGGTTTGAAGCGACATCAATCGATATCGGTTCAAGCCGCTTCGATTTGTCACTCGACATGTCAAGATTTGGTCGAGAAAATGTTTTCGATTTCAAAATTTCACCGGTGAATAACCTCTATTTTTGATTTAAAATAATTGTCATTAAGTGACAATCATTTTTTTATATTGGTTTGAAGCGACATCAATCGATTTCGGTTCAAGCCACATCGATTTGTCACTCGACATGTCAAGATTTGGTCGAGAAAATGTTTTCGATTTCAAAATTTCACCGGTGAATATCCTATATTTTTGATTTAAAATAATTGTCATTAAGTGACAATCATTTTTTATATTGGTTTGAAGCGATCTCAACCGATATCGGTTCAAGCCGCATCGATTTGTCACTCGACATGCCAAGATTTGGTCGAGAAAATGTTTTCGATTTCAAAAATTCACCGGTGAATATCCTATATTTTTGATTTAAAATAATTGTCATTAAGTGACAATCATTTTTTATATTGGTTTGAAGCGATCTCAACCGATATCGGTTCAAGCCGCATCGATTTGTCACTCGACATGCCAAGATTTGGTCGAGAAAATGTTTTCGATTTCAAAATTTCACCGGTGAATATCCTCTATTTTTGATTTAAAATAATTGTCATTAAGTGACAATCATTTTTTATATTGGTTTGAAGCGACATCAATCAATATCGGTTCAAGCCGCATCGATTTGTCACTCGACATGTCAAGATTTGGTCGAGAAAATGTTTTCGATTTCAAAATTTCACCGGTGAATAACCTCTATTTTTGATTTAAAATAATTGTCATTAAGTGACAATCATTTTTTTATATTGGTTTGAAGCGACATCAATCGATTTCGGTTCAAGCCACATCGATTTGTCACTCGACATGTCAAGATTTGGTCGAGAAAATGTTTTCGATTTCAAAATTTCACCGGTGAATATCCTATATTTTTGATTTAAAATAATTGTCATTAAGTGACAATCATTTTTTATATTGGTTTGAAGCGATCTCAACCGATATCGGTTCAAGCCGCATCGATTTGTCACTCGACATGCCAAGATTTGGTCGAGAAAATGTTTTCGATTTCAAAAATTCACCGGTGAATATCCTATATTTTTGATTTAAAATAATTGTCATTAAGTGACAATCATTTTTTATATTGGTTTGAAGCGATCTCAACCGATATCGGTTCAAGCCGCATCGATTTGTCACTCGACATGCCAAGATTTGGTCGAGAAAATGTTTTCGATTTCAAAATTTCACCGGTGAATATCCTCTATTTTTGATTTAAAATAATTGTCATTAAGTGACAATCATTTTTTATATTGGTTTGAAGCGACATCAATCAATATCGGTTCAAGCCGCATCGATTTGTCACTCGACATGTCAAGATTTGGTCGAGAAAATGTTTTCGATTTCAAAATTTCACCGGTGAATATCCTATATTTTTGATTTAAAATAATTGTCATTAAGTGACAATCATTTTTTATATTGGTTTGAAGCGATCTCAACCGATATCGGTTCAAGCCGCATCGATTTGTCACTCGACATGCCAAGATTTGGTCGAGAAAATGTTTTCGATTTCAAAATTTCACCGGTGAATATCCTCTATTTTTGATTTAAAATAATTGTCATTAAGTGACAATCATTTTTTATATTGGTTTGAAGCGACATCAATCGATATCGGTTCAAGCCGCATCGATTTGTCACTCGACATGCCAAGATTTGGTCGAGAAAATGTTTTCGATTTCAAAAATTCACCGGTGAATATCCTATATTTTTGATTTAAAATAATTGTCATTAAGTGACAATCATTTTTTATATTGGTTTGAAGCGATCTCAACCGATATCGGTTCAAGCCGCATCGATTTGTCACTCGACATGCCAAGATTTGGTCGAGAAAATGTTTTCGATTTCAAAATTTCACCGGTGAATATCCTCTATTTTTGATTTAAAATAATTGTCATTAAGTGACAATCATTTTTTATATTGGTTTGAAGCGACATCAATCAATATCGGTTCAAGCCGCATCGATTTGTCACTCGACATGTCAAGATTTGGTCGAGAAAATGTTTTCGATTTCAAAATTTCACCGGTGAATAACCTCTATTTTTGATTTAAAATAATTGTCATTAAGTGACAATCATTTTTTTATATTGGTTTGAAGCGACATCAATCGATTTCGGTTCAAGCCACATCGATTTGTCACTCGACATGTCAAGATTTGGTCGAGAAAATGTTTTCGATTTCAAAATTTCACCGGTGAATATCCTATATTTTTGATTTAAAATAATTGTCATTAAGTGACAATCATTTTTTATATTGGTTTGAAGCGATCTCAACCGATATCGGTTCAAGCCGCATCGATTTGTCACTCGACATGCCAAGATTTGGTCGAGAAAATGTTTTCGATTTCAAAAATTCACCGGTGAATATCCTATATTTTTGATTTAAAATAATTGTCATTAAGTGACAATCATTTTTTATATTGGTTTGAAGCGATCTCAACCGATATCGGTTCAAGCCGCATCGATTTGTCACTCGACATGCCAAGATTTGGTCGAGAAAATGTTTTCGATTTCAAAATTTCACCGGTGAATATCCTCTATTTTTGATTTAAAATAATTGTCATTAAGTGACAATCATTTTTTATATTGGTTTGAAGCGACATCAATCAATATCGGTTCAAGCCGCATCGATTTGTCACTCGACATGTCAAGATTTGGTCGAGAAAATGTTTTCGATTTCAAAATTTCACCGGTGAATATCCTATATTTTTGATTTAAAATAATTGTCATTAAGTGACAATCATTTTTTATATTGGTTTGAAGCGATCTCAACCGATATCGGTTCAAGCCGCATCGATTTGTCACTCGACATGCCAAGATTTGGTCGAGAAAATGTTTTCGATTTCAAAATTTCACCGGTGAATATCCTCTATTTTTGATTTAAAATAATTGTCATTAAGTGACAATCATTTTTTATATTGGTTTGAAGCGACATCAATCGATATCGGTTCAAGCCGCATCGATTTGTCACTCGACATGCCAAGATTTGGTAGAGAAAATGTTTTCGATTTCAAAATTTCACCGGTGAATATCCTCTATTTTTGATTTAAAATAATTGTCATTAAGTGACAATCATTTTTTATATTGGTTTGAAGCGATCTCAACCGATATCGGTTCAAGCCACATCGATTTGTCACTCGACATGTCAAGATTTGGTCGAGAAAATGTTTTCGATTTCAAAATTTCACCGGTGAATATCCTCTATTTTTGATTTAAAATAATTGTCATTAAGTGACAATCATTTTTTTATATTGGTTTGAAGCGATATCAATCGATTTCGGTTCAAGCCACATCGATTTGTCACTCGACATGTCAAGATTTGGTCGAGAAAATGTTTTCGATTTTAAAAATTTACCGGTGAATAACCTCTATTTTTGATTTAAAATAATTGTCATTAAGTGACAATCATTTTTTATATTGGTTTGTAGCGATGTCAATCGATATCGGTTCAAGCCACATCGATTTGTCACTCGACATGTCAAGATTTGGTCGAGGAAATTTTTTCGATTTCAATAATTTACCGGTGAATATCCTCTATTTTTGATTTAAAATAATTGTCATTAAGTGACAATCATTTTTTTATATTGGTTTGAAGCGATATTAATCGATTTCGGTTCAAGCCACATCGATTTGTCACTCGACATGTCAAGATTTGGTCGAGAAAATGTTTTCGATTTCAAAATTTCACCGGTGAATATCCTCTATTTTTGATTTAAAATAATTGTCATTAAGTGACAATCATTTTTTATATTGGTTTGAAGCGATATCAATCGATATCGGTTCAAGCCGCTTCGATTTGTCACTCGACATGTCAAGATTTGGTCGAGAAAATGTTTTCGATTTCAAAATTTCACCGGTGAATATCCTCTATTTTTGATTTAAAATAATTGTCATTAAGTGACAATCATTTTTTATATTGGTTTGAAGCGATATCAATCGATATCGGTTCAAGCCGCATCGATTTGTCACTCGACATGTCAAGATTTGGTCGAGAAAATGTTTTCGATTTCAAAATTTCACCGGTGAATATCCTCTATTTTTGATTTAAAATAATTGTCATTAAGTGACAATCATTTTTTTATATTGGTTTGAAGCGATATCAATCGATTTCGGTTCAAGCCACATCGATTTGTCACTCGACATGTCAAGATTTGGTCGAGAAAATGTTTTCGATTTTAAAAATTTACCGGTGAATAACCTCTATTTTTGATTTAAAATAATTGTCATTAAGTGACAATCATTTTTTATATTGGTTTGTAGCGATGTCAATCGATATCGGTTCAAGCCACATCGATTTGTCACTCGACATGTCAAGATTTGGTCGAGGAAATTTTTTCGATTTCAATAATTTACCGGTGAATATCCTCTATTTTTGATTTAAAATAATTGTCATTAAGTGACAATCATTTTTTTATATTGGTTTGAAGCGATATTAATCGATTTCGGTTCAAGCCACATCGATTTGTCACTCGACATGTCAAGATTTGGTCGAGAAAATGTTTTCGATTTCAAAATTTCACCGGTGAATATCCTCTATTTTTGATTTAAAATAATTGTCATTAAGTGACAATCATTTTTTATATTGGTTTGAAGCGATATCAATCGATATCGGTTCAAGCCGCTTCGATTTGTCACTCGACATGTCAAGATTTGGTCGAGAAAATGTTTTCGATTTCAAAATTTCACCGGTGAATATCCTCTATTTTTGATTTAAAATAATTGTCATTAAGTGACAATCATTTTTTTATATTGGTTTGAAGCGATATCAATCGATTTCGGTTCAAGCCGCATCGATTTGTCACTCGACATGTCAAGATTTGGTCGAGAAAATGTTTTCGATTTCAAAATTTCACCGGTGAATATCCTCTATTTTTGATTTAAAATAATTGTCATTAAGTGACAATCATTTTTTATATTGGTTTGAAGCGATCTCAACCGATATCGGTTCAAGCCGCATCGATTTGTCACTCGACATGCCAAGATTTGGTCGAAAAAAGATTATACGTTGCAGATAATGCGAAAAATGATAGATTTTCTGCAATGATTTTAAATCGCGGTTTCACCGCGATTCAATAAAACTAAAAGAACCCCAAGCCTCGGATCATAAGGGAGTGCGGGAACAGTAGAAGACTTTCTTTGAGGGCTTACAGCCCTCAAATAAAAGATATTCATTTGGGCTTAGAGAGAGAGAGTGTACATTACTTACATTATCTCAAGTCAAATAAAAGTAAAAGAATCTCAAAAAGTATACAAAATGTTAGAGTAGCACTCCTTGAATCATATTCTCTCAAGCCTAAAAAAAAGTAAAAGAATCTCAAAAAGTATACAAAATATTAGAGTAGCACTCTTTGAATCATATTCTCTCAAGCCTAATAAAAGTAAAAGAATCTCAAAAAGTATACAAAATGTTAGAGTAGCACTCCTTGAATCATATTCTCTCAAGCCTAAAAAAAGTAAAAAAATCTCAAAAAGTATACAAAACGTTAGAGTCCCACATTAGACTCATAAAACATATTCTATCAAGCCAAATAAAAGTAGAAGAATCGCAAAAAGTTGACAAAAAGTTAGGGTATCAATGCATATTTTGTATTCTCTCAAGTCAAATAAAAGTAGAAGAATCGCAAAAAGTTGAGAAAACGTTAGAGTAGCACTCCATGAATCATATTCTCTCAAGCCAAATAAAAGTAGAAGAATCGAAAAAAGTTGACAAAACGTT
Source organism: Parapristionchus giblindavisi (assembly GCA_943737045.1). Classification (NCBI taxonomy): domain Eukaryota; kingdom Metazoa; phylum Nematoda; class Chromadorea; order Rhabditida; family Diplogasteridae; genus Parapristionchus; species Parapristionchus giblindavisi. Next base: position 44,172 of record CALSFV010000173.1, read on the forward strand.
AGGGTATCAATGCATATTTCGTATTCTCTCAAGATAAATAAAAGTAGAAGAATCGCAAAAAGTTGACAAACGTATCCGTGAACATGAGAGAGAGATCCCTGAACATACGGGAGCATCCCTGAAGATGATACAGAAATCCTTGAACATTACAAAGAAATCCCTGAACATACGAGTGAAATCCCTGAACATGAGATGTAAATCCCTGAACATGAGAGAGGTGATATCCCTGAACATATGAGAGAAATCCCTGAACATACGAGAGAAATCCCTGAACATGATAGAAATCCCTGAACATACGAGTGAAATCCTTGAACATACGAGAGAAATCCCTGAACATGAGATAGAAATCCCTGAACATACGAGTGAAATCCTTGAACATACGAGAGAAATCCCTGAACATGAGATAGAAATTCCTGAACATGATACAGAAATCCGACCACTTAATCGCCGCTTTCCAGGACCTGGGGTACTCTCTCAAGATAAATAAAAGTAGAAGAATCGCAAAAAAAGTTGACAAACGTAT
>CALSFV010000174.1:0-43993 GCA_943737045.1 Parapristionchus giblindavisi
TTTGAAATCGAAAACATTTTCTCGACCAAATCTTAACATGTCGAGTGACAAATCGATGCGGATTGATCCGATATCGGTTGATGTCGCTTCAAACCAATATAAAAAATGATTGTCACTTAATGACAATTACTTTAAAGCAAAAATAGAGGATATTCACCGGTAAATTTTTGAAATCGAGAATATTTTCTCGACCAAATCTTGTAATGGTGAGTGACAAATCGATGTGGCTTGAACCGATATCGATTGATATTGGTTCAAACCAACATAAAAAATGATTGTCACTAACTGACAATTACTTTAAAGCAAAAATAGAGGATATTCACCGGTAAATTTTTGAAATCGAGAATATTTTCTCGACCAAATCTTGTAATGGTGAGTGACAAATCGATGTGGCTTGAACCGATATCGATTGATATTGGTTCAAACCAACATAAAAAATGATTGTCACTTACTGACAATTATTTTAAATCAAAAATAGAGGTTATTCACCGGTAAATTTTTGAAATCGAGAATATTTTCTCGACCAAATCTTGTAATGGTGAGTAACAAATCGATGTGGCTTGAACCAATATCGATTGATATTGGTTCAAACCAACATAAAAAATGATTGTCACTAACTGCCAATTACTTTAAAGCAAAAATAGAGGATATTCACCGGTAAATTTTTGAAATCGAGAATATTTTCTCGACCAAATCTTGTAATGGTGAGTGACAAATCGATGTGGCTTGAACCTATATCGATTGAAATCGGTTCAAACCAATATAAAAAAATGATTGTCACTTACTGACAATTACTTTAAAGCAAAAATAGAGGATATTCAAAGGTAAATTTTTGAAATCGAGAATATTTTCTCGACCAAATCTTGTAATGGTGAGTGACAAATCGATGTGGCTTGAACCGATATCGATTGAAATCGGTTCAAACCAATATAAAAAAATGATTGTCACTTACTGACAATTACTTTAAAGCAAAAATAGAGGATATTCACCGGTAAATTTTTGAAATCGAGAATATTTTCTCGACCAAATCTTGTAATGGTGAGTGACAAATCGATGTGGCTTGAACCGATATCGATTGATATTGGTTCAAACCAACATAAAAAATGATTGTCACTTACTGACAATTACTTTAAAGCAAAAATAGAGGATATTCACCGGTAAATTTTTGAAATCGAGAATATTTTCTCGACCAAATCTTGTAATGGTGAGTGAGAAATCGATGTGGCTTGAACCGATATCGATTGATATTGGTTCAAACCAACATAAAAAATGATTGTCACTAACTGACAATTACTTTAAAGCAAAAATAGAGGATATTCACCGGTAAATTTTTGAAATCGAGAATATTTTCTCGACCAAATCTTGTAATGGTGAGTAACAAATCGATGTGGCTTGAACCGATATCGATTGATATTGGTTCAAACCAACATAAAAAATGATTGTCACTAACTGCCAATTACTTTAAAGCAAAAATAGAGGATATTCACCGGTAAATTTTTGAAATCGAGAATATTTTCTCGACCAAATCTTGTAATGGTGAGTGACAAATCGATGTGGCTTGAACCGATATCGATTGAAATCGGTTCAAACCAATATAAAAAAATGATTGTCACTTACTGACAATTACTTTAAAGCAAAAATAGAGGATATTCACCGGTAAATTTTTGAAATCGAGAATATTTTCTCGACCAAATCTTGTAATGGTGAGTGACAAATCGATGTGGCTTGAACCGATATCGATTGATATTGGTTCAAACCAACATAAAAAATGATTGTCACTTACTGACAATTACTTTAAAGCAAAAATAGAGGTTATTCACCGGTGAATTTTTGAAATCGAAAACATTTTCTCGACCAAATCTTGACATGTCGAGTGACAAATCGATGTGGCTTGAACCGAAATCGATTGATATCGGTTCAAACCAATATAAAAAATGATTGTCACTTAATGACAATTATTTTAAATCAAAAATAGAGGTTATTTACCGGTGAATTTTTGAAATCGAAAACATTTTCTCGACCAAATCTTGGCATGTCGAGTGACAAATCGATGTGGCTTGAACCAAAATCGATTGATATCGGTTCAAACCAATATAAAAAATGATTGTCACTTAATGACAATTATTTTAAATCAAAAATAGAGGTTATTCACCGGTGAATTTTTGAAATCGAAAACATTTTCTCGACCAAATCTTGACATGTCGAGTGACAAATCGATGTGGCTTGAACCGAAATCGATTGATATCGGTTCAAACCAATATAAAAAATGATTGTCACTTAATGACAATTATTTTAAATTAAAAATATAATTTATTCACCGGTGAATTTTTGAAATCGAAAACATTTTCTCGACCAAATCTTGGCATGTCGAGTGACAAATCGATGTGGCTTGAACCGAAATCGATTGATATCGGTTCAAACCAATATAAAAAAAATGATTGTCACTTAATGACAATTATTTTAAATCAAGAATAGAGGTTATTCACCGGTGAATTTTTGAAATCGAAAACATTTTCTCGACCAAATCTTGGCATGTCGAGTGACAAATCGATGTGGCTTGAACCAAAATCGATTGATATCGGTTCAAACCAATATAAAAAATGATTGTCACTTAATGACAATTATTTTAAATCAAAAATAGAGGTTATTCACCGGTGAATTTTTGAAATCGAAAACATTTTCTCGACCAAATCTTGACATGTCGAGTGACAAATCGATGTGGCTTGAACCGATATCGATTGATATCGCTTCAAACCAATATAAAAAATGATTGTCACTTACTGACAATTATTTTAAATCAAAAATAGAGGATATTCACCGGTGAAATTTTGAAATCGAAAACATTTTCTCGACCAAATCTTGACATGTCGAGTGACAAATCGATGTGGCTTGAACCGAAATCGATTGATATCGGTTCAAACAAATATAAAAAATGATTGTCACTTAATGACAATTATTTTAAATCAAAAATATAATTTATTCACCGGTGAACTTTTGAAATCGAAAACATTTTCTCGACCAAATCTTGACATGTCGAGTGACAAATCGATGCGGCTTGAACCGATATCGATTAATGTCGCTTCAAACCAATATAAAAAATGATTGTCACTTACTGACAATTATTTTAAATCAAAAATAGAGGATATTCACCGGTGAATTTTTGAAATCGAAAACATTTTCTCGACCAAATCTTGACATGTCGAGTGACAAATCGATGCGGCTTGAACCGATATCGATTGATGTCGCTTCAAACCAATATAAAAAATGATTGTCACTTAATGACAATTATTTTAAATCAAAAATAGAGGTTATTCACCGGTGAATTTTTGAAATCGAAAACATTTTCTCGACCAAATCTTGACATGTCGAGTGACAAATCGATGTGGCTTGAACCGAAATCGATTGATATCGGTTCAAACCAATATAAAAAATGATTGTCACTTAATGACAATTATTTTAAATCAAAAATATAATTTATTCACCGGTGAACTTTTGAAATCGAAAACATTTTCTCGACCAAATCTTGACATGTCGAGTGACAAATCGATGCGGCTTGAACCGATATCGATTAATGTCGCTTCAAACCAATATAAAAAATGATTGTCACTTACTGACAATTATTTTAAATCAAAAATAGAGGATATTCACCGGTGAATTTTTGAAATCGAAAACATTTTCTCGACCAAATCTTAACATGTCGAGTGACAAATCGATGCGGCTTGAACCGATATCGATTGATATCGCTTCAAACCAATATAAAAAATGATTGTCACTTAATGACAATTATTTTAAATCAAGAATAGAGGTTATTCACCGGTGAATTTTTGAAATCGAAAACATTTTCTCGACCAAATCTTGGCATGTCGAGTGACAAATCGATGTGGCTTGAACCAAAATCGATTGATATCGGTTCAAACCAATATAAAAAATGATTGTCACTTAATGACAATTATTTTAAATCAAAAATAGAGGTTATTCACCGGTGAATTTTTGAAATCGAAAACATTTTCTCGACCAAATCTTGACATGTCGAGTGACAAATCGATGTGGCTTGAACCGATATCGATTGATATCGCTTCAAACCAATATAAAAAATGATTGTCACTTACTGACAATTATTTTAAATCAAAAATAGAGGATATTCACCGGTGAAATTTTGAAATCGAAAACATTTTCTCGACCAAATCTTGACATGTCGAGTGACAAATCGATGTGGCTTGAACCGAAATCGATTGATATCGGTTCAAACAAATATAAAAAATGATTGTCACTTAATGACAATTATTTTAAATCAAAAATATAATTTATTCACCGGTGAACTTTTGAAATCGAAAACATTTTCTCGACCAAATCTTGACATGTCGAGTGACAAATCGATGCGGCTTGAACCGATATCGATTAATGTCGCTTCAAACCAATATAAAAAATGATTGTCACTTACTGACAATTATTTTAAATCAAAAATAGAGGATATTCACCGGTGAATTTTTGAAATCGAAAACATTTTCTCGACCAAATCTTGACATGTCGAGTGACAAATCGATGCGGCTTGAACCGATATCGATTGATGTCGCTTCAAACCAATATAAAAAATGATTGTCACTTAATGACAATTATTTTAAATCAAAAATAGAGGTTATTCACCGGTGAATTTTTGAAATCGAAAACATTTTCTCGACCAAATCTTGACATGTCGAGTGACAAATCGATGTGGCTTGAACCGAAATCGATTGATATCGGTTCAAACCAATATAAAAAATGATTGTCACTTAATGACAATTATTTTAAATCAAAAATATAATTTATTCACCGGTGAATTTTTGAAATCGAAAACATTTTCTCGACCAAATCTTGGCATGTCGAGTGACAAATCGATGTGGCTTGAACCGAAATCGATTGATATCGGTTCAAACCAATATAAAAAAATGATTGTCACTTAATGACAATTATTTTAAATCAAAAATAGAGGTTATTCACCGGTGAATTTTTGAAATCGAAAACATTTTCTCGACCAAATCTTGGCATGTCGAGTGACAAATCGATGTGGCTTGAACCGAAATCGATTGATATCGGTTCAAACCAATATAAAAAATGATTGTCACTTAATGACAATTATTTTAAATCAAAAATATAATTTATTCACCGGTGAACTTTTGAAATCGAAAACATTTTCTCGACCAAATCTTGACATGTCGAGTGACAAATCGATGCGGCTTGAACCGATATCGATTAATGTCGCTTCAAACCAATATAAAAAATGATTGTCACTTAATGACAATTATTTTAAATCAAAAATATAATTTATTCACCGGTGAATTTTTGAAATCGAAAACATTTTCTCGACCAAATCTTGGCATGTCGAGTGACAAATCGATGTGGCTTGAACCGAAATCGATTGATATCGGTTCAAACAAATATAAAAAATGATTGTCACTTAATGACAATTATTTTAAATCAAAAATATAATTTATTCACCGGTGAACTTTTGAAATCGAAAACATTTTCTCGACCAAATCTTGACATGTCGAGTGACAAATCGATGCGGCTTGAACCGATATCGATTAATGTCGCTTCAAACCAATATAAAAAATGATTGTCACTTACTGACAATTATTTTAAATCAAAAATAGAGGATATTCACCGGTGAATTTTTGAAATCGAAAACATTTTCTCGACCAAATCTTGACATGTCGAGTGACAAATCGATGCGGCTTGAACCGATATCGATTGATGTCGCTTCAAACCAATATAAAAAATGATTGTCACTTAATGACAATTATTTTAAATCAAAAATAGAGGTTATTCACCGGTGAATTTTTGAAATCGAAAACATTTTCTCGACCAAATCTTGACATGTCGAGTGACAAATCGATGTGGCTTGAACCGAAATCGATTGATATCGGTTCAAACCAATATAAAAAATGATTGTCACTTAATGACAATTATTTTAAATCAAAAATATAATTTATTCACCGGTGAATTTTTGAAATCGAAAACATTTTCTCGACCAAATCTTGGCATGTCGAGTGACAAATCGATGTGGCTTGAACCGAAATCGATTGATATCGGTTCAAACCAATATAAAAAAATGATTGTCACTTAATGACAATTATTTTAAATCAAAAATAGAGGTTATTCACCGGTGAATTTTTGAAATCGAAAACATTTTCTCGACCAAATCTTGGCATGTCGAGTGACAAATCGATGTGGCTTGAACCGAAATCGATTGATATCGGTTCAAACCAATATAAAAAATGATTGTCACTTAATGACAATTATTTTAAATCAAAAATATAATTTATTCACCGGTGAATTTTTGAAATCGAAAACATTTTCTCGACCAAATCTTGGCATGTCGAGTGACAAATCGATGTGGCTTGAACCGAAATCGATTGATATCGGTTCAAACCAATATAAAAAAATGATTGTCACTTAATGACAATTATTTTAAATCAAAAATAGAGGTTATTCACCGGTGAATTTTTGAAATCGAAAACATTTTCTCGACCAAATCTTGGCATGTCGAGTGACAAATCGATGTGGCTTGAACCGAAATCGATTGATATCGGTTCAAACCAATATAAAAAAATGATTGTCACTTAATGACAATTATTTTAAATCAAAAATAGAGGTTATTCACCGGTGAATTTTTGAAATCGAAAACATTTTCTCGACCAAATCTTGACATGTCGAGTGACAAATCGATGTGGCTTGAACCGAAATCGATTGATATCGGTTCAAACAAATATAAAAAATGATTGTCACTTAATGACAATTATTTTAAATCAAAAATATAATTTATTCACCGGTGAAATTTTGAAATCGAAAACATTTTCTCGACCAAATCTTGACATGTCGAGTGACAAATCGATGTGGCTTGAACCAAAATCGATTGATATCGGTTCAAACCAATATAAAAAATGATTGTCACTTAATGACAATTATTTTAAATCAAAAATAGAGGTTATTCACCGGTGAATTTTTGAAATCGAAAACATTTTCTCGACCAAATCTTGACATATCGAGTGACAAATCGATGCGGCTTGAACCGATATCGATTAATGTCGCTTCAAACCAATATAAAAAATGATTGTCACTTACTGACAATTATTTTAAATCAAAAATAGAGGATATTCACCGGTGAATTTTTGAAATCGAAAACATTTTCTCGACCAAATCTTGACATGTCGAGTGACAAATCGATGCGGCTTGAACCGATATCGATTGATGTCGCTTCAAAGCAATATAAAAAATGATTGTCACTTACTGACAATTATTTTAAAACAAAAATAGAGGTTATTCACCGGTGAATTTTTGAAATCGAAAACATTTTCTCGACCAAATCTTAACATGTCGAGTGACAAATCGATGCGGCTTGAACCGATATCGATTGATATCGCTTCAAACCAATATAAAAAATGATTGTCACTTACTGACAATTATTTTAAATCAAAAATAGAGGATATTCACCGGTGAAATTTTGAAATCGAAAACATTTTCTCGACCAAATCTTGACATGTCGAGTGACAAATCGAAGCGGCTTGAACCGATATCGATTGATATCGCTTCAAACCAATATAAAAAATGATTGTCACTTAATGACAATTATTTTAAATCAAAAATAGAGGTTATTCACCGGTGAAATTTTGAAATCGAAAACATTTTCTCGACCAAATCTTAACATGTCGAGTGACAAATCGATGCGGATTGATCCGATATCGGTTGATGTCGCTTCAAACCAATATAAAAAATGATTGTCACTTAATGACAATTACTTTAAAGCAAAAATAGAGGATATTCACCGGTAAATTTTTGAAATCGAGAATATTTTCTCGACCAAATCTTGTAATGGTGAGTGACAAATCGATGTGGCTTGAACCGATATCGATTGAAATCGGTTCAAACCAATATAAAAAAATGATTGTCACTTACTGACAATTACTTTAAAGCAAAAATAGAGGATATTCACCGGTAAATTTTTGAAATCGAGAATATTTTCTCGACCAAATCTTGTAATGGTGAGTGACAAATCGATGTGGCTTGAACCGATATCGATTGAAATCGGTTCAAACCAATATAAAAAAATGATTGTCACTTACTGACAATTACTTTAAAGCAAAAATAGAGGATATTCACCGGTAAATTTTTGAAATCGAGAATATTTTCTCGACCAAATCTTGTAATGGTGAGTGACAAATCGATGTGGCTTGAACCGATATCGATTGATATTGGTTCAAACCAACATAAAAAATGATTGTCACTAACTGACAATTACTTTAAAGCAAAAATAGAGGATATTCACCGGTAAATTTTTGAAATCGAGAATATTTTCTCGACCAAATCTTGTAATGGTGAGTGACAAATCGATGTGGCTTGAACCGATATCGATTGATATTGGTTCAAACCAACATAAAAAATGATTGTCACTTACTGACAATTATTTTAAATCAAAAATAGAGGTTATTCACCGGTAAATTTTTGAAATCGAAAACATTTTCTCGACCAAATCTTGACATGTCGAGTGACAAATCGATGTGGCTTGAACCGATATCGATTGACATCGCTTCAAACCAATATAAAAAATGATTGTCACTTAATGACAATTATTTTAAATCAAAAATAGAGGATATTCACCGGTGAATTTTTGAAATCGAAAACATTTTCTCGACCAAATCTTGACATGTCGAGTGACAAATCGATGCGGCTTGAACCGATATTGATTGATGTCGCTTCAAACCAATGTAAAAAATGATTATCACTTACTGACAATTATTTTAAATCAAAAATAGAGGTTATTCACCGGTGAAATTTTGAAATCGAAAACATTTTCTCGACCAAATCTTGACATGTCGAGTGACAAATCGAAGCGGCTTGAACCGATATCGATTGATATCGCTTCAAACCAATACCCACTCATCAACGAACCAAAGACACGTGGTGGCGCGAGGGACCGCGTCCGCGTCCACGCGTGACCCGAGTACCTTTGCACCAAGTTGGGAGGTCGGGGGACCTCTGGGGCACGTTTGGTAAAGTTTGGGTCCATGGGTGGTCCGCGCGATCGTCCGCGCGTCCGCCTGGCCGGAGATCCAAAACCGCGCGCGTTTCTGAACACCCACTCATCAATGAACCAAAAAACCCTGTTGGCGCGAGGGACCGCGTGGGCGTCCGCACGTCCGCGTCCGCGTTCACGCGTGACCCGAGTACCTTTGCACCAAGTTGGGAGGTCGGGGGACCTCTGGGGCACGTTTGGTAAAGTTTGGGTCCATGGGTGGTCCGCGCGATCGTCCGCGCGTCCGCCTGGCCGGAGATCCAAAACCGCGCGCGTTTCTGAACACCCACTCATCAATGAACCAAAAAACCCTGTTGGCGCGAGGGACCGCGTGGGCGTCCGCACATCCGCGTCCGCGTCCGCGGTTGACCCGAGTACCTTTGCACCAAGTTGGGAGGTCGGGGGACCTCTGGGGCACGTTTGGCAAAGTTTGGGTCCATGGGTGGTCCGCGCGGTCGTACGCGCGTCCGCGTAGCAGGAGACCCAAAACCGGGCGCGTTTCTGAACACCCACTCATCAATGAACCAAAAACCCCTAGTGGCGCGAGGGTCCGCGCGGACGTCCGCGCGTCCGCGTCCGCGTCCGCGCGTGACCCGAGTACCTTTACACCAAGTTGGGAGGTCGGGGGACCTCTGGGGCACGTTTGGTAAAGTTTGGGTCCATGGGTGGTCCGCGCGGTCGTCCGCGCGTCCGCGTGGCCGGAGACCCAAAACCGCGCGCGTTTCTGAACACCCACTCATCAATGAACCAAAAACCCCTAGTGGCGCGAGGGTCCGCGCGGACGTCCGCGCGTCCGCGTGTCCGCGTCCGCGAGTGACCCGAGTACCTTTGTGCCAAGTTGGAAGGTCGGGGGACCTCTGGGGCACGTTTGGCACCCGTTCGACGTCAGCCAATCAGCGTCGAGCTAGACCGATGCAAGGCTCCGCCCAGCGTTACATGAGGCGAACAATTCGAGACATTTTACCACCTCAGCCTCGCCTAGGCCCCGATATGGTACCGACATGGGACCAGGGGCGCTCGACTATTCAGCCATCGGCAAGCTTAAGTCTAAGTTTTGGTAACTCAGGAACCAAAAGGAACCGAGATACAAGGGTAGGCCACGCCCCCTTCTAGTTCACTGTGGTGGGAGAGTGATCCTAACCCCAAATGGGCCAGTCCCTTGACTTAAGGGCCTAACTGCCTAAGCCTAAGCCTAAGCCTAAGCCTAAGCCTAAGCCTAAGCCTAAGCCTAAGCCTAAGCCTAAGCCTAAGCCTAAGCCTAAGCCTAAGCCTAAGCCTAAGCCTAAGCCTAAGCCTAAGCCTAAGCCTAAGCCTAAGCCTAAGCCTAAGCCTAAGCCTAAGCCTAAGCCTAAGCCTAAGCCTAAGCCTAACCCCAAGCCTCGGATCATAAGGGAGTGCGGGAACAGTAGAAGACTTTCTTTGAGGGCTTACAGCCCTCAAATAAAAGATATTCATTTGGGCTTAGAGAGAGAGAGTGTACATTACTTACATTATCTCAAGTCAAATAAAAGTAAAAGAATCTCAAAAAGTATACAAAATGTTAGAGTAGCACTCCTTGAATCATATTCTCTCAAGCCTAAAAAAAAGTAAAAGAATCTCAAAAAGTATACAAAATATTAGAGTAGCACTCTTTGAATCATATTCTCTCAAGCCTAATAAAAGTAAAAGAATCTCAAAAAGTATACAAAATGTTAGAGTAGCACTCCTTGAATCATATTCTCTCAAGCCTAAAAAAAGTAAAAAAATCTCAAAAAGTATACAAAACGTTAGAGTCCCACATTAGACTCATAAAACATATTCTATCAAGCCAAATAAAAGTAGAAGAATCGCAAAAAGTTGACAAAAAGTTAGGGTATCAATGCATATTTTGTATTCTCTCAAGTCAAATAAAAGTAGAAGAATCGCAAAAAGTTGAGAAAACGTTAGAGTAGCACTCCATGAATCATATTCTCTCAAGCCAAATAAAAGTAGAAGAATCGAAAAAAGTTGACAAAACGTTAGGGTATCAATGCATATTTCGTATTCTCTCAAGATAAATAAAAGTAGAAGAATCGCAAAAAGTTGACAAACGTATCCGTGAACATGAGAGAGAGATCCCTGAACATACGGGAGCATCCCTGAAGATGATACAGAAATCCTTGAACATTACAAAGAAATCCCTGAACATACGAGTGAAATCCCTGAACATGAGATGTAAATCCCTGAACATGAGAGAGGTGATATCCCTGAACATATGAGAGAAATCCCTGAACATACGAGAGAAATCCCTGAACATGATAGAAATCCCTGAACATACGAGTGAAATCCTTGAACATACGAGAGAAATCCCTGAACATGAGATAGAAATCCCTGAACATACGAGTGAAATCCTTGAACATACGAGAGAAATCCCTGAACATGAGATAGAAATTCCTGAACATGATACAGAAATCCGACCACTTAATCGCCGCTTTCCAGGACCTGGGGTACTCTCTCAAGATAAATAAAAGTAGAAGAATCGCAAAAAAAGTTGACAAACGTATTCCTGAACATGAGAAAGAGAAATCCCTGAACATGAGATGAAAATCCCTGAACGTTCATGATTAGAAGGTTAATCACACCCATGATTAAAAACTTAATCGTGACCACTTAATCGCCGCTTTCCAGGCCCTGGGGTACACTCTCAAGTTAAATAAAAGTAGAAGAATCGCAGAAAGTTGACAAACGTTAGCGTAACAGTGCATAAATCGTATTCTCTCAAATTGAATAAAAGTAGAAGAATCTTTTTCCGCCCAAATGGGCGCCTTTTATTTTGCGCTAGCGATTTCGACGACGCGCGGCTGAGACTTTTGCGCAAGGAAGACTTATGAAATCACAGTTTTGAAATGACGGATTGGGAAAGCAAGAGAACATTGCGTGTTCAAGTGCGGGCGAAATTGTGACTGAATGATGTGGATGAAAATGGGTGTGAATAGTACGACGCGCGGCAGAGACTTTTGCATAAGGAAGGCTTATGAAATTACAGTTTTTTTTCAAATCGCGGATTGGGAAAGGAGGAGAACATTGCGTGCGCAAGTGCGGGTGAATGTGTACTGAATATTGCGTGTGAAAATAGGAGTGAATAGTGTTTCATGATACTTTCCCTATCAGCGGGTGAAAGTGCATGTGAAAAAAGGCGGGTGAGAGTGCAGGTTAAAAAATAGGGTGAAAATTCGACTTGAAAGTGCAGATGAAAATGTGGGTGAAAGAGTGACTGAATAATGCAGGTGAAAATGCGGGTGAATATTGCATGGGATAGAGAGGGTGAGCATTGTATGTGAGGGTTCGTGTGAATATTGTACAAGAGATTTTTGCGCATCTCTTTTAAGATAATTAACTCAAACTTCAAAAGAACTTATCTATCTACAAACTCAAAAGCACATGACTTTTCCATAACCTATAAACACTTTTTCAGGGGACATACTTCAAAAATGTAAAAATATATAATTAAACAGCATTCTAATTGTCATTAATTACCCTTGCGCATAACTAATTACCTCACTCAGCCTACGGATGTGCGAAAAGTGGAAGTGCGCATTATTTATCTTTGTCGTAAATCGCTAGCGCAAAATAAAAGGCGCCCATTTGGGCGGAAAAAGATTCTTCTACTTTTATTCAATTTGAGAGAATACGATTTATGCACTGTTACGCTAACGTTTGTCAACTTTCTGCGATTCTTCTACTTTTATTTAACTTGAGAGTGTACCCCAGGGCCTGGAAAGCGGCGATTAAGTGGTCACGATTAAGTTTTTAATCATGGGTGTGATTAACCTTCTAATCATGAACGTTCAGGGATTTTCATCTCATGTTCAGGGATTTCTCTTTCTCATGTTCAGGAATACGTTTGTCAACTTTTTTTGCGATTCTTCTACTTTTATTTATCTTGAGAGAGTACCCCAGGTCCTGGAAAGCGGCGATTAAGTGGTCGGATTTCTGTATCATGTTCAGGAATTTCTATCTCATGTTCAGGGATTTCTCTCGTATGTTCAAGGATTTCACTCGTATGTTCAGGGATTTCTATCTCATGTTCAGGGATTTCTCTCGTATGTTCAAGGATTTCACTCGTATGTTCAGGGATTTCTATCATGTTCAGGGATTTCTCTCGTATGTTCAGGGATTTCTCTCATATGTTCAGGGATATCACCTCTCTCATGTTCAGGGATTTACATCTCATGTTCAGGGATTTCACTCGTATGTTCAGGGATTTCTTTGTAATGTTCAAGGATTTCTGTATCATCTTCAGGGATGCTCCCGTATGTTCAGGGATCTCTCTCTCATGTTCACGGATACGTTTGTCAACTTTTTGCGATTCTTCTACTTTTATTTATCTTGAGAGAATACGAAATATGCATTGATACCCTAACGTTTTGTCAACTTTTTTCGATTCTTCTACTTTTATTTGGCTTGAGAGAATATGATTCATGGAGTGCTACTCTAACGTTTTCTCAACTTTTTGCGATTCTTCTACTTTTATTTGACTTGAGAGAATACAAAATATGCATTGATACCCTAACTTTTTGTCAACTTTTTGCGATTCTTCTACTTTTATTTGGCTTGATAGAATATGTTTTATGAGTCTAATGTGGGACTCTAACGTTTTGTATACTTTTTGAGATTTTTTTACTTTTTTTAGGCTTGAGAGAATATGATTCAAGGAGTGCTACTCTAACATTTTGTATACTTTTTGAGATTCTTTTACTTTTATTAGGCTTGAGAGAATATGATTCAAAGAGTGCTACTCTAATATTTTGTATACTTTTTGAGATTCTTTTACTTTTTTTTAGGCTTGAGAGAATATGATTCAAGGAGTGCTACTCTAACATTTTGTATACTTTTTGAGATTCTTTTACTTTTATTTGACTTGAGATAATGTAAGTAATGTACACTCTCTCTCTCTAAGCCCAAATGAATATCTTTTATTTGAGGGCTGTAAGCCCTCAAAGAAAGTCTTCTACTGTTCCCGCACTCCCTTATGATCCGAGGCTTGGGGTTCTTTTAGTTTTATTGAATCGCGGTGAAACCGCGATTTAAAATCATTGCAGAAAATCTATCATTTTTCGCATTATCTGCAACGTATAATCTTTTTTCGACCAAATCTTGGCATGTCGAGTGACAAATCGATGCGGCTTGAACCGATATCGGTTGAGATCGCTTCAAACCAATATAAAAAATGATTGTCACTTAATGACAATTATTTTAAATCAAAAATAGAGGATATTCACCGGTGAAATTTTGAAATCGAAAACATTTTCTCGACCAAATCTTGACATGTCGAGTGACAAATCGATGCGGCTTGAACCGAAATCGATTGATATCGCTTCAAACCAATATAAAAAAATGATTGTCACTTAATGACAATTATTTTAAATCAAAAATAGAGGATATTCACCGGTGAAATTTTGAAATCGAAAACATTTTCTCGACCAAATCTTGACATGTCGAGTGACAAATCGAAGCGGCTTGAACCGATATCGATTGATATCGCTTCAAACCAATATAAAAAATGATTGTCACTTAATGACAATTATTTTAAATCAAAAATAGAGGATATTCACCGGTGAAATTTTGAAATCGAAAACATTTTCTCGACCAAATCTTGACATGTCGAGTGACAAATCGATGTGGCTTGAACCGAAATCGATTAATATCGCTTCAAACCAATATAAAAAAATGATTGTCACTTAATGACAATTATTTTAAATCAAAAATAGAGGATATTCACCGGTAAATTATTGAAATCGAAAAAATTTCCTCGACCAAATCTTGACATGTCGAGTGACAAATCGATGTGGCTTGAACCGATATCGATTGACATCGCTACAAACCAATATAAAAAATGATTGTCACTTAATGACAATTATTTTAAATCAAAAATAGAGGTTATTCACCGGTAAATTTTTAAAATCGAAAACATTTTCTCGACCAAATCTTGACATGTCGAGTGACAAATCGATGTGGCTTGAACCGAAATCGATTGATATCGCTTCAAACCAATATAAAAAAATGATTGTCACTTAATGACAATTATTTTAAATCAAAAATAGAGGATATTCACCGGTGAAATTTTGAAATCGAAAACATTTTCTCGACCAAATCTTGACATGTCGAGTGACAAATCGATGCGGCTTGAACCGATATCGATTGATATCGCTTCAAACCAATATAAAAAATGATTGTCACTTAATGACAATTATTTTAAATCAAAAATAGAGGATATTCACCGGTGAAATTTTGAAATCGAAAACATTTTCTCGACCAAATCTTGACATGTCGAGTGACAAATCGAAGCGGCTTGAACCGATATCGATTGATATCGCTTCAAACCAATATAAAAAATGATTGTCACTTAATGACAATTATTTTAAATCAAAAATAGAGGATATTCACCGGTGAAATTTTGAAATCGAAAACATTTTCTCGACCAAATCTTGACATGTCGAGTGACAAATCGATGTGGCTTGAACCGAAATCGATTAATATCGCTTCAAACCAATATAAAAAAATGATTGTCACTTAATGACAATTATTTTAAATCAAAAATAGAGGATATTCACCGGTAAATTATTGAAATCGAAAAAATTTCCTCGACCAAATCTTGACATGTCGAGTGACAAATCGATGTGGCTTGAACCGATATCGATTGACATCGCTACAAACCAATATAAAAAATGATTGTCACTTAATGACAATTATTTTAAATCAAAAATAGAGGTTATTCACCGGTAAATTTTTAAAATCGAAAACATTTTCTCGACCAAATCTTGACATGTCGAGTGACAAATCGATGTGGCTTGAACCGAAATCGATTGATATCGCTTCAAACCAATATAAAAAAATGATTGTCACTTAATGACAATTATTTTAAATCAAAAATAGAGGATATTCACCGGTGAAATTTTGAAATCGAAAACATTTTCTCGACCAAATCTTGACATGTCGAGTGACAAATCGATGTGGCTTGAACCGATATCGGTTGAGATCGCTTCAAACCAATATAAAAAATGATTGTCACTTAATGACAATTATTTTAAATCAAAAATAGAGGATATTCACCGGTGAAATTTTGAAATCGAAAACATTTTCTCTACCAAATCTTGGCATGTCGAGTGACAAATCGATGCGGCTTGAACCGATATCGATTGATGTCGCTTCAAACCAATATAAAAAATGATTGTCACTTAATGACAATTATTTTAAATCAAAAATAGAGGATATTCACCGGTGAAATTTTGAAATCGAAAACATTTTCTCGACCAAATCTTGGCATGTCGAGTGACAAATCGATGCGGCTTGAACCGATATCGGTTGAGATCGCTTCAAACCAATATAAAAAATGATTGTCACTTAATGACAATTATTTTAAATCAAAAATATAGGATATTCACCGGTGAAATTTTGAAATCGAAAACATTTTCTCGACCAAATCTTGACATGTCGAGTGACAAATCGATGCGGCTTGAACCGATATTGATTGATGTCGCTTCAAACCAATATAAAAAATGATTGTCACTTAATGACAATTATTTTAAATCAAAAATAGAGGATATTCACCGGTGAAATTTTGAAATCGAAAACATTTTCTCGACCAAATCTTGGCATGTCGAGTGACAAATCGATGCGGCTTGAACCGATATCGGTTGAGATCGCTTCAAACCAATATAAAAAATGATTGTCACTTAATGACAATTATTTTAAATCAAAAATATAGGATATTCACCGGTGAATTTTTGAAATCGAAAACATTTTCTCGACCAAATCTTGGCATGTCGAGTGACAAATCGATGCGGCTTGAACCGATATCGGTTGAGATCGCTTCAAACCAATATAAAAAATGATTGTCACTTAATGACAATTATTTTAAATCAAAAATATAGGATATTCACCGGTGAAATTTTGAAATCGAAAACATTTTCTCGACCAAATCTTGACATGTCGAGTGACAAATCGATGTGGCTTGAACCGAAATCGATTGATGTCGCTTCAAACCAATATAAAAAAATGATTGTCACTTAATGACAATTATTTTAAATCAAAAATAGAGGTTATTCACCGGTGAAATTTTGAAATCGAAAACATTTTCTCGACCAAATCTTGACATGTCGAGTGACAAATCGATGCGGCTTGAACCGATATTGATTGATGTCGCTTCAAACCAATATAAAAAATGATTGTCACTTAATGACAATTATTTTAAATCAAAAATAGAGGATATTCACCGGTGAAATTTTGAAATCGAAAACATTTTCTCGACCAAATCTTGGCATGTCGAGTGACAAATCGATGCGGCTTGAACCGATATCGGTTGAGATCGCTTCAAACCAATATAAAAAATGATTGTCACTTAATGACAATTATTTTAAATCAAAAATATAGGATATTCACCGGTGAATTTTTGAAATCGAAAACATTTTCTCGACCAAATCTTGGCATGTCGAGTGACAAATCGATGCGGCTTGAACCGATATCGATTGATGTCGCTTCAAACCAATATAAAAAATGATTGTCACTTAATGACAATTATTTTAAATCAAAAATAGAGGATATTCACCGGTGAAATTTTGAAATCGAAAACATTTTCTCGACCAAATCTTGGCATGTCGAGTGACAAATCGATGCGGCTTGAACCGATATCGGTTGAGATCGCTTCAAACCAATATAAAAAATGATTGTCACTTAATGACAATTATTTTAAATCAAAAATATAGGATATTCACCGGTGAAATTTTGAAATCGAAAACATTTTCTCGACCAAATCTTGACATGTCGAGTGACAAATCGATGCGGCTTGAACCGATATTGATTGATGTCGCTTCAAACCAATATAAAAAATGATTGTCACTTAATGACAATTATTTTAAATCAAAAATAGAGGATATTCACCGGTGAAATTTTGAAATCGAAAACATTTTCTCGACCAAATCTTGGCATGTCGAGTGACAAATCGATGCGGCTTGAACCGATATCGGTTGAGATCGCTTCAAACCAATATAAAAAATGATTGTCACTTAATGACAATTATTTTAAATCAAAAATATAGGATATTCACCGGTGAATTTTTGAAATCGAAAACATTTTCTCGACCAAATCTTGGCATGTCGAGTGACAAATCGATGCGGCTTGAACCGATATCGGTTGAGATCGCTTCAAACCAATATAAAAAATGATTGTCACTTAATGACAATTATTTTAAATCAAAAATATAGGATATTCACCGGTGAAATTTTGAAATCGAAAACATTTTCTCGACCAAATCTTGACATGTCGAGTGACAAATCGATGTGGCTTGAACCGAAATCGATTGATGTCGCTTCAAACCAATATAAAAAAATGATTGTCACTTAATGACAATTATTTTAAATCAAAAATAGAGGTTATTCACCGGTGAAATTTTGAAATCGAAAACATTTTCTCGACCAAATCTTGACATGTCGAGTGACAAATCGATGCGGCTTGAACCGATATTGATTGATGTCGCTTCAAACCAATATAAAAAATGATTGTCACTTAATGACAATTATTTTAAATCAAAAATAGAGGATATTCACCGGTGAAATTTTGAAATCGAAAACATTTTCTCGACCAAATCTTGGCATGTCGAGTGACAAATCGATGCGGCTTGAACCGATATCGGTTGAGATCGCTTCAAACCAATATAAAAAATGATTGTCACTTAATGACAATTATTTTAAATCAAAAATATAGGATATTCACCGGTGAATTTTTGAAATCGAAAACATTTTCTCGACCAAATCTTGGCATGTCGAGTGACAAATCGATGCGGCTTGAACCGATATCGGTTGAGATCGCTTCAAACCAATATAAAAAATGATTGTCACTTAATGACAATTATTTTAAATCAAAAATATAGGATATTCACCGGTGAAATTTTGAAATCGAAAACATTTTCTCGACCAAATCTTGACATGTCGAGTGACAAATCGATGTGGCTTGAACCGAAATCGATTGATGTCGCTTCAAACCAATATAAAAAAATGATTGTCACTTAATGACAATTAT
Organism: Parapristionchus giblindavisi; assembly: GCA_943737045.1. Taxonomy (NCBI): domain Eukaryota; kingdom Metazoa; phylum Nematoda; class Chromadorea; order Rhabditida; family Diplogasteridae; genus Parapristionchus; species Parapristionchus giblindavisi. The sequence goes on from CALSFV010000174.1 coordinate 19,085, forward strand.
TTTAAATCAAAAATAGAGGTTATTCACCGGTGAAATTTTGAAATCGAAAACATTTTCTCGACCAAATCTTGACATGTCGAGTGACAAATCGAAGCGGCTTGAACCGATATCGATTGATGTCGCTTCAAACCAATATAAAAAATGATTGTCACTTAATGACAATTATTTTAAATCAAAAATAGAGGTTATTCACCGGTGAATTTTTGAAATCGAAAACATTTTCTCGACCAAATCTTGGCATGTCGAGTGACAAATCGATGCGGCTTGAACCGATATTGATTGATGTCGCTTCAAACCAATATAAAAAATGATTGTCACTTAATGACAATTATTTTAAATCAAAAATAGAGGATATTCACCGGTGAAATTTTGAAATCGAAAACATTTTCTCGACCAAATCTTGGCATGTCGAGTGACAAATCGATGCGGCTTGAACCGATATCGGTTGAGATCGCTTCAAACCAATATAAAAAATGATTGTCACTTAATGACAATTATTTTAAATCAAAAAAATAGGATATTCACCGGTGAATTTTTGAAATCGAAAACATTTTCTCGACCAAATCTTGGCATGTCGAGTGACAAATCGATGCGGCTTGAACCGATATTGATTGATGTCGCTTCAAACCAATATAAAAAATGATTGTCACTTAATGACAATTATTTTAAATCAAAAATAGAGGATATTCACCGGTGAAATTTTGAAATCGAAAACATTTTCTCGACCAAATCTTGGCATGTCGAGTGACAAATCGATGCGGCTTGAACCGATATCGGTTGAGATCGCTTCAAACCAATATAAAAAATGATTGTCACTTACTGACAATTATTTTAAATCAAAAATATAGGATATTCACCGGTGAAATTTTGAAATCGAAAACATTTTCTCGACCAAATCTTGACATGTCGAGTGACAAATCGATGCGGCTTGAACCGATATCGGTTGAGATCGCTTCAAACCAATATAAAAAATGATTGTCACTTAATGACAATTATTTTAAATCAAAAATATAGGATATTCACCGGTGAAATTTTGAAATCGAAAACATTTTCTCTACCAAATCTTGACATGTCGAGTGACAAATCGATGTGGCTTGAACCGAAATCGATTGATATCGCTTCAAACCAATATAAAAAAATGATTGTCACTTAATGACAATTATTTTAAATCAAAAATAGAGGTTATTCACCGGTGAATTTTTTGAAATCGAAAACATTTTCTCGACCAAATCTTGACATGTCGAGTGACAAATCGAAGCGGCTTGAACCGATATCGATTGATGTCGCTTCAAACCAATATAAAAAAATGATTGTCACTTAATGACAATTATTTTAAATCAAAAATAGAGGTTATTCACCGGTGAATTTTTGAAATCGAAAACATTTTCTCGACCAAATCTTGGCATGTCGAGTGACAAATCGATGCGGCTTGAACCGATATTGATTGATGTCGCTTCAAACCAATATAAAAAATGATTGTCACTTAATGACAATTATTTTAAATCAAAAATAGAGGATATTCACCGGTGAAATTTTGAAATCGAAAACATTTTCTCGACCAAATCTTGGCATGTCGAGTGACAAATCGATGCGGCTTGAACCGATATCGGTTGAGATCGCTTCAAACCAATATAAAAAATGATTGTCACTTAATGACAATTATTTTAAATCAAAAATAGAGGATATTCACCGGTGAAATTTTGAAATCGAAAACATTTTCTCGACCAAATCTTGGCATGTCGAGTGACAAATCGATGCGGCTTGAACCGATATCGATTGATGTCGCTTCAAACCAATATAAAAAATGATTGTCACTTAATGACAATTATTTTAAATCAAAAATAGAGGATATTCACCGGTGAAATTTTGAAATCGAAAACATTTTCTCGACCAAATCTTGGCATGTCGAGTGACAAATCGATGCGGCTTGAACCGATATCGGTTGAGATCGCTTCAAACCAATATAAAAAATGATTGTCACTTAATGACAATTATTTTAAATCAAAAATATAGGATATTCACCGGTGAAATTTTGAAATCGAAAACATTTTCTCGACCAAATCTTGACATGTCGAGTGACAAATCGATGTGGCTTGAACCGAAATCGATTGATATCGCTTCAAACCAATATAAAAAAATGATTGTCACTTAATGACAATTATTTTAAATCAAAAATAGAGGTTATTCACCGGTGAATTTTTTGAAATCGAAAACATTTTCTCGACCAAATCTTGACATGTCGAGTGACAAATCGAAGCGGCTTGAACCGATATCGATTGATGTCGCTTCAAACCAATATAAAAAATGATTGTCACTTAATGACAATTATTTTAAATCAAAAATAGAGGTTATTCACCGGTGAATTTTTGAAATCGAAAACATTTTCTCGACCAAATCTTGGCATGTCGAGTGACAAATCGATGCGGCTTGAACCGATATTGATTGATGTCGCTTCAAACCAATATAAAAAATGATTGTCACTTAATGACAATTATTTTAAATCAAAAATAGAGGATATTCACCGGTGAAATTTTGAAATCGAAAACATTTTCTCGACCAAATCTTGGCATGTCGAGTGACAAATCGATGCGGCTTGAACCGATATCGGTTGAGATCGCTTCAAACCAATATAAAAAATGATTGTCACTTAATGACAATTATTTTAAATCAAAAATATAGGATATTCACCGGTGAATTTTTGAAATCGAAAACATTTTCTCGACCAAATCTTGGCATGTCGAGTGACAAATCGATGCGGCTTGAACCGATATCGGTTGAGATCGCTTCAAACCAATATAAAAAATGATTGTCACTTAATGACAATTATTTTAAATCAAAAATATAGGATATTCACCGGTGAAATTTTGAAATCGAAAACATTTTCTCGACCAAATCTTGACATGTCGAGTGACAAATCGATGTGGCTTGAACCGAAATCGATTGATGTCGCTTCAAACCAATATAAAAAAATGATTGTCACTTAATGACAATTATTTTAAATCAAAAATAGAGGTTATTCACCGGTGAAATTTTGAAATCGAAAACATTTTCTCGACCAAATCTTGACATGTCGAGTGACAAATCGAAGCGGCTTGAACCGATATCGATTGATGTCGCTTCAAACCAATATAAAAAATGATTGTCACTTAATGACAATTATTTTAAATCAAAAATAGAGGTTATTCACCGGTGAATTTTTGAAATCGAAAACATTTTCTCGACCAAATCTTGGCATGTCGAGTGACAAATCGATGCGGCTTGAACCGATATCGGTTGAGATCGCTTCAAACCAATATAAAAAATGATTGTCACTTAATGACAATTATTTTAAATCAAAAATAGAGGATATTCACCGGTGAAATTTTGAAATCGAAAACATTTTCTCGACCAAATCTTGACATGTCGAGTGACAAATCGATGCGGCTTGAACCGATATCGGTTGAGATCGCTTCAAACCAATATAAAAAAATGATTGTCACTTAATGACAATTATTTTAAATCAAAAATAGAGGATATTCACCGGTGAAATTTTGAAATCGAAAACATTTTCTCGACCAAATCTTGACATGTCGAGTGACAAATCGATGTGGCTTGAACCGAAATCGATTGATATCGCTTCAAACCAATATAAAAAATGATTGTCACTTAATGACAATTATTTTAAATCAAAAATAGAGGATATTCACCGGTGAAATTTTGAAATCGAAAACATTTTCTCGACCAAATCTTGACATGTCGAGTGACAAATCGATGCGGCTTGAACCGATATCGATTGATGTCGCTTCAAACCAATATAAAAAATGATTGTCACTTAATGACAATTATTTTAAATCAAAAATAGAGGATATTCACCGGTGAAATTTTGAAATCGAAAACATTTTCTCGACCAAATCTTGGCATGTCGAGTGACAAATCGATGCGGCTTGAACCGATATCGATTGATGTCGCTTCAAACCAATATAAAAAATGATTGTCACTTAATGACAATTATTTTAAATCAAAAATAGAGGATATTCACCGGTGAAATTTTGAAATCGAAAACATTTTCTCGACCAAATCTTGACATGTCGAGTGACAAATCGATGTGGCTTGAACCGATATCGATTGAAAAATTTAACTTGTCGAGTTACCCAAGGAAGTACCAAGTACTGAATTTTATGGCAAGTTTGAAAAATAAAGTCAGTTCGCGTTAGTGTGGTACGGTATGTAGGTTACGGTAGTTGAAAATGTTGTAGAAAAATTTAACTTGTCGAGTTACCCAAGGAAGTACCAAGTACTGAATTTTATCGCAAGTTTGAAAAATAAAGTCAGTTCGCGTTAGTATGGTACGGTATGTGGGTTACGGTAGCTCAAAATGCTGTTGAAAATTATTTTAATTTTACTTGTCGAGTTACCTAAGGAACTACCAAGTACGGATATTTTAAAAATATTTCACACCCTTTTGTACAATAAGATATTTTGGCGCCGGCGCCCTGACGCCCTGGCGTCCGGGCAAGCCTTTGACACGTGTATTATTGATGTCCGATCTATTTCACACCATTTTGTACAATCGGATATTTTGGCGCCGGCGCCGGCGCCCTGGCGTCCGGGCAACCATTTGACACTTGTATTAATGATGCACGTTCGATTTGACAACTTTTTGTACAATGGGATATTTCGACGCCGGCGCCCGCGTCCTGGCGCCCATTGGTTAATTGGGGAGCTAGGGTGTCTACTGGTCGAGTTTGCAGCTCGGAGAGTCGAACGGTCATGTTTGGAGCTCAGTTGGAGCTCAGGTGGAGCTTGGGTGTCCATTGGTCAATTGGGGAGCAAGGGTGTCTACTGGTCGAGTTTGCAGCTCGGAGAGTCGAACGGTCATGTTTGGAGCTCAGTTGGAGCTCAGGTGGAGGTTGGGTGTCCATTGGTTAATTGGGGAGCTAGGGTGTCCACTGGTCAAGTTTGGAGCTCGGGGAGTCGAACGGTCATGTTTGGAGCTCAGTTGGAGCTCAGGTGGAGCTTGGGTGTCCATTGGTTAATTGGGGAGCAAGGGTGTCTACTGGTCGAGCTTGCAGCTCGGAGAGTCGAACGGTCATGTTTGGAGCTCAGTTGGAGCTCAGGTGGAGCTTGGGTGTCCATTGGTTAATTGGGGAGCTAGGGTGTCCACTGGTCAAGTTTGGAGCTCGGGGAGTCGAACGGTCATGTTTGGAGCTCAGTTGGAGCTCAGGTGGAGGTTGGGTGTCCATTGGTTAATTGGGGAGCTAGGGTGTCCACTGATCAAGTTTGGAGCTCGGGGAGTCGAACGGTCATGTTTGGAGCTCAGTTGGAGCTCAGGTGGAGCTTGGGTGTCCATTGGTTAATTGGGGAGCTAGGGTGTCTACTGGTCGAGTTTGCAGCTCGGAGAGTCGAACGGTCATGTTTGGAGCTCAGGTGGAGCTCAGGTGGAGCTTGGGTGTCCATTGGTTAATTGGGGAGCTAGAGTGTCCACTGGTCAAGTTTGGAGCTCGGGGAGTCGAACGGTCATGTTTGGAGCTCAGTTGGAGCTAAGGTGGAGCTTGGGTGTCCATTGGTTAATTGGGGAGCAAGGATGTCCACTGGTCAAGTTTGGAGCTCGGGGAGTCGAACGGTCATGTTTGGAGCTCAGGTGGAGCTCAGTCGGAGCTCAATTGGAGCATGGGTGTCCATTGCTTAATTGAGGAGCTTGGGTGTCGACTGGTCAAGTTTGGGCCTCGGGGAGTCGATTGGTCAAGATTGGAGCTCAGTTGGAGCTCAGTCGGAGCTCAGTCGGAGCTTGGGTGTCCATTGCTTAATTGACGAGCTTGGGTGTCGACTGGTCAAGTTTGGGCCTCGGGGAGTCGATTGGTCAAGATTGGAGCTCAGTTGGAGCTCAGTCGGAGCTCAGTCGGAGCTTGGGTGTCCATTGCTTAATTGACGAGCTTGGGTGTCGACTGGTCAAGTCTGGGCGTCGGGGAGTCGATTGATCAATTTTGCATGTTTGGAGCTCAGTTGGAGCTCAGGTGGAGCTTGGGTGTCCATTACTTAATTGAGGAGCTAGGGTGTCGACTGGTCAAGTTTGGGCCTCGGGGAGTCGATTGGTCAAGATTGGAGCTCAGTTGGAGCTCAGTCGGAGCTCAGTCGGAGCTTGGGTGTCCATTGCTTAATTGACGAGCTTGGGTGTCGACTGGTCAAGTTTGGGCCTCGGGGAGTCGATTGGTCAAGATTGGAGCTCAGTCGGAGCTCAGTTGGAGCTTGGGTGTCCATTGCTTAATTGAGGAGCTAGGGTGTCGACTGGTCAAGTTTGGGCCTCGGGGAGTCGATTGGTCAAGATTGGAGCTCAGTTGGAGCTCAGTCGGAGCTCAGTCGGAGCTTGGGTGTCCATTGCTTAATTGACGAGCTTGGGTGTCGACTGGTCAAGTTTGGGCCTCGGGGAGTCGATTGGTCAAGATTGGAGCTCAGTTGGAGCTCAGTCGGAGCTCAGTCGGAGCTTGGGTGTCCATTGCTTAATTGACGAGCTTGGGTGTCGACTGGTCAAGTCTGGGCGTCGGGGAGTCGATTGATCAATTTTGCATGTTTGGAGCTCAGTTGGAGCTCAGGTGGAGCTTGGGTGTCCATTACTTAATTGAGGAGCTAGGGTGTCGACTGGTCAAGTTTGGGCCTCGGGGAGTCGATTGGTCAAGATTGGAGCTCAGTTGGAGCTCAGTCGGAGCTCAGTCGGAGCTTGGGTGTCCATTGCTTAATTGACGAGCTTGGGTGTCGACTGGTCAAGTTTGGGCCTCGGGGAGTCGATTGGTCAAGATTGGAGCTCAGTCGGAGCTCAGTTGGAGCTTGGGTGTCCATTGCTTAATTGAGGAGCTAGGGTGTCGACTGGTCAAGTTTGGGCCTCGGGGAGTCGATTGGTCAAGATTGGAGCTCAGTTGGAGCTTAGTCGGAGCTCAGTCGGAGCTTGGGTGTCCATTGCTTAATTGACGAACTTGGGTGTCGACTGGTCAAGTTTGGGCCTCGGGGAGTCGATTGGTCAAGATTGGAGCTCAGTTGGAGCTCAGTCGGAGCTCAGTTGGAGCTTGGGTGTCCATTGCTTAATTGAGGAGCTAGGGTGTCGACTGGTCAAGTTTGGGCCTCGGGGAGTCGATTGGTCAAGATTGGAGCTCAGTTGGAGCTCAGTCGGAGCTCAGTCGGAGCTTGGGTGTCCATTGCTTAATTGACGAGCTTGGGTGTCGACTGGTCAAGTTTGGGCCTCGGGGAGTCGATTGGTCAAGATTGGAGCTCAGTTGGAGCTCAGTCGGAGCTCAGTCGGAGCTTGGGTGTCCATTGCTTAATTGACGAGCTTGGGTGTCGACTGGTCAAGTTTGGGCCTCGGGGAGTCGATTGGTCAAGATTGGAGCTCAGTTGGAGCTCAGTCGGAGCTCAGTCGGAGCTTGGGTGTCCATTGCTTAATTGACGAGCTTGGGTGTCGACTGGTCAAGTTTGGGCCTCGGGGAGTCGATTGGTCAAGATTGGAGCTCAGTTGGAGCTCAGTCGGAGCTCAGTCGGAGCTTGGGTGTCCATTGCTTAATTGACGAGCTTGGGTGTCGACTGGTCAAGTCTGGGCGTCAGGGAGTCGATTGATCAATTTTGCATGTTTGGAGCTCAGTTGGAGCTCAGGTGGAGCTTGGTGGTGCTTGGGTAAGATGTGGAGCTTGGGGTGTCCAGAGGTCAAGTTTGGACCAAGTTAGAAGGTCTGGGGACCTCTGGGACACGTTTGGCCGTCAGCCAATCAGCGTCGACCTAGCCGATGCGAGGCTCCGCCCAGCGTGACATCTGAGCGTGACATTCAGCTGAAATGGCGTCCTCAGCCTCGACTAGGCCCCGATATGGTACCGACTTGGGACCAGGGGCGCTCGACATACCAGACATCGGCAAGCTTAAGTCTAAGTTTTGGTAACTCAGGAACCAAAAGGAACCGAGATACAAGGGTAGGCCACGCCCCCTTCTAGTTCACAGTGGTGAGAGAGTGATCCTAACCCCAAATGGGCCAGTCCCTTGCAGGGACTGGCCTTAAGCCTAAGCCTAAGCCTAAGCCTAAGCCTAAGCCTAAGCCTAAGCCTAAGCCTAAGCCTAAGCCTAAGCCTAAGCCTAAGCCTAAGCCTAAGCCTAAGCCTAAGCCTAAGCCTAAGCCTAAGCCTAAGCCTAAGCCTAAGCCTAAGCCTAAGCCTAAGCCTAAGCCTAACCCCAAGCCTCGGATCATAAGGGAGTGCGGGAACAGTAGAAGCCTTTCTTTGAGGGCTTGCAGCCCTCAAATAAAAGGTATTCATTTGGGCTTAGAGAGAGAGAGTGTGCATTACGTTATCTCAAATCAAATAAAAGAAAAAGAATCTCAAAAAGATCACATAATGTTATTGTATAACATAACATTCTCTGGTATGAATGGAAATTGATGTGAATACACGAGCGAAATCCCTGAACATACGAGAGAAATCCCTGAACATGATACAGAAATCCGACCACTTAATCGCCGCTTTCCAGGTCCTGTGGTACTCTTTCAAGATAAATAAAAGTAGAAGAATCGAAAAAAGTTGACAAAACTTATCCATGAACATGATAGAGAGAATTCCCTGAACATATGAGGGAAATCCGTGAACATGAGATGGAAATCCCTGAACATACGAGCGAAATCCCTGAACATGAGACAGAAATCCGTGAACATACGAGAGAGATCCGTGAATATGAGATGGAAATCCCTGAACATGAGACATAAATCCCTGAACATGATATAGAAATTCGACCACCTAATCGCCGCTTTCCAGGTCCTGGGGTACTCTCTCAAGATAAATAAAAGTAGAAGAATCGCAAAAGTTGACAAACGTATCCATGATCATGATAGAGAGAAATCTTTGAACATACGAGGGAAATCCCTGAACATACGAGCGAGATCCCTGAACATACGAGAGAAATCCATGAACATACGAGAGAGATCCCTGAACATGAGATGGAAATCCCTGAACATACGAGAGAAATCCCTGAACATACGAGCGAAATCCCTAAACATGAGACAGAAATCCCTGAACATAAGAGAGAGATCCCTGAACATGAAATGGAAATCCCTGAACATACGAGAGAAATCCCTGAACATACGAGAGAGATCCCTGAACATGATACAGAAATCCGACCACTTAATCGCCGCTTGCCAGGTCCTGGGGTACACTCTCGAGATAAATAAAAGTAGAAGAATCGAAAAAAGTTGACAAACTTATGCATGAACATGATAGAGAGAATTCCCAGAACATACGAGAGAAATCCGTGAACATGAGATGGAAATCCCTGAACATACGAGCGAAATCCCTGAACATGAGACAGAAATCCGTGAACATACGAGAGAGATCCCTGAACATGAGATGGAAATCCCTGAACATGATACAGAAATCCGACCACTTAATCGCCGCTTGCCAGGTCCTGGGGTACTCTCTCGAGATAAATAAAAGTAGAGGAATCGAAAAAAGTTGACAAACTTATCCATGAATATGATAGAGAGAACTCCCTGAACATACGAGCGAAATCCCTGAACATGAGATGGAAATCCCTGAACATACGAGCGAAATCCCTGAACATGAGACAGAAATCCGTGAACATACGAGAGAGATCCCTGAACACGAGATGGAAATTCCTGAACATATGAGAGAGATCACTGAACATGATACAGAAATACGACCACTTAATCGCCGCTTGCCAGGTAATGGGGTACACTCTCGAGTTAAATAAAAGTAGATGAATCGAAAAAAAGTTGACAAACTTATCCATGAACATGATAGAGAGAATTCCCTGAACATACGAGGGAAATCCCTGAACATACGAGTAAAATCCCTGAACATGAGACAGAAATCCGTGAACATACGAGAGAGATCCCTGAACATGATATGGAAATCCCTGAACATGAGACAGAAATCCCTGAACATAAGAGAGAGATCCCTGAACATGAGATGGAAATCCCTGAACATACGAGAGAAATCCCTGAACATACGAGCGAAATCCCTGAACATACAAGAGAGATCCCTGAACATGAGATGGAAATCCCTGAACATACGAGAGAGATCCCTGAACATGATACAGAAATCCGACCACTTAATCGCCGCTTGCCAGGTCCTGGGGTACTCTCTCGAGATAAATAAAAGTAGAGGAATCGAAAAAAGTTGACAAACTTATCCATGAACATGATAGAGAGAACTCCCTGAACATACGAGCGAAATCCCTGAACATGAGATGGAAATCCCTGAACATACGAGCGAAATCCCAGAACATGAGATGGAAATCCCTGAACATACGAGAGAGATCACTGAACATGATATGGAAATCCCTGAACATGAGACAGAAATCCCTGAACATGATACAGAAATCCGACCACTTAATCGCCGCATTCCAGGCCCTGGGGTACACTCTCAAGTTAAATAAAAGTAGAAGAATCGCAAAAAGTTGACAGACGTTAGCGTAACAGTGCATAAATCGTATTCTCTCAAATTGAATAAAAGTAGAAGAATCTTTTTCCGCCCAAATGGGCGCCTTTTATTTTGCGCTAGCGATTTACGACAAAGATAAATAATGCGCACTTCTACTTTTCGCACATCCGTAGGCTGAGTGAGGTAATTAGTTATGCACAAGGGTAACTAGTTAATGACAGTTATTGTGGTGTTTAATTATATATTTTTACATTTTGAAGTATGTCCCCTGAAATAGTGTTTATAGTTTATGGAGAAGTCAGGTGCTTTTGAGTTTGTAGATAGATAAGTTCTTTTGAAGTTTGAGTTAATTATCTTAAGAGAGTTGTGCAAAAATTTCTCAACATTCACACGAACCCTCACATACAATGTTCACCCTCACTATCCCATGCAATATTCACCCACATTTTTACCTGCATTATTCAGTTATTCTTTCACCCACATTTTCATCTGCACTTTCAAGTCGATTTTTCACCCGATTTTTTACCTGCACTCTCACCCGCCTTTTTTCACGTGCACTTTCACCCGCTGATGGGGAAAGTATCATGAAACACTATTCACTTCCATTTTTACCCGCATTATTCAGTCACACTTGCACACGCAATGTTCTCCTGCTTTCCCAATCCGTGATTTCAAAAACTGTGATTTCATAAGCCTTCCTTGCGCAAAAGTTTCTGCCGCGCGCCGTCGAAATCGCTAGCGCAAAATAAAAGGCGCCCATTTGGGCGGAAAAAGATTCTTCTACTTTTATTCAATTTGAGAGAATACGATTTATGCACTGTTACGCTAACGTCTGTCAACTTTTTGCGATTCTTCTACTTTTATTTAACTTGAGAGTGTACCCCAGGGCCTGGAATGCGGCGATTAAGTGGTCGGATTTCTGTATCATGTTCAGGGATTTCTGTCTCATGTTCAGGGATTTCCATATCATGTTCAGTGATCTCTCTCGTATGTTCAGGGATTTCCATCTCATGTTCTGGGATTTCGCTCGTATGTTCAGGGATTTCCATCTCATGTTCAGGGATTTCGCTCGTATGTTCAGGGAGTTCTCTCTATCATGTTCATGGATAAGTTTGTCAACTTTTTTCGATTCCTCTACTTTTATTTATCTCGAGAGAGTACCCCAGGACCTGGCAAGCGGCGATTAAGTGGTCGGATTTCTGTATCATGTTCAGGGATCTCTCTCGTATGTTCAGGGATTTCCATCTCATGTTCAGGGATCTCTCTTGTATGTTCAGGGATTTCGCTCGTATGTTCAGGGATTTCTCTCGTATGTTCAGGGATTTCCATCTCATGTTCAGGGATCTCTCTCTTATGTTCAGGGATTTCTGTCTCATGTTCAGGGATTTCCATATCATGTTCAGGGATCTCTCTCGTATGTTCACGGATTTCTGTCTCATGTTCAGGGATTTTACTCGTATGTTCAGGGATTTCCCTCGTATGTTCAGGGAATTCTCTCTATCATGTTCATGGATAAGTTTGTCAACTTTTTTTCGATTCATCTACTTTTATTTAACTCGAGAGTGTACCCCATTACCTGGCAAGCGGCGATTAAGTGGTCGTATTTCTGTATCATGTTCAGTGATCTCTCTCATATGTTCAGGAATTTCCATCTCGTGTTCAGGGATCTCTCTCGTATGTTCACGGATTTCTGTCTCATGTTCAGGGATTTCGCTCGTATGTTCAGGGATTTCCATCTCATGTTCAGGGATTTCGCTCGTATGTTCAGGGAGTTCTCTCTATCATATTCATGGATAAGTTTGTCAACTTTTTTCGATTCCTCTACTTTTATTTATCTCGAGAGAGTACCCCAGGACCTGGCAAGCGGCGATTAAGTGGTCGGATTTCTGTATCATGTTCAGGGATTTCCATCTCATGTTCAGGGATCTCTCTCGTATGTTCACGGATTTCTGTCTCATGTTCAGGGATTTCGCTCGTATGTTCAGGGATTTCCATCTCATGTTCACGGATTTCTCTCGTATGTTCTGGGAATTCTCTCTATCATGTTCATGCATAAGTTTGTCAACTTTTTTCGATTCTTCTACTTTTATTTATCTCGAGAGTGTACCCCAGGACCTGGCAAGCGGCGATTAAGTGGTCGGATTTCTGTATCATGTTCAGGGATCTCTCTCGTATGTTCAGGGATTTCTCTCGTATGTTCAGGGATTTCCATTTCATGTTCAGGGATCTCTCTCTTATGTTCAGGGATTTCTGTCTCATGTTTAGGGATTTCGCTCGTATGTTCAGGGATTTCTCTCGTATGTTCAGGGATTTCCATCTCATGTTCAGGGATCTCTCTCGTATGTTCATGGATTTCTCTCGTATGTTCAGGGATCTCGCTCGTATGTTCAGGGATTTCCCTCGTATGTTCAAAGATTTCTCTCTATCATGATCATGGATACGTTTGTCAACTTTTGCGATTCTTCTACTTTTATTTATCTTGAGAGAGTACCCCAGGACCTGGAAAGCGGCGATTAGGTGGTCGAATTTCTATATCATGTTCAGGGATTTATGTCTCATGTTCAGGGATTTCCATCTCATATTCACGGATCTCTCTCGTATGTTCACGGATTTCTGTCTCATGTTCAGGGATTTCGCTCGTATGTTCAGGGATTTCCATCTCATGTTCACGGATTTCCCTCATATGTTCAGGGAATTCTCTCTATCATGTTCATGGATAAGTTTTGTCAACTTTTTTCGATTCTTCTACTTTTATTTATCTTGAAAGAGTACCACAGGACCTGGAAAGCGGCGATTAAGTGGTCGGATTTCTGTATCATGTTCAGGGATTTCTCTCGTATGTTCAGGGATTTCGCTCGTGTATTCACATCAATTTCCATTCATACCAGAGAATGTTATGTTATACAATAACATTATGTGATCTTTTTGAGATTCTTTTTCTTTTATTTGATTTGAGATAACGTAATGCACACTCTCTCTCTCTAAGCCCAAATGAATACCTTTTATTTGAGGGCTGCAAGCCCTCAAAGAAAGGCTTCTACTGTTCCCGCACTCCCTTATGATCCGAGGCTTGGGGTTCTTTTAGTTTTATTGAATCGCGGTGAAACCGCGATTTAAAATCATTGCAGAAAATCTATCATTTTTCGCATTATCTGCAACGTATAATCTTCTAGAATAATATTCATGTAATATATTACGAAATATAGCAAATATTCATTTATGATCTCACCCGCTTATTATAGGAAATAAACAGTTTTATAAAATAATATCTTATGTTTTGAATAAAAGATAGTGTAGTATTTGGTGAAATATGTATTATTAAATAATATCGTTACTTTTTAATAAAAGTATTATTTGGTAAAATATTAGCTATTACTTATGGCATTTCTTGGGTCATTTGGTTAAAAAATTGATATTTATTCGATGATAGTGAAAGTATAAACGATTAGTACCATTTTCCACCTGTTGTACCAATATAAAAAATGATTGTCACTTAATGACAATTATTTTAAATCAAAAATAGAGGTTATTCACCGGTGAATTTTTGAAATCGAAAACATTTTCTCGACCAAATCTTGACATGTCGAGTGACAAATCGAAGCGGCTTGAACCGATATCGATTGATATCGCTTAAAACCAATATAAAAAATGATTGTCACTTACTGACAATTATTTTAAATCAAAAAAAGAGGATATTCACCGGTGAAATTTTGAAATCGAAAACATTTTCTCGACCAAATCTCGTAATGGTGAGTGACAAATCGATGCGGCTTGAACCGATATCGATTGACATCGCTTCAAACCAATATAAAAATGATTGTCACTTAATGACAATTATTTTAAAGCAAAAATAGAGGTTATTCACCGGTAAATTATTGAAATCGAAAAAATTTCCTCGACCAAATCTCGTAATGGTGAGTGACAAATCGATGTGGCTTGGACCGATATCGATTGATATCGCTTCAAACCAATATAAAAAATGATTGTCACTTACTGACAATTATTTTAAATCAAAAATAGAGGATATTCACCGGTGAAATTTTGAAATCGAAAACATTTTCTCGACCAAATCTTGACATGTCGAGTGACAAATCGATGCGGCTTGAACCGATATCGACTGAGATCGCTTCAAACCAATATAAAAAATGATTGTCACTTAATGACAATTATTTTAAATCAAAAATAGAGGATATTCACCGGTGAAATTTTGAAATCGAAAACATTTTCTCGACCAAATCTCGTAATGGTGAGTGACAAATCGATGCGGCTTGAACCGATATCGATTGACATCGCTTCAAACCAATATAAAAATGATTGTCACTTAATGACAATTATTTTAAAGCAAAAATAGAGGTTATTCACCGGTAAATTATTGAAATCGAAAAAATTTCCTCGACCAAATCTCGTAATGGTGAGTGACAAATCGATGTGGCTTGAACCGATATCGATTGATATCGCTTCAAACCAATATAAAAAATGATTGTCACTTACTGACAATTATTTTAAATCAAAAATAGAGGATATTCACCGGTGAAATTTTGAAATCGAAAACATTTTCTCGACCAAATCTTGACATGTCGAGTGACAAATCGATGCGGCTTGAACCGATATCGACTGAGATCGCTTCAAACCAATATAAAAAATGATTGTCACTTAATGACAATTATTTTAAATCAAAAATAGAGGATATTCACCGGTGAAATTTTGAAATCGAAAACATTTTCTCGACCAAATCTCGTAATGGTGAGTGACAAATCGATGCGGCTTGAACCGATATCGATTGACATCGCTTCAAACCAATATAAAAATGATTGTCACTTAATGACAATTATTTTAAAGCAAAAATAGAGGTTATTCACCGGTAAATTATTGAAATCGAAAAAATTTCCTCGACCAAATCTCGTAATGGTGAGTGACAAATCGATGTGGCTTGAACCGATATCGATTGATATCGCTTCAAACCAATATAAAAAATGATTGTCACTTAATGACAATTATTTTAAAGCAAAAATAGAGGATATTCACCGGTAAATTTTTGAAATCGAGAATATTTTCTCGACCAAATCTTGTAATGGTGAGTGAGAAATCGATGTGGCTTGAACCGATATCGATTGATATTGGTTCAAACCAACATAAAAAATGATTGTCACTAACTGACAATTACTTTAAAGCAAAAATAGAGGATATTCACCGGTAAATTTTTGAAATCGAGAATATTTTCTCGACCAAATCTTGTAATGGTGAGTAACAAATCGATGTGGCTTGAACCAATATCGATTGATATTGGTTCAAACCAACATAAAAAATGATTGTCACTAACTGCCAATTACTTTAAAGCAAAAATAGAGGATATTCACCGGTAAATTTTTGAAATCGAGAATATTTTCTCGACCAAATCTTGTAATGGTGAGTGACAAATCGATGTGGCTTGAACCTATATCGATTGAAATCGGTTCAAACCAATATAAAAAAATGATTGTCACTTACTGACAATTACTTTAAAGCAAAAATAGAGGATATTCAAAGGTAAATTTTTGAAATCGAGAATATTTTCTCGACCAAATCTTGTAATGGTGAGTGACAAATCGATGTGGCTTGAACCGATATCGATTGAAATCGGTTCAAACCAATATAAAAAAATGATTGTCACTTACTGACAATTACTTTAAAGCAAAAATAGAGGATATTCACCGGTAAATTTTTGAAATCGAGAATATTTTCTCGACCAAATCTTGTAATGGTGAGTGACAAATCGATGTGGCTTGAACCGATATCGATTGATATTGGTTCAAACCAACATAAAAAATGATTGT
The DNA here is from genome assembly GCA_943737045.1 of Parapristionchus giblindavisi. NCBI lineage: Eukaryota > Metazoa > Nematoda > Chromadorea > Rhabditida > Diplogasteridae > Parapristionchus > Parapristionchus giblindavisi. Next base: position 35,301 of record CALSFV010000174.1, read on the forward strand.
CACTTACTGACAATTACTTTAAAGCAAAAATAGAGGATATTCACCGGTAAATTTTTGAAATCGAGAATATTTTCTCGACCAAATCTTGTAATGGTGAGTGACAAATCGATGTGGCTTGAACCGATATCGATTGATATTGGTTCAAACCAACATAAAAAATGATTGTCACTTACTGACAATTACTTTAAAGCAAAAATAGAGGATATTCACCGGTAAATTTTTGAAATCGAGAATATTTTCTCGACCAAATCTTGTAATGGTGAGTGACAAATCGATGTGGCTTGAACCGATATCGATTGATATTGGTTCAAACCAACATAAAAAATGATTGTCACTTACTGACAATTACTTTAAAGCAAAAATAGAGGATATTCACCGGTAAATTTTTGAAATCGAGAATATTTTCTCGACCAAATCTTGTAATGGTGAGTGAGAAATCGATGTGGCTTGAACCGATATCGATTGATATTGGTTCAAACCAACATAAAAAATGATTGTCACTAACTGACAATTACTTTAAAGCAAAAATAGAGGATATTCACCGGTAAATTTTTGAAATCGAGAATATTTTCTCGACCAAATCTTGTAATGGTGAGTAACAAATCGATGTGGCTTGAACCGATATCGATTGATATTGGTTCAAACCAACATAAAAAATGATTGTCACTAACTGCCAATTACTTTAAAGCAAAAATAGAGGATATTCACCGGTAAATTTTTGAAATCGAGAATATTTTCTCGACCAAATCTTGTAATGGTGAGTGACAAATCGATGTGGCTTGAACCGATATCGATTGAAATCGGTTCAAACCAATATAAAAAAATGATTGTCACTTACTGACAATTACTTTAAAGCAAAAAAAGAGGATATTCACCGGTAAATTTTTGAAATCGAGAATATTTTCTCGACCAAATCTTGTAATGGTGAGTGACAAATCGATGTGGCTTGAACCGATATCGATTGATATTGGTTCAAACCAACATAAAAAATGATTGTCACTTACTGACAATTACTTTAAAGCAAAAATAGAGGTTATTCACCGGTGAATTTTTGAAATCGAAAACATTTTCTCGACCAAATCTTGACATGTCGAGTGACAAATCGATGTGGCTTGAACCGAAATCGATTGATATCGGTTCAAACCAATATAAAAAATGATTGTCACTTAATGACAATTATTTTAAATCAAAAATAGAGGTTATTTACCGGTGAATTTTTGAAATCGAAAACATTTTCTCGACCAAATCTTGGCATGTCGAGTGACAAATCGATGTGGCTTGAACCAAAATCGATTGATATCGGTTCAAACCAATATAAAAAATGATTGTCACTTAATGACAATTATTTTAAATCAAAAATAGAGGTTATTCACCGGTGAATTTTTGAAATCGAAAACATTTTCTCGACCAAATCTTGACATGTCGAGTGACAAATCGATGTGGCTTGAACCGAAATCGATTGATATCGGTTCAAACCAATATAAAAAATGATTGTCACTTAATGACAATTATTTTAAATCAAAAATATAATTTATTCACCGGTGAATTTTTGAAATCGAAAACATTTTCTCGACCAAATCTTGGCATGTCGAGTGACAAATCGATGTGGCTTGAACCGAAATCGATTGATATCGGTTCAAACCAATATAAAAAAAATGATTGTCACTTAATGACAATTATTTTAAATCAAAAATAGAGGTTATTCACCGGTGAATTTTTGAAATCGAAAACATTTTCTCGACCAAATCTTGGCATGTCGAGTGACAAATCGATGTGGCTTGAACCAAAATCGATTGATATCGGTTCAAACCAATATAAAAAATGATTGTCACTTAATGACAATTATTTTAAATCAAAAATAGAGGTTATTCACCGGTGAATTTTTGAAATCGAAAACATTTTCTCGACCAAATCTTGACATGTCGAGTGACAAATCGATGTGGCTTGAACCGATATCGATTGATATCGCTTCAAACCAATATAAAAAATGATTGTCACTTACTGACAATTATTTTAAATCAAAAATAGAGGATATTCACCGGTGAAATTTTGAAATCGAAAACATTTTCTCGACCAAATCTTGACATGTCGAGTGACAAATCGATGTGGCTTGAACCGAAATCGATTGATATCGGTTCAAACAAATATAAAAAATGATTGTCACTTAATGACAATTATTTTAAATCAAAAATATAATTTATTCACCGGTGAACTTTTGAAATCGAAAACATTTTCTCGACCAAATCTTGACATGTCGAGTGACAAATCGATGCGGCTTGAACCGATATCGATTAATGTCGCTTCAAACCAATATAAAAAATGATTGTCACTTACTGACAATTATTTTAAATCAAAAAAAGAGGATATTCACCGGTGAATTTTTGAAATCGAAAACATTTTCTCGACCAAATCTTGACATGTCGAGTGACAAATCGATGTGGCTTGAACCGATATCGATTGATATCGCTTCAAACCAATATAAAAAATGATTGTCACTTACTGACAATTATTTTAAATCAAAAATAGAGGATATTCACCGGTGAAATTTTGAAATCGAAAACATTTTCTCGACCAAATCTTGACATGTCGAGTGACAAATCGATGTGGCTTGAACCGAAATCGATTGATATCGGTTCAAACAAATATAAAAAATGATTGTCACTTAATGACAATTATTTTAAATCAAAAATATAATTTATTCACCGGTGAACTTTTGAAATCGAAAACATTTTCTCGACCAAATCTTGACATGTCGAGTGACAAATCGATGCGGCTTGAACCGATATCGATTAATGTCGCTTCAAACCAATATAAAAAATGATTGTCACTTACTGACAATTATTTTAAATCAAAAATAGAGGATATTCACCGGTGAATTTTTGAAATCGAAAACATTTTCTCGACCAAATCTTGACATGTCGAGTGACAAATCGATGCGGCTTGAACCGATATCGATTGATGTCGCTTCAAACCAATATAAAAAATGATTGTCACTTAATGACAATTATTTTAAATCAAAAATAGAGGTTATTCACCGGTGAATTTTTGAAATCGAAAACATTTTCTCGACCAAATCTTGACATGTCGAGTGACAAATCGATGTGGCTTGAACCGAAATCGATTGATATCGGTTCAAACCAATATAAAAAATGATTGTCACTTAATGACAATTATTTTAAATCAAAAATATAATTTATTCACCGGTGAATTTTTGAAATCGAAAACATTTTCTCGACCAAATCTTGGCATGTCGAGTGACAAATCGATGTGGCTTGAACCGAAATCGATTGATATCGGTTCAAACCAATATAAAAAAATGATTGTCACTTAATGACAATTATTTTAAATCAAAAATAGAGGTTATTCACCGGTGAATTTTTGAAATCGAAAACATTTTCTCGACCAAATCTTGGCATGTCGAGTGACAAATCGATGTGGCTTGAACCGAAATCGATTGATATCGGTTCAAACCAATATAAAAAATGATTGTCACTTAATGACAATTATTTTAAATCAAAAATATAATTTATTCACCGGTGAATTTTTGAAATCGAAAACATTTTCTCGACCAAATCTTGGCATGTCGAGTGACAAATCGATGTGGCTTGAACCGAAATCGATTGATATCGGTTCAAACAAATATAAAAAATGATTGTCACTTAATGACAATTATTTTAAATCAAAAATATAATTTATTCACCGGTGAACTTTTGAAATCGAAAACATTTTCTCGACCAAATCTTGACATGTCGAGTGACAAATCGATGCGGCTTGAACCGATATCGATTAATGTCGCTTCAAACCAATATAAAAAATGATTGTCACTTACTGACAATTATTTTAAATCAAAAATAGAGGATATTCACCGGTGAATTTTTGAAATCGAAAACATTTTCTCGACCAAATCTTGGCATGTCGAGTGACAAATCGATGTGGCTTGAACCGAAATCGATTGATATCGGTTCAAACCAATATAAAAAATGATTGTCACTTAATGACAATTATTTTAAATCAAAAATATAATTTATTCACCGGTGAATTTTTGAAATCGAAAACATTTTCTCGACCAAATCTTGGCATGTCGAGTGACAAATCGATGTGGCTTGAACCGAAATCGATTGATATCGGTTCAAACCAATATAAATAAATGATTGTCACTTAATGACAATTATTTTAAATCAAAAATAGAGGTTATTCACCGGTGAATTTTTGAAATCGAAAACATTTTCTCGACCAAATCTTGGCATGTCGAGTGACAAATCGATGTGGCTTGAACCGAAATCGATTGATATCGGTTCAAACCAATATAAATAAATGATTGTCACTTAATGACAATTATTTTAAATCAAAAATAGAGGATATTCACCGGTGAATTTTTGAAATCGAAAACATTTTCTCGACCAAATCTTGACATGTCGAGTGACAAATCGATGCGGCTTGAACCGATATCGATTGATGTCGCTTCAAACCAATATAAAAAATGATTGTCACTTAATGACAATTATTTTAAATCAAAAATAGAGGTTATTCACCGGTGAATTTTTGAAATCGAAAACATTTTCTCGACCAAATCTTGGCATGTCGAGTGACAAATCGATGTGGCTTGAACCGAAATCGATTGATATCGGTTCAAACCAATATAAAAAATGATTGTCACTTAATGACAATTATTTTAAATCAAAAATATAATTTATTCACCGGTGAATTTTTGAAATCGAAAACATTTTCTCGACCAAATCTTGGCATGTCGAGTGACAAATCGATGTGGCTTGAACCGAAATCGATTGATATCGGTTCAAACCAATATAAATAAATGATTGTCACTTAATGACAATTATTTTAAATCAAAAATAGAGGTTATTCACCGGTGAATTTTTGAAATCGAAAACATTTTCTCGACCAAATCTTGGCATGTCGAGTGACAAATCGATGTGGCTTGAACCGAAATCGATTGATATCGGTTCAAACCAATATAAAAAAATGATTGTCACTTAATGACAATTATTTTAAATCAAAAATAGAGGTTATTCACCGGTGAATTTTTGAAATCGAAAACATTTTCTCGACCAAATCTTGACATGTCGAGTGACAAATCGATGTGGCTTGAACCGAAATCGATTGATATCGGTTCAAACAAATATAAAAAATGATTGTCACTTAATGACAATTATTTTAAATCAAAAATATAATTTATTCACCGGTGAAATTTTGAAATCGAAAACATTTTCTCGACCAAATCTTGACATGTCGAGTGACAAATCGATGTGGCTTGAACCAAAATCGATTGATATCGGTTCAAACCAATATAAAAAATGATTGTCACTTAATGACAATTATTTTAAATCAAAAATAGAGGTTATTCACCGGTGAATTTTTGAAATCGAAAACATTTTCTCGACCAAATCTTGACATATCGAGTGACAAATCGATGCGGCTTGAACCGATATCGATTAATGTCGCTTCAAACCAATATAAAAAATGATTGTCACTTACTGACAATTATTTTAAATCAAAAATAGAGGATATTCACCGGTGAATTTTTGAAATCGAAAACATTTTCTCGACCAAATCTTGACATGTCGAGTGACAAATCGATGCGGCTTGAACCGATATCGATTGATGTCGCTTCAAAGCAATATAAAAAAATGATTGTCACTTACTGACAATTATTTTAAAACAAAAATAGAGGTTATTCACCGGTGAATTTTTGAAATCGAAAACATTTTCTCGACCAAATCTTAACATGTCGAGTGACAAATCGATGCGGCTTGAACCGATATCGATTGATATCGCTTCAAACCAATATAAAAAATGATTGTCACTTACTGACAATTATTTTAAATCAAAAATAGAGGATATTCACCGGTGAAATTTTGAAATCGAAAACATTTTCTCGACCAAATCTTGACATGTCGAGTGACAAATCGAAGCGGCTTGAACCGATATCGATTGATATCGCTTCAAACCAATATAAAAAATGATTGTCACTTAATGACAATTATTTTAAATCAAAAATAGAGGTTATTCACCGGTGAAATTTTGAAATCGAAAACATTTTCTCGACCAAATCTTAACATGTCGAGTGACAAATCGATGCGGATTGATCCGATATCGGTTGATGTCGCTTCAAACCAATATAAAAAAATGATTGTCACTTAATGACAATTACTTTAAAGCAAAAATAGAGGATATTCACCGGTAAATTTTTGAAATCGAGAATATTTTCTCGACCAAATCTTGTAATGGTGAGTGACAAATCGATGTGGCTTGAACCGATATCGATTGATATTGGTTCAAACCAACATAAAAAATGATTGTCACTAACTGACAATTACTTTAAAGCAAAAATAGAGGATATTCACCGGTAAATTTTTGAAATCGAGAATATTTTCTCGACCAAATCTTGTAATGGTGAGTGACAAATCGATGTGGCTTGAACCGATATCGATTGATATTGGTTCAAACCAACATAAAAAATGATTGTCACTTACTGACAATTATTTTAAATCAAAAATAGAGGTTATTCACCGGTAAATTTTTGAAATCGAGAATATTTTCTCGACCAAATCTTGTAATGGTGAGTAACAAATCGATGTGGCTTGAACCAATATCGATTGATATTGGTTCAAACCAACATAAAAAATGATTGTCACTAACTGCCAATTACTTTAAAGCAAAAATAGAGGATATTCACCGGTAAATTTTTGAAATCGAGAATATTTTCTCGACCAAATCTTGTAATGGTGAGTGACAAATCGATGTGGCTTGAACCTATATCGATTGAAATCGGTTCAAACCAATATAAAAAAATGATTGTCACTTACTGACAATTACTTTAAAGCAAAAATAGAGGATATTCAAAGGTAAATTTTTGAAATCGAGAATATTTTCTCGACCAAATCTTGTAATGGTGAGTGACAAATCGATGTGGCTTGAACCGATATCGATTGAAATCGGTTCAAACCAATATAAAAAAATGATTGTCACTTACTGACAATTACTTTAAAGCAAAAATAGAGGATATTCACCGGTAAATTTTTGAAATCGAGAATATTTTCTCGACCAAATCTTGTAATGGTGAGTGACAAATCGATGTGGCTTGAACCGATATCGATTGATATTGGTTCAAACCAACATAAAAAATGATTGTCACTTACTGACAATTACTTTAAAGCAAAAATAGAGGATATTCACCGGTAAATTTTTGAAATCGAGAATATTTTCTCGACCAAATCTTGTAATGGTGAGTGACAAATCGATGTGGCTTGAACCGATATCGATTGATATTGGTTCAAACCAACATAAAAAATGATTGTCACTTACTGACAATTACTTTAAAGCAAAAATAGAGGATATTCACCGGTAAATTTTTGAAATCGAGAATATTTTCTCGACCAAATCTTGTAATGGTGAGTGACAAATCGATGTGGCTTGAACCGATATCGATTGATATTGGTTCAAACCAACATAAAAAATGATTGTCACTTACTGACAATTACTTTAAAGCAAAAATAGAGGATATTCACCGGTGAATTTTTGAAATCGAAAACATTTTCTCGACCAAATCTTGACATGTCGAGTGACAAATCGATGCGGCTTGAACCGATATCGATTGATGTCGCTTCAAACCAATATAAAAAATGATTGTCACTTAATGACAATTATTTTAAATCAAAAATAGAGGTTATTCACCGGTGAATTTTTGAAATCGAAAACATTTTCTCGACCAAATCTTGGCATGTCGAGTGACAAATCGATGTGGCTTGAACCGAAATCGATTGATATCGGTTCAAACCAATATAAAAAATGATTGTCACTTAATGACAATTATTTTAAATCAAAAATATAATTTATTCACCGGTGAATTTTTGAAATCGAAAACATTTTCTCGACCAAATCTTGGCATGTCGAGTGACAAATCGATGTGGCTTGAACCGAAATCGATTGATATCGGTTCAAACCAATATAAATAAATGATTGTCACTTAATGACAATTATTTTAAATCAAAAATAGAGGTTATTCACCGGTGAATTTTTGAAATCGAAAACATTTTCTCGACCAAATCTTGCATGTCGAGTGACAAATCGATGTGGCTTGAACCGATATCGATTAATGTCGCTTCAAACCAATATAAAAAATGATTGTCACTTACTGACAATTATTTTAAATCAAAAATAGAGGATATTCACCGGTGAATTTTTGAAATCGAAAACATTTTCTCGACCAAATCTTGACATGTCGAGTGACAAATCGATGCGGCTTGAACCGATATCGATTGATGTCGCTTCAAAGCAATATAAAAAATGATTGTCACTTACTGACAATTATTTTAAAACAAAAATAGAGGTTATTCACCGGTGAATTTTTGAAATCGAAAACATTTTCTCGACCAAATCTTAACATGTCGAGTGACAAATCGATGCGGCTTGAACCGATATCGATTGATATCGCTTCAAACCAATATAAAAAATGATTGTCACTTACTGACAATTATTTTAAATCAAAAATAGAGGATATTCACCGGTGAAATTTTGAAATCGAAAACATTTTCTCGACCAAATCTTGACATGTCGAGTGACAAATCGAAGCGGCTTGAACCGATATCGATTGATATCGCTTCAAACCAATATAAAAAATGATTGTCACTTAATGACAATTATTTTAAATCAAAAATAGAGGTTATTCACCGGTG
>CALSFV010000175.1:0-42187 GCA_943737045.1 Parapristionchus giblindavisi
ATCATCCCCCTATCATCCCCTATCTTCCCTTATCTTCCCTTATTAAAAATCAATATATCATTTCTATTTTATTAATTTTCAAACTTCCCCTAACTTCCCCTATCATCCCCTATCTTCCCCTAACATCCCCTATCTTCCCCTAACTTCCCCTATCACCCCCTATCTTCACCTATCTTCCCCTATCTTCCCCTATTAAAATCAATATATCATTTCTATTTTATTAATTTTCAAACTTCCCCTATCTTCCCCTATCATCCCCTATCACCCCCTATCTTCCTTATCTTCCCCTATTAAAAATCAATATATCATTTCTATTTTATTAATTTTCAAACTTCCCCTATTTTCCCCTATCATCCCCTATCATCCCCTATCTTCCCCTATCTTCCCCTAATAAAAATCAATATATTATTTCTATTTTATTAACTTTCAAACTTCCCCTAACTTCCCCTATCATCCCCTATCTTCCCCTATCTTCCCCTATCACCCCCTATCTTCCCCTATCTTCCCCTATCTTCCCCTATTAAAAATCAATATATCATTTCTATTTTATTAATTTTCAAACTTCCCCTATCTCCCCTATCATCCCCTATCATCCCCTATCTTCCCTTATCTTCCCCTATTAAAAATCAATATATCATTTCGATTTTATTAATTTTCAAACTTCCCCTAACTTCCCCTATCATCCCCTATCTTCCCCTAACATCCCCTATCTTCCCCTAACTTCCCCTATCACCCCCTATCTTCACCTATCTTCCCCTATCTTCCCCTATTAAAATCAATATATCATTTCTATTTTATTTATTTTCAAACTTCCCCTAACTTCCCCTATCATCCCCTAGCATCCCCTATCATCCCCTATCTTCCCTTATTAAAAATCAATATATCATTTCTATTTTATTAATTTTCAAACTTCCCCTAACTTCCCCTATCATCCCCTATCTTCCCCTAACATCCCCTATCTTCCCCTAACTTCCCCTATCACCCCCTATCTTCACCTATCTTCCCTTATCTTCCCCTATTAAAAATCAATATATCATTTCTATTTTATTAATTTTCAAACTTCCCCTAACTTCCCCTATCATCCCCTATCTTCCCCTAACATCCCCTATCTCCCCCTAACTTCCCCTATCTTCCCCTAGCATCCCCTATCATCCCCTATCTTCCCTTATTAAAAATCAATATATCATTTCTATTTTATTAATTTTCAAACTTCCCCTAACTTCCCCTATCATCCCCTATCTTCCCCTAACATCCCCTATCTTCCCCTAACTTCCCCTATCACCCCCTATCTTCACCTATCTTCCCCTATCTTCCCCTATTAAAATCAATATATCATTTCTATTTTATTTATTTTCAAACTTCCCCTAACTTCCCCTATCATCCCCTATCATCCCCTATCTTCCCTTATCTTCCCCTATTAAAAATCAATATATCATTTCTATTTTATTAATTTTCAAACTTCCCCTAACTTCCCCTATCTTCCCCTAGCATCCCCTATCATCCCCTATCTTCCCTTATTAAAAATCAATATATGATTTCTATTTTATTAATTTTCAAACTTCCCCTAACTTCCCCTATCATCCCCTATCTTCCCCTAAGATCCCCTATCTTCCCCTACCTTCCCCTATCTTCCCCTAGCATCCCCTATCATCCCCTATCTTCCCTTATTAAAAATCAATATATCATTTCTATTTTATTAATTTTCAAACTTCCCCTAACTTCCCCTATCATCCCCTATCTTCCCCTAACATCCCCTATCTTCCCCTAACTTCCCCTATCACCCCCTATCTTCACCTATCTTCCCCTATCTTCCCCTATTAAAATCAATATATCATTTCTATTTTATTAATTTTCAAACTTCCCCTATCTTCCCCTATCATCCCCTATCACCCCCTATCTTCCTTATCTTCCCCTATTAAAAATCAATATATCATTTCTATTTTATTAATTTTCAAACTTCCCCTATTTTCCCCTATCATCCCCTATCATCCCCTATCTTCCCCTATCTTCCCCTAATAAAAATCAATATATTATTTCTATTTTATTAACTTTCAAACTTCCCCTAACTTCCCCTATCATCCCCTATCTTCCCCTATCTTCCCCTATCACCCCCTATCTTCCCCTATCTTCCCCTATCTTCCCCTATTAAAAATCAATATATCATTTCTATTTTATTAATTTTCAAACTTCCCCTATCTCCCCTATCATCCCCTATCATCCCCTATCTTCCCTTATCTTCCCCTATTAAAAATCAATATATCATTTCGATTTTATTAATTTTCAAACTTCCCCTAACTTCCCCTATCATCCCCTATCTTCCCCTAACATCCCCTATCTTCCCCTAACTTCCCCTATCACCCCCTATCTTCACCTATCTTCCCCTATCTTCCCCTATTAAAATCAATATATCATTTCTATTTTATTTATTTTCAAACTTCCCCTAACTTCCCCTATCATCCCCTAGCATCCCCTATCATCCCCTATCTTCCCTTATTAAAAATCAATATATCATTTCTATTTTATTAATTTTCAAACTTCCCCTAACTTCCCCTATCATCCCCTATCTTCCCCTAACATCCCCTATCTTCCCCTAACTTCCCCTATCACCCCCTATCGTCACCTATCTTCCCCTATCTTCCCCTATTAAAATCAATATATCATTTCTATTTTATTTATTTTCAAACTTCCCCTAACTTCCCCTATCATCCCCTATCATCCCCTATCTTCCCTTATCTTCCCCTATTAAAAATCAATATATCATTTCTATTTTATTAATTTTCAAACTTCCCCTAACTTCCCCTATCTTCCCCTAGCATCCCCTATCATCCCCTATCTTCCCTTATTAAAAATCAATATATCATTTCTATTTTATTAATTTTCAAACTTCCCCTAACTTCCCCTATCATCCCCTATCTTCCCCTAACATCCCCTATCTTCCCCTAACTTCCCCTATCTTCCCCTAGCATCCCCTATCATCCCCTATCTTCCCCTATTAAAATCAATATATCATTTCTATTTTATTTATTTTCAAACTTCCCCTAACTTCCCCTATCATCCCCTATCATCCCCTATCTTCTCTTATCTTCCCCTATTAAAAATCAATATATCATTTCTATTTTATTAATTTTCAAACTTCCCCTAACTTCCCCTATCATCCCCTATCATCCCCTATCTTCCCTTATCTTCCCCTATTAAAAATCAATATATCATTTCTATTTTATTAATTTTCAAACTTCCCCTATCTTCCCCTATCATCCCCTATCATCCCCTAGCTTCCCTTATCTTCCCCTATTAAAAATCAATATATCATTTCGATTTTATTAATTTTCAAACTTCCCCTAACTTCCCCTATCATCCCCTATCTTCCCCTAACATCCCCTATCTTCCCCTAACTTCCCCTATCACCCCCTATCTTCACCTATCTTCCCTTATCTTCCCCTATTAAAAATCAATATATCATTTCTATTTTATTAATTTTCAAACTTCCCCTAACTTCCCCTATCATCCCCTATCTTCCCCTAACATCCCCTATCTCCCCCTAACTTCCCCTATCTTCCCCTAGCATCCCCTATCATCCCCTATCTTCCCTTATTAAAAATCAATATATCATTTCTATTTTATTAATTTTCAAACTTCCCCTAACTTCCCCTATCATCCCCTATCTTCCCCTAACATCCCCTATCTTCCCCTAACTTCCCCTATCACCCCCTATCTTCACCTATCTTCCCCTATCTTCCCCTATTAAAATCAATATATCATTTCTATTTTATTTATTTTCAAACTTCCCCTAACTTCCCCTATCATCCCCTATCATCCCCTATCTTCCCTTATCTTCCCCTATTAAAAATCAATATATCATTTCTATTTTATTAATTTTCAAACTTCCCCTAACTTCCCCTATCTTCCCCTAGCATCCCCTATCATCCCCTATCTTCCCTTATTAAAAATCAATATATCATTTCTATTTTATTAATTTTCAAACTTCCCCTAACTTCCCCTATCATCCCCTATCTTCCCCTAACATCCCCTATCTTCCCCTACCTTCCCCTATCTTCCCCTAGCATCCCCTATCATCCCCTATCTTCCCTTATTAAAAATCAATATATCATTTCTATTTTATTAATTTTCAAACTTCCCCTAACTTCCCCTATCATCCCCTATCTTCCCCTAACATCCCCTATCTTCCCCTAACTTCCCCTATCACCCCCTATCTTCACCTATCTTCCCCTATCTTCCCCTAATAAAAATCAATATATTATTTCTATTTTATTAACTTTCAAACTTCCCCTAACTTCCCCTATCATCCCCTATCTTCCCCTATCTTCCCCTATCACCCCCTATCTTCCCCTATCATCCCCTATCTTCCCCTATTAAAAATCAATATATCATTTCTATTTTATTAATTTTCAAACTTCCCCTATCTCCCCTATCATCCCCTATCATCCCCTATCTTCCCTTATCTTCCCCTATTAAAAATCAATATATCATTTCGATTTTATTAATTTTCAAACTTCCCCTAACTTCCCCTATCATCCCCTATCTTCCCCTAACATCCCCTATCTTCCCCTAACTTCCCCTATCACCCCCTATCTTCACCTATCTTCCCCTATCTTCCCCTATTAAAATCAATATATCATTTCTATTTTATTTATTTTCAAACTTCCCCTAACTTCCCCTATCATCCCCTAGCATCCCCTATCATCCCCTATCTTCCCTTATTAAAAATCAATATATCATTTCTATTTTATTAATTTTCAAACTTCCCCTAACTTCCCCTATCATCCCCTATCTTCCCTTATTAAAAATCAATATATCATTTCTATTTTATTAATTTTCAAACTTCCCCTAACTTCCCCTATCATCCCCTATCTTCCCCTAACATCCCCTATCTTCCCCTAACTTCCCCTATCACCCCCTATCTTCACCTATCTTCCCCTATCTTCCCCTATTAAAATCAATATATCATTTCTATTTTATTTATTTTCAAACTTCCCCTAACTTCCCCTATCATCCCCTATCATCCCCTATCTTCCCTTATCTTCCCCTATTAAAAATCAATATATCATTTCTATTTTATTAATTTTCAAACTTCCCCTAACTTCCCCTATCTTCCCCTAGCATCCCCTATCATCCCCTATCTTCCCTTATTAAAAATCAATATATCATTTCTATTTTATTAATTTTCAAACTTCCCCTAACTTCCCCTATCAACCCCTATCTTCCCCTAACATCCCCTATCTTCCCCTAACTTCCCCTATCTTCCCCTAGCATCCCCTATCATCCCCTATCTTCCCTTATTAAAAATCAATATATCATTTCTATTTTATTAATTTTCAAACTTCCCCTAACTTCCCCTATCATCCCCTATCTTCCCCTAACATCCCCTATCTTCCCCTAACTTCCCCTATCACCCCCTATCTTCACCTATCTTCCCCTATCTTCCCCTATTAAAATCAATATATCATTTCTATTTTATTAATTTTCAAACTTCCCCTATCTTCCCCTATCATCCCCTATCACCCCCTATCTTCCCTTATCTTCCCCTATTAAAAATCAATATATCATTTCTATTTTATTAATTTTCAAACTTCCCCTATTTTCCCCTATCATCCCCTATCATCCCCTATCTTCCCCTATCTTCCCCTAATAAAAATCAATATATTATTTCTATTTTATTAACTTTCAAACTTCCCCTAACTTCCCCTATCATCCCCTATCTTCCCCTATCTTCCCCTATCACCCCCTATCTTCCCCTATCTTCCCCTATCTTCCCCTATTAAAAATCAATATATCATTTCTATTTTATTAATTTTCAAACTTCCCCTATCTCCCCTATCATCCCCTATCATCCCCTATCTTCCCTTATCTTCCCCTATTAAAAATCAATATATCATTTCGATTTTATTAATTTTCAAACTTCCCCTAACTTCCCCTATCATCCCCTATCTTCCCCTAACATCCCCTATCTTCCCCTAACTTCCCCTATCACCCCCTATCTTCACCTATCTTCCCCTATCTTCCCCTATTAAAATCAATATATCATTTCTATTTTATTTATTTTCAAACTTCCCCTAACTTCCCCTATCATCCCCTAGCATCCCCTATCATCCCCTATCTTCCCCTATCTTCCCCTATCTTCCCCTATTAAAAATCAATATATCATTTCTATTTTATTAATTTTCAAACTTCCCCTATCTTCCCCTATCATCCCCTATCATCCCCTATCTTCCCTTATCTTCCCCTATTAAAAATCAATATATCATTTCTATTTTATTAATTTTCAAACTTCCCCTATCTTCCCCTATCATCCCCTATCATCCCCTATCTTCCCCTATCTTCCCCTAATAAAAATCAATATATCATTTCTATTTTATTAACTTTCAAACTTCCCCTAACTTCCCCTATCATCCCCTATCTTCCCCTATCTTCCCCTATCATCCCCTATCTTCCCCTATCTTCCCCTATCTTCCCCTATTAAAAATCAATATATCATTTCTATTTTATTAATTTTCAAACTTCCCCTATCTCCCCTATCATCCCCTATCTTCCCTTATCTTCCCCTATTAAAAATCAATATATCATTTCGATTTTATTAATTTTCAAACTTCCCCTAACTTCCCCTATCATCCCCTATCTTCCCCTAACATCCCCTATCTTCCCCTAACTTCCCCTATCACCCCCTATCTTCACCTATCTTCCCCTATCTTCCCCTATTAAAATCAATATATCATTTCTATTTTATTTATTTTCAAACTTCCCCTAACTTCCCCTATCATCCCCTATCATCTCCTATCTTCCCTTATCTTCCCCTATTAAAAATCAATATATCATTTCTATTTTATTAATTTTCAAACTTCCCCTAACTTCCCCTATCTTCCCCTAGCATCCCCTATCTTCCCCTATCATCCCCTATCTTCCCCTATCTTCCCCTATTAAAAATCAATATATCATTTCTATTTTATTAATTTTCAAACTTCCCCTATCTTCCCCTATCATCCCCTATCATCCCCTATCTTCCCTTATCTTCCCCTATTAAAAATCAATATATCATTTCTATTTTATTAATTTTCAAACTTCCCCTATCTTCCCCTATCATCCCCTATCATCCAATATCTTCCCCTATCTTCCCCTAATAAAAATCAATATATCATTTCTATTTTATTAACTTTCAAACTTCCCCTAACTTCCCCTATCATCCCCTATCTTCCCCTATCTTCCCCTATCATCCCCTATCTTCCCCTATCTTCCCCTATCTTCCCCTATTAAAAATCAATATATCATTTCTATTTTATTAATTTTCAAACTTCCCCTATCTTCCCCTATCATCCCCTATCTTCCCCTAACATCCCCTATCTTCCCCTAACTTCCCCTATCACCCCCTATCTTCACCTATCATCCCCTATCTTCCCCTATTAAAATAAATATATCATTTCTATTTTATTAATTTTCAAACTTCCCCTATCTTCCCCTATCATCCCCTATCACCCCCTATCTTCCCTTATCTTCCCCTATTAAAAATCAATATATCATTTCTATTTTATTAATTTTCAAACTTCCCCTATCTTCCCCTATCATCCCCTATCATCCAATATCTTCCCCTATCTTCCCCTAATAAAAATCAATATATCATTTCTATTTTATTAACTTTCAAACTTCCCCTAACTTCCCCTATCATCCCCTATCTTCCCCTATCTTCCCCTATCATCCCCTATCTTCCCCTATCTTCCCCTATCTTCCCCTATTAAAAATCAATATATCATTTCTATTTTATTAATTTTCAAACTTCCCCTATCTTCCCCTATCATCCCCTATCATCCCCTATCTTCCCTTATCTTCCCCTATTAAAAATCAATATATCATTTCGATTTTATTAATTTTCAAACTTCCCCTAACTTCCCCTATCATCCCCTATCTTCCCCTAACATCCCCTATCTTCCCCTAACTTCCCCTATCACCCCCTATCTTCACCTATCTTCCCTTATCTTCCCCTATTAAAAATCAATATATCATTTCTATTTTATTAATTTTCAAACTTCCCCTATCTTCCCCTATCATCCCCTATCATCCAATATCTTCCCCTATCTTCCCCTAATAAAAATCAATATATCATTTCTATTTTATTAACTTTCAAACTTCCCCTAACTTCCCCTATCATCCCCTATCTTCCCCTATCTTCCCCTATCATCCCCTATCTTCCCCTATCTTCCCCTATTAAAAATCAATATATCATTTCTATTTTATTAATTTTCAAACTTCCCCTATCTTCCCCTATCATCCCCTATCATCCCCTATCTTCCCTTATCTTCCCCTATTAAAAATCAATATATCATTTCTATTTTATTAATTTTCAAACTTCCCCTATCTTCCCCTATCATCCCCTATCATCCCCTATCTTCCCCTATCTTCCCCTAATAAAAATCAATATATCATTTCTATTTTATTAACTTTCAAACTTCCCCTAACTTCCCCTATCATCCCCTATCTTCCCCTATCTTCCCCTATCATCCCCTATCTTCCCCTATCTTCCCCTATCTTCCCCTATTAAAAATCAATATATCATTTCTATTTTATTAATTTTCAAACTTCCCCTATCTCCCCTATCATCCCCTATCATCCCCTATCTTCCCTTATCTTCCCCTATTAAAAATCAATATATCATTTCGATTTTATTAATTTTCAAACTTCCCCTAACTTCCCCTATCATCCCCTATCTTCCCCTAACATCCCCTATCTTCCCCTAACTTCCCCTATCACCCCCTATCTTCACCTATCTTCCCCTATCTTCCCCTATTAAAATCAATATATCATTTCTATTTTATTTATTTTCAAACTTCCCCTAACTTCCCCTATCATCCCCTATCATCTCCTATCTTCCCTTATCTTCCCCTATTAAAAATCAATATATCATTTCTATTTTATTAATTTTCAAACTTCCCCTAACTTCCCCTATCTTCCCCTAGCATCCCCTATCTTCCCCTATCTTCCCCTATTAAAAATCAATATATCATTTCTATTTTATTAATTTTCAAACTTCCCCTATCTCCCCTATCATCCCCTATCATCCCCTATCTTCCCTTATCTTCCCCTATTAAAAATCAATATATCATTTCGATTTTATTAATTTTCAAACTTCCCCTAACTTCCCCTATCATCCCCTATCTTCCCCTAACATCCCCTATCTTCCCCTAACTTCCCCTATCACCCCCTATCTTCACCTATCTTCCCCTATCTTCCCCTATTAAAATCAATATATCATTTCTATTTTATTTATTTTCAAACTTCCCCTAACTTCCCCTATCATCCCCTATCATCTCCTATCTTCCCTTATCTTCCCCTATTAAAAATCAATATATCATTTCTATTTTATTAATTTTCAAACTTCCCCTAACTTCCCCTATCTTCCCCTAGCATCCCCTATCATCCCCTATCTTCCCTTATTAAAAATCAATATATCATTTCTATTTTATTAATTTTCAAACTTCCCCTAACTTCCCCTATCATCCCCTATCATCTCCTATCTTCCCTTATCTTCCCCTATTAAAAATCAATATATCATTTCTATTTTATTAATTTTCAAACTTCCCCTATCTTCCCCTATCATCCCCTATCACCCCCTATCTTCCCTTATCTTCCCCTATTAAAAATCAATATATCATTTCTATTTTATTAATTTTCAAACTTCCCCTATCTTCCCCTATCATCCCCTATCACCCCCTATCTTCCCTTATCTTCCCCTATTAAAAATCAATATATCATTTCTATTTTATTAATTTTCAAACTTCCCCTATCATCCCCTATCTTCCCCTATCTTCCCCTAATAAAAATCAATATATCATTTCTATTTTATTAACTTTCAAACTTCCCCTAACTTCCCCTATCATCCCCTATCTTCCCCTATCTTCCCCTATCATCCCCTATCTTCCCCTATCTTCCCCTATCTTCCCCTATTAAAAATCAATATATCATTTCTATTTTATTAATTTTCAAACTTCCCCTATCTTCCCCTATCATCCCCTATCATCCCCTATCTTCCCTTATCTTCCCCTATTAAAAATCAATATATCATTTCTATTTTATTAATTTTCAAACTTCCCCTAACTTCCCCTATCATCCCCTATCTTCCCCTAACATCCCCTATCTTCCCCTAACTTCCCCTATCACCCCCTATCTTCACCTATCTTCCCCTATCTTCCCCTATTAAAATCAATATATCATTTCTATTTTATTTATTTTCAAACTTCCCCTAACTTCCCCTATCATCCCCTATCTTCCCCTATCTTCCCTTATCTTCCCCTATTAAAAATAAATATATCATTTCTATTTTATTAATTTTCAAACTTCCCCTAACTTCCCCTATCTTCCCCTAGCATCCCCTATCATCCCCTATCTTCCCTTATTAAAAATCAATATATCATTTCTATTTTATTAATTTTCAAAGTTCCCCTAACTTCCCCTATCATCCCCTATCTTCCCCTATCATCCCCTATCACCCCCTATCTTCCCTTATCTTCCCCTATTAAAAATCAATATATCATTTCTATTTTATTAATTTTCAAACTTCCCCTATCTTCCCCTATCATCCCCTATCATCCCCTATCTTCCCCTATCTTCCCCTAATAAAAATCAATATATCATTTCTATTTTATTAACTTTCAAACTTCCCCTAACTTCCCCTATCATCCCCTATCTTCCCCTATCTTCCCCTATCATCCCCTATCTTCCCCTATCTTCCCCTATCTTCCCCTATTAAAAATCAATATATCATTTCTATTTTATTAATTTTCAAACTTCCCCTATCTTCCCCTATCATCCCCTATCATCCCCTATCTTCCCTTATCTTCCCCTATTAAAAATCAATATATCATTTCTATTTTATTAATTTTCAAACTTCCCCTAACTTCCCCTATCATCTCCTATCTTCCCCTAACATCCCCTATCTTCCCCTAACTTCCCCTATCACCCCCTATCTTCACCTATCTTCCCCTATCTTCCCCTATTAAAATCAATATATCATTTCTATTTTATTTATTTTCAAACTTCCCCTAACTTCCCCTATCATCCCCTATCATCCCCTATCTTCCCTTATCTTCCCCTATTAAAAATAAATATATCATTTCTATTTTATTAATTTTCAAACTTCCCCTAACTTCCCCTATCATCCCCTATCTTCCCCTATCTTCCCCTATCATCACCTATCTTCCCCTATCTTTCCCTATCTTGCCCTATCATCCCCTATCTTCCCTTATCTTCCCCTATTAAAAATCAATATATCATTTCTATTTTATTAATTTTCAAACTTCCCCTAACTTCCCCTATCATCCCCTATCTTCCCCTAACATCCCCTATCTTCCCCTAACTTCCCCTATCTTCCCCTAGCATCCCCTATCATCCCCTATCTTCCCTTATTAAAAATCAATATATCATTTCTATTTTATTAATTTTCAAACTTCCCCTAACTTCCCCTATCATCCCCTATCTTCCTCTAACATCCCCTATCTTCCCCTAACTTCCCCTATCACCCCCTATCTTCACCTATCTTCCCCTATCTTCCCCTATTAAAATCAATATATCATTTCTATTTTATTAATTTTCAAACTTCCCCTATCTTCCCCTATCATCCCCTATCACCCCCTATCTTCCCTTATCTTCCCCTATTAAAAATCAATATATCATTTCTATTTTATTAATTTTCAAACTTCCCCTATCTTCCCCTATCATCCCCTATCATCCCCTATCTTCCCCTATCTTCCCCTAATAAAAATCAATATATCATTTCTATTTTATTAACTTTCAAACTTCCCCTAACTTCCCCTATCATCCCCTATCTTCCCCTATCTTCCCCTATCATCCCCTATCTTCCCCTATCTTCCCCTATCTTCCCCTATTAAAAATCAATATATCATTTCTATTTTATTAATTTTCAAACTTCCCCTATCTTCCCCTATCATCCCCTATCATCCCCTATCTTCCCTTATCTTCCCCTATTAAAAATCAATATATCATTTCTATTTTATTAATTTTCAAACTTCCCCTAACTTCCCCTATCATCCCCTATCTTCCCCTAACATCCCATATCTTCCCCTAACTTCCCCTATCACCCCCTATCTTCACCTATCTTCCCCTATTAAAATCAATATATCATTTCTATTTTATTTATTTTCAAACTTCCCCTAACTTCCCCTATCATCCCCTATCATCCCCTATCTTCCCTTATCTTCCCCTATTAAAAATAAATATATCATTTCTATTTTATTAATTTTCAAACTTCCCCTAACTTCCCCTATCTTCCCCTAGCATCCCCTATCATCCCCTATCTTCCCTTATTAAAAATCAATATATCATTTCTATTTTATTAATTTTCAAAGTTCCCCTAACTTCCCCTATCATCCCCTATCTTCCCCTAACATCCCCTATCTTCCCCTAACTTCCCCTATCACCCCCTATCTTCACCTATCTTCCCCTATCTTCCCCTATTAAAATCAATATATCATTTCTATTTTATTAATTTTCAAACTTCCCCTATCTTCCCCTATCATCCCCTATCATCCCATATCTTCCCTTATCTTCCCCTATTAAAAATCAATATATCATTTCTATTTTATTAATTTTCAAACTTCCCCTAACTTCCCCTATCATCCCCTATCTTCCCCTATCTTCCCCTATCATCACCTATCTTCCCCTATCTTTCCCTATCTTCCCCTATCATCCCCTATCTTCCCTTATCTTCCCCTATTAAAAATCAATATATCATTTCTATTTTATTAATTTTCAAACTTCCCCTAACTTCCCCTATCATCCCCTATCTTCCCCTAACATCCCCTATCTTCCCCTAACTTCCCCTATCACCCCCTATCTTCACCTATCTTCCCCTATCTTCCCCTATTAAAATCAATATATCATTTCTATTTTATTAATTTTCAAACTTCCCCTATCTTCCCCTATCATCCCCTATCTTCCCCTATCTTCCCCTATCTTCCCCTATTAAAAATCAATATATCATTTCTATTTTATTAATTTTCAAACTTCCCCTATCTTCCCCTATCATCCCCTATCATCCCCTATCTTCCCTTATCTTCCCCTATTAAAAATCAATATATCATTTCTATTTTATTAATTTTCAAACTTCCCCTATCTTCCCCTATCATCCCCTATCTTCCCCTAACATCCCCTATCTTCCCCTAACTTCCCCTATCACCCCCTATCTTCACCTATCTTCCCCTAATAAAAATCAATATATCATTTCTATTTTATTAACTTTCAAACTTCCCCTAACTTCCCCTATCATCCCCTATCTTCCCCTATCTTCCCCTATCATCCCCTATCTTCCCCTATCTTCCCCTATCTTCCCCTATTAAAAATCAATATATCATTTCTATTTTATTAATTTTCAAACTTCCCCTATCTCCCCTATCATCCCCTATCTTCCCTTATCTTCCCCTATTAAAAATTAATATATCATTTCGATTTTATTAATTTTCAAACTTCCCCTAACTTCCCCTATCATCCCCTATCTTCCCCTAACATCCCCTATCTTCCCCTAACTTCCCCTATCACCCCCTATCTTCACCTATCTTCCCCTATCTTCCCCTATTAAAATCAATATATCATTTCTATTTTATTTATTTTCAAACTTCCCCTAACTTCCCCTATCATCCCCTATCATCTCCTATCTTCCCTTATCTTCCCCTATTAAAAATCAATATATCATTTCTATTTTATTAATTTTCAAACTTCCCCTAACTTCCCCTATCTTCCCCTAGCATCCCCTATCTTCCCCTATCATCCCCTATCTTCCCCTATCTTCCCCTATTAAAAATCAATATATCATTTCTATTTTATTAATTTTCAAACTTCCCCTATCATCCCCTATCTTCCCTTATCTTCCCCTATTAAAAATCAATATATCATTTCGATTTTATTAATTTTCAAACTTCCCCTAACTTCCCCTATCATCCCCTATCTTCCCCTAACATCCCCTATCTTCCCCTAACTTCCCCTATCACCCCCTATCTTCACCTATCTTCCCTTATCTTCCCCTATTAAAAATCAATATATCATTTCTATTTTATTAATTTTCAAACTTCCCCTATCTTCCCCTATCATCCCCTATCATCCAATATCTTCCCCTATCTTCCCCTAATAAAAATCAATATATCATTTCTATTTTATTAACTTTCAAACTTCCCCTAACTTCCCCTATCATCCCCTATCTTCCCCTATCTTCCCCTATCATCCCCTATCTTCCCCTATCTTCCCCTATTAAAAATCAATATATCATTTCTATTTTATTAATTTTCAAACTTCCCCTATCTTCCCCTATCATCCCCTATCATCCCCTATCTTCCCTTATCTTCCCCTATTAAAAATCAATATATCATTTCTATTTTATTAATTTTCAAACTTCCCCTATCTTCCCCTATCATCCCCTATCTTCCCCTAACATCCCCTATCTTCCCCTAACTTCCCCTATCACCCCCTATCTTCACCTATCATCCCCTATCTTCCCCTATTAAAATAAATATATCATTTCTATTTTATTAATTTTCAAACTTCCCCTATCTTCCCCTATCATCCCCTATCACCCCCTATCTTCCCTTATCTTCCCCTATGAAAAATCAATATATCATTTCTATTTTATTAATTTTCAAACTTCCCCTATCTTCCCCTATCATCCCCTATCATCCAATATCTTCCCCTATCTTCCCCTAATAAAAATCAATATATCATTTCTATTTTATTAACTTTCAAACTTCCCCTAACTTCCCCTATCATCCCCTATCTTCCCCTATCTTCCCCTATCATCCCCTATCTTCCCCTATCTTCCCCTATCTTCCCCTATTAAAAATCAATATATCATTTCTATTTTATTAATTTTCAAACTTCCCCTATCTTCCCCTATCATCCCCTATCATCCCCTATCTTCCCTTATCTTCCCCTATTAAAAATCAATATATCATTTCGATTTTATTAATTTTCAAACTTCCCCTAACTTCCCCTATCATCCCCTATCTTCCCCTAACATCCCCTATCTTCCCCTAACTTCCCCTATCACCCCCTATCTTCACCTATCTTCCCTTATCTTCCCCTATTAAAAATCAATATATCATTTCTATTTTATTAATTTTCAAACTTCCCCTATCTTCCCCTATCATCCCCTATCATCCAATATCTTCCCCTATCTTCCCCTAATAAAAATCAATATATCATTTCTATTTTATTAACTTTCAAACTTCCCCTAACTTCCCCTATCATCCCCTATCTTCCCCTATCTTCCCCTATCATCCCCTATCTTCCCCTATCTTCCCCTATTAAAAATCAATATATCATTTCTATTTTATTAATTTTCAAACTTCCCCTATCTTCCCCTATCATCCCCTATCATCCCCTATCTTTCCTTATCTTCCCCTATTAAAAATCAATATATCATTTCTATTTTATTAATTTTCAAACTTCCCCTATCTTCCCCTATCATCCCCTATCATCCCCTATCTTCCCCTATCTTCCCCTAATAAAAATCAATATATCATTTCTATTTTATTAACTTTCAAACTTCCCCTAACTTCCCCTATCATCCCCTATCTTCCCCTATCTTCCCCTATCATCCCCTATCTTCCCCTATCTTCCCCTATCTTCCCCTATTAAAAATCAATATATCATTTCTATTTTATTAATTTTCAAACTTCCCCTATCTCCCCTATCATCCCCTATCATCCCCTATCTTCCCTTATCTTCCCCTATTAAAAATCAATATATCATTTCGATTTTATTAATTTTCAAACTTCCCCTAACTTCCCCTATCATCCCCTATCTTCCCCTAACATCCCCTATCTTCCCCTAACTTCCCCTATCACCCCCTATCTTCACCTATCTTCCCCTATCTTCCCCTATTAAAATCAATATATCATTTCTATTTTATTTATTTTCAAACTTCCCCTAACTTCCCCTATCATCCCCTATCATCTCCTATCTTCCCTTATCTTCCCCTATTAAAAATCAATATATCATTTCTATTTTATTAATTTTCAAACTTCCCCTAACTTCCCCTATCTTCCCCTAGCATCCCCTATCTTCCCCTATCTTCCCCTATTAAAAATCAATATATCATTTCTATTTTATTAATTTTCAAACTTCCCCTATCTCCCCTATCATCCCCTATCATCCCCTATCTTCCCTTATCTTCCCCTATTAAAAATCAATATATCATTTCGATTTTATTAATTTTCAAACTTCCCCTAACTTCCCCTATCATCCCCTATCTTCCCCTAACATCCCCTATCTTCCCCTAACTTCCCCTATCACCCCCTATCTTCACCTATCTTCCCCTATCTTCCCCTATTAAAATCAATATATCATTTCTATTTTATTTATTTTCAAACTTCCCCTAACTTCCCCTATCATCCCCTATCATCTCCTATCTTCCCTTATCTTCCCCTATTAAAAATCAATATATCATTTCTATTTTATTAATTTTCAAACTTCCCCTAACTTCCCCTATCTTCCCCTAGCATCCCCTATCATCCCCTATCTTCCCTTATTAAAAATCAATATATCATTTCTATTTTATTAATTTTCAAACTTCCCCTAACTTCCCCTATCATCCCCTATCATCTCCTATCTTCCCTTATCTTCCCCTATTAAAAATCAATATATCATTTCTATTTTATTAATTTTCAAACTTCCCCTATCTTCCCCTATCATCCCCTATCACCCCCTATCTTCCCTTATCTTCCCCTATTAAAAATCAATATATCATTTCTATTTTATTAATTTTCAAACTTCCCCTATCTTCCCCTATCATCCCCTATCACCCCCTATCTTCCCTTATCTTCCCCTATTAAAAATCAATATATCATTTCTATTTTATTAATTTTCAAACTTCCCCTATCATCCCCTATCTTCCCCTATCTTCCCCTAATAAAAATCAATATATCATTTCTATTTTATTAACTTTCAAACTTCCCCTAACTTCCCCTATCATCCCCTATCTTCCCCTATCTTCCCCTATCATCCCCTATCTTCCCCTATCTTCCCCTATCTTCCCCTATTAAAAATCAATATATCATTTCTATTTTATTAATTTTCAAACTTCCCCTATCTTCCCCTAACATCCCCTATCTTCCCCTAACTTCCCCTATCACCCCCTATCTTCACCTATCTTCCCCTATCTTCCCCTATTAAAATCAATATATCATTTCTATTTTATTTATTTTCAAACTTCCCCTAACTTCCCCTATCATCCCCTATCATCCCCTATCTTCCCTTATCTTCCCCTATTAAAAATAAATATATCATTTCTATTTTATTAATTTTCAAACTTCCCCTAACTTCCCCTATCTTCCCCTAGCATCCCCTATCATCCCCTATCTTCCCTTATTAAAAATCAATATATCATTTCTATTTTATTTATTTTCAAAGTTCCCCTAACTTCCCCTATCATCCCCTATCTTCCCCTATCATCCCCTATCACCCCCTATCTTCCCTTATCTTCCCCTATTAAAAATCAATATATCATTTCTATTTTATTAATTTTCAAACTTCCCCTATCTTCCCCTATCATCCCCTATCATCCCCTATCTTCCCCTATCTTCCCCTAATAAAAATCAATATATCATTTCTATTTTATTAACTTTCAAACTTCCCCTAACTTCCCCTATCATCCCCTATCTTCCCCTATCTTCCCCTATCATCCCCTATCTTCCCCTATCTTCCCCTATCTTCCCCTATTAAAAATCAATATATCATTTCTATTTTATTAATTTTCAAACTTCCCCTATCTTCCCCTATCATCCCCTATCATCCCCTATCTTCCCTTATCTTCCCCTATTAAAAATCAATATATCATTTCTATTTTATTAATTTTCAAACTTCCCCTAACTTCCCCTATCATCCCCTATCTTCCCCTAACATCCCCTATCTTCCCCTAACTTCCCCTATCACCCCCTATCTTCACCTATCTTCCCCTATCTTCCCCTATTAAAATCAATATATCATTTCTATTTTATTTATTTTCAAACTTCCCCTAACTTCCCCTATCATCCCCTATCATCCCCTATCTTCCCTTATCTTCCCCTATTAAAAATAAATATATCATTTCTATTTTATTAATTTTCAAACTTCCCCTAACTTCCCCTATCTTCCCATAGCATCCCCTATCATCCCCTATCTTCCCTTATTAAAAATCAATATATCATTTCTATTTTATTAATTTTCAAAGTTCCCCTAACTTCCCCTATCATCCCCTATCTTCCCCTAACATCCCCTATCTTCCCCTAACTTCCCCTATCACCCCCTATCTTCACCTATCTTCCCCTATCTGCCCCTATTAAAATCAATATATCATTTCTATTTTATTAATTTTCAAACTTCCCCTATCTTCCCCTATCATCCCCTATCATCCCATATCTTCCCTTATCTTCCCCTATTAAAAATCAATATATCATTTCTATTTTATTAATTTTCAAACTTCCCCTAACTTCCCCTATCATCCCCTATCTTCCCCTATCTTCCCCTATCATCACCTATCTTCCCCTATCTTCCCCTAACTTCCCCTATCACCCCCTATCTTCACCTATCTTCCCCTATCTGCCCCTATTAAAAATCAATATATCATTTCTATTTTATTAATTTTCAAACTTCCCCTATCTTCCCCTATCATCCCCTATCATCCCCTATCTTCCCCTATCTTCCCCTAATAAAAATCAATATATCATTTCTATTTTATTAACTTTCAAACTTCCCCTAACTTCCCCTATCATCCCCTATCTTCCCCTATCTTCCCCTATCATCCCCTATCTTCCCCTATCTTCCCCTATCTTCCCCTATTAAAAATCAATATATCATTTCTATTTTATTAATTTTCAAACTTCCCCTATCTTCCCCTATCATCCCCTATCATCCCCTATCTTCCCTTATCTTCCCCTATTAAAAATCAATATATCATTTCTATTTTATTAATTTTCAAACTTCCCCTAACTTCCCCTATCATCCCCTATCTTCCCCTAACATCCCCTATCTTCCCCTAACTTCCCCTATCACCCCCTATCTTCACCTATCTTCCCCTATCTTCCCCTATTAAAATCAATATATCATTTCTATTTTATTTATTTTCAAACTTCCCCTAACTTCCCCTATCATCCCCTATCATCCCCTATCTTCCCTTATCTTCCCCTATTAAAAATAAATATATCATTTCTATTTTATTAATTTTCAAACTTCCCCTAACTTCCCCTATCTTCCCATAGCATCCCCTATCATCCCCTATCTTCCCTTATTAAAAATCAATATATCATTTCTATTTTATTAATTTTCAAAGTTCCCCTAACTTCCCCTATCATCCCCTATCTTCCCCTAACATCCCCTATCTTCCCCTAACTTCCCCTATCACCCCCTATCTTCACCTATCTTCCCCTATCTGCCCCTATTAAAATCAATATATCATTTCTATTTTATTAATTTTCAAACTTCCCCTATCTTCCCCTATCATCCCCTATCATCCCATATCTTCCCTTATCTTCCCCTATTAAAAATCAATATATCATTTCTATTTTATTAATTTTCAAACTTCCCCTAACTTCCCCTATCATCCCCTATCTTCCCCTATCTTCCCCTATCATCACCTATCTTCCCCTATCTTTCCCTATCTTGCCCTATCATCCCCTATCTTCCCTTATCTTCCCCTATTAAAAATCAATATATCATTTCTATTTTATTAATTTTCAAACTTCCCCTAACTTCCCCTATCATCCCCTATCTTCCCCTAACATCCCCTATCTTCCCCTAACTTCCCCTATCTTCCCCTAGCATCCCCTATCATCCCCTATCTTCCCTTATTAAAAATCAATATATCATTTCTATTTTATTAATTTTCAAACTTCCCCTAACTTCCCCTATCATCCCCTATCTTCCCCTAACATCCCCTATCTTCCCCTAACTTCCCCTATCACCCCCTATCTTCACCTATCTTCCCCTATCTTCCCCTAACATCCCCTATCTTCCCCTAACTTCCCCTATCACCCCCTATCTTCACCTATCTTCCCCTATCTTCCCCTATTAAAATCAATATATCATTTCTATTTTATTTATTTTCAAACTTCCCCTAACTTCCCCTATCATCCCCTATCATCCCCTATCTTCCCTTATCTTCCCCTATTAAAAATCAATATATCATTTCTATTTTATTAATTTTCAAACTTCCCCTAACTTCCCCTATCTTCCCCTAGCATCCCCTATCATCCCCTATCTTCCCTTATTAAAAATCAATATATCATTTCTATTTTATTTATTTTCAAACTTCCCCTAACTTCCCCTATCATCCCCTATCATCCCCTATCTTCCCTTATCTTCCCCTATTAAAAATCAATATATCATTTCTATTTTATTAATTTTCAAACTTCCCCTAACTTCCCCTATCTTCCCCTAGCATCCCCTATCATCCCCTATCTTCCCTTATTAAAAATCAATATATCATTTCTATTTTATTAATTTTCAAACTTCCCCTAACTTCCCCTATCATCCCCTATCTTCCCCTAACATCCCCTATCTTCCCCTAACTTCCCCTATCTTCCCCTAGCATCCCCTATCATCCCCTATCTTCCCTTATTAAAAATCAATATATCATTTCTATTTTATTAATTTTCAAACTTCCCCTAACTTCCCCTATCATCCCCTATCTTCCCCTAACATCCCCTATCTTCCCCTAACTTCCCCTATCACCCCCTATCTTCACCTATCTTCCCCTATCTTCCCCTATTAAAATCAATATATCATTTCTATTTTATTAATTTTCAAACTTCCCCTATCTTCCCCTATCATCCCCTATCACCCCTATCTTCCCTTATCTTCCCCTATTAAAAATCAATATATCATTTCTATTTTATTAATTTTCAAACTTCCCCTATCTTCCCCTATCATCCCCTATCATCCCCTATCTTCCCCTATCTTCCCCTAATAAAAATCAATATATCATTTCTATTTTATTAACTTTCAAACTTCCCCTAACTTCCCCTATCATCCCCTATCTTCCCCTATCTTCCCCTATCATCCCCTATCTTCCCCTATCTTCCCCTATCTTCCCCTATTAAAAATCAATATATCATTTCTATTTTATTAATTTTCAAACTTCCCCTATCTCCCCTATCATCCCCTATCATCCCCTATCTTCCCTTATCTTCCCCTATTAAAAATCAATATATCATTTCGATTTTATTAATTTTCAAACTTCCCCTAACTTCCCCTATCATCCCCTATCTTCCCCTAACATCCCCTATCTTCCCCTAACTTCCCCTATCACCCCCTATCTTCACCTATCTTCCCCTATCTTCCCCTATTAAAATCAATATATCATTTCTATTTTATTTATTTTCAAACTTCCCCTATCTTCCCCTATCACCCCCTATCATCCCCTATCTTCCCTTATCTTCCCCTATTAAAAATCAATATATCATTTCGATTTTATTAATTTTCAAACTTCCCCTAACTTCCCCTATCATCCCCTATCTTCCCCTAACATCCCCTATATTCCCCTAACTTCCCCTATCACCCCCTATCTTCACCTATCTTCCCTTATCTTCCCCTATTAAAATCAATATATCATTTCTATTTTATTAATTTTCAAACTTCCCCTATCTTCCCCTATCATCCCCTATCACCCCCTATCTTCACCTATCTTCCCCTATCTTCCCCTATTAAAATCAATATATCATTTCTATTTTATTTATTTTCAAACTTCCCCTAACTTCCCCTATCATCCCCTATCATCCCCTATCTTCCCTTATCTTCCCCTATTAAAAATCAATATATCATTTCTATTTTATTAATTTTCAAACTTCCCCTAACTTCCCCTATCTTCCCCTAGCATCCCCTATCATCCCCTATCTTCCCTTATTAAAAATCAATATATCATTTCTATTTTATTAATTTTCAAACTTCCCCTAACTTCCCCTATCATCCCCTATCTTCCCCTAACATCCCCTATCTTCCCCTATCTTCCCCTATCACCCCCTATCATCCCCTATCTTCCCTTATCTTCCCCTATTAAAAATCAATATATCATTTCGATTTTATTAATTTTCAAACTTCCCCTAACTTCCCCTATCATCCCCTATCTTCCCCTAACATCCCCTATCTTCCCCTAACTTCCCCTATCACCCCCTATCTTCACCTATCTTCCCTTATCTTCCCCTATTAAAATCAATATATCATTTCTATTTTATTAATTTTCAAACTTCCCCTATCTTCCCCTATCATCCCCTATCATCCCCTATCTTCCCCTATCTTCCCCTAATAAAAATCAATATATCATTTCTATTTTATTAACTTTCAAACTTCCCCTAACTTCCCCTATCATCCCCTATCTTCCCCTAACATCCCCTATCTTCCCCTAACTTCCCCTATCACCCCCTATCTTCACCTATCATCCCCTATCTTCCCCTAACATCCCCTATCTTCCCCTAACTTCCCCTATCACCCCCTATCTTCACCTATCTTCCCCTATCTTCCCCTATTAAAATCAATATATCATTTCTATTTTATTTATTTTCAAACTTCCCCTAACGTCCCCTATCATCCCCTATCATCCCCTATCTTCCCTTATCTTCCCCTATTAAAAATCAATATATCATTTCTATTTTATTAATTTTCAAACTTCCCCTAACTTCCCCTATCTTCCCCTAGCATCCCCTATCATCCCCTATCTTCCCTTATTAAAAATCAATATATCATTTCTATTTTATTAATTTTCAAACTTCCCCTAACTTCCCCTATCATCCCCTATCTTCCCCTAACATCCCCTATCTTCCCCTAACTTCCCCTATCTTCCCCTAGCATCCCCTATCATCCCCTATCTTCCCTTATTAAAAATCAATATATCATTTCTATTTTATTAATTTTCAAACTTCCCCTAACTTCCCCTATCATCCCCTATCTTCCCCTAACATCCCCTATCTTCCCCTAACTTCCCCTATCACCCCCTATCTTCACCTATCTTCCCCTATCTTCCCCTATTAAAATCAATATATCATTTCTATTTTATTAATTTTCAAACTTCCCCTATCTTCCCCTATCATCCCCTATCACCCCCTATCTTCCCTTATCTTCCCCTATTAAAAATCAATATATCATTTCTATTTTATTAATTTTCAAACTTCCCCTATCTTCCCCTATCATCCCCTATCATCCCCTATCTTCCCCTATCTTCCCCTAATAAAAATCAATATATCATTTCTATTTTATTAACTTTCAAACTTCCCCTAACTTCCCCTATCATCCCCTATCTTCCCCTATCTTCCCCTATCATCCCCTATCTTCCCCTATCTTCCCCTATCTTCCCCTATTAAAAATCAATATATCATTTCTATTTTATTAATTTTCAAACTTCCCCTATCTCCCCTATCATCCCCTATCATCCCCTATCTTCCCTTATCTTCCCCTATTAAAAATCAATATATCATTTCGATTTTATTAATTTTCAAACTTCCCCTAACTTCCCCTATCATCCCCTATCTTCCCCTAACATCCCCTATCTTCCCCTAACTTCCCCTATCACCCCCTATCTTCACCTATCTTCCCCTATCTTCCCCTATTAAAATCAATATATCATTTCTATTTTATTTATTTTCAAACTTCCCCTAACTTCCCCTATCATCCCCTATCATCCCCTATCTTCCCTTATCTTCCCCTATTAAAAATCAATATATCATTTCTATTTTATTAATTTTCAAACTTCCCCTAACTTCCCCTATCTTCCCCTAGCATCCCCTATCTCCCCTATCTTCCCTTATTAAAAATCAATATATCATTTCTATTTTATTTATTTTCAAACTTCCCCTAACTTCCCCTATCATCCCCTATCATCCCCTATCTTCCCTTATCTTCCCCTATTAAAAATCAATATATCATTTCTATTTTATTAATTTTCAAACTTCCCCTAACTTCCCCTATCTTCCCCTAGCATCCCCTATCATCCCCTATCTTCCCTTATTAAAAATCAATATATCATTTCTATTTTATTAATTTTCAAACTTCCCCTAACTTCCCCTATCATCCCCTATCTTCCCCTAACATCCCCTTTCTTCCCCTAACTTCCCCTATCTTCCCCTAGCATCCCCTATCATCCCCTATCTTCCCTTATTAAAAATCAATATATCATTTCTATTTTATTAATTTTCAAACTTCCCCTAACTTCCCCTATCATCCCCTATCTTCCCCTAACATCCCCTATCTTCCCCTAACTTCCCCTATCACCCCCTATCTTCACCTATCTTCCCCTATCTTCCCCTATTAAAATCAATATATCATTTCTATTTTATTAATTTTCAAACTTCCCCTATCTTCCCCTATCATCCCCTATCACCCCCTATCTTCCCTTATCTTCCCCTATTAAAAATCAATATATCATTTCTATTTTATTAATTTTCAAACTTCCCCTATCTTCCCCTATCATCCCCTATCATCCCCTATCTTTCCCTATCTTCCCCTAATAAAAATCAATATATCATTTCTATTTTATTAACTTTCAAACTTCCCCTAACTTCCCCTATCATCCCCTATCTTCCCCTATCTTCCCCTATCATCCCCTATCTTCCCCTATCTTCCCCTATCTTCCCCTATTAAAAATCAATATATCATTTCTATTTTATTAATTTTCAAACTTCCCCTATCTCCCCTATCATCCCCTATCATCCCCTATCTTCCCTTATCTTCCCCTATTAAAAATCAATATATCATTTCGATTTTATTAATTTTCAAACTTCCCCTAACTTCCCCTATCATCCCCTATCTTCCCCTAACATCCCCTATCTTCCCCTAACTTCCCCTATCACCCCCTATCTTCACCTATCTTCCCCTATCTTCCCCTATTAAAATCAATATATCATTTCTATTTTATTTATTTTCAAACTTCCCCTAACTTCCCCTATCATCCCCTATCATCCCCTATCTTCCCTTATCTTCCCCTATTAAAAATCAATATATCATTTCTATTTTATTAATTTTCAAACTTCCCCTAACTTCCCCTATCTTCCCCTAGCATCCCCTATCATCCCCTATCTTCCCTTATTAAAAATCAATATATCATTTCTATTTTATTTATTTTCAAACTTCCCCTAACTTCCCCTATCATCCCCTATCATCCCCTATCTTCCCTTATCTTCCCCTATTAAAAATCAATATATCATTTCTATTTTATTAATTTTCAAACTTCCCCTAACTTCCCCTATCTTCCCCTAGCATCCCCTATCATCCCCTATCTTCCCTTATTAAAAATCAATATATCATTTCTATTTTATTAATTTTCAAACTTCCCCTAACTTCCCCTATCATCCCCTATCTTCCCCTAACATCCCCTATCTTCCCCTAACTTCCCCTATCACCCCCTATCTTCACCTATCTTCCCCTATCTTCCCCTATTAAAATCAATATATCATTTCTATTTTATTAATTTTCAAACTTCCCCTATCTTCCCCTATCATCCCCTATCACCCCCTATCTTCCCTTATCTTCCCCTATTAAAAATCAATATATCATTTCTATTTTATTAATTTTCAAACTTCCCCTATCTTCCCCTATCATCCCCTATCATCCCCTATCTTCCCCTATCTTCCCCTAATAAAAATCAATATATCATTTCTATTTTATTAACTTTCAAACTTCCCCTAACTTCCCCTATCATCCCCTATCTTCCCCTATCTTCCCCTATCATCCCCTATCTCCCCTATCATCCCCTATCTTCCCCTAACATCCCCTATCTTCCCCTAACTTCCCCTATCACCCCCTATCTTCACCTATCTTCCCTTATCTTCCCCTATTAAAATCAATATATCATTTCTATTTTATTAATTTTCAAACTTCCCCTATCTTCCCCTATCATCCCCTATCATCCCCTATCTTCCCCTATCTTCCCCTAATAAAAATCAATATATCATTTCTATTTTATTAACTTTCAAACTTCCCCTAACTTCCCCTATCATCCCCTATCTTCCCCTAACATCCCCTATCTTCCCCTAACTTCCCCTATCACCCCCTATCTTCACCTATCATCCCCTATCTTCCCCTAACATCCCCTATCTTCCCCTAACTTCCCCTATCACCCCCTATCTTCACCTATCTTCCCCTATCTTCCCCTATTAAAATCAATATATCATTTCTATTTTATTTATTTTCAAACTTCCCCTAACGTCCCCTATCATCCCCTATCATCCCCTATCTTCCCTTATCTTCCCCTATTAAAAATCAATATATCATTTCTATTTTATTAATTTTCAAACTTCCCCTAACTTCCCCTATCTTCCCCTAGCATCCCCTATCATCCCCTATCTTCCCTTATTAAAAATCAATATATCATTTCTATTTTATTAATTTTCAAACTTCCCCTAACTTCCCCTATCATCCCCTATCTTCCCCTAACATCCCCTATCTTCCCCTAACTTCCCCTATCTTCCCCTAGCATCCCCTATCATCCCCTATCTTCCCTTATTAAAAATCAATATATCATTTCTATTTTATTAATTTTCAAACTTCCCCTAACTTCCCCTATCATCCCCTATCTTCCCCTAACATCCCCTATCTTCCCCTAACTTCCCCTATCACCCCCTATCTTCACCTATCTTCCCCTATCTTCCCCTATTAAAATCAATATATCATTTCTATTTTATTAATTTTCAAACTTCCCCTATCTTCCCCTATCATCCCCTATCACCCCCTATCTTCCCTTATCTTCCCCTATTAAAAATCAATATATCATTTCTATTTTATTAATTTTCAAACTTCCCCTATCTTCCCCTATCATCCCCTATCATCCCCTATCTTCCCCTATCTTCCCCTAATAAAAATCAATATATCATTTCTATTTTATTAACTTTCAAACTTCCCCTAACTTCCCCTATCATCCCCTATCTTCCCCTATCTTCCCCTATCATCCCCTATCTTCCCCTATCTTCCCCTATCTTCCCCTATTAAAAATCAATATATCATTTCTATTTTATTAATTTTCAAACTTCCCCTATCTCCCCTATCATCCCCTATCATCCCCTATCTTCCCTTATCTTCCCCTATTAAAAATCAATATATCATTTCGATTTTATTAATTTTCAAACTTCCCCTAACTTCCCCTATCATCCCCTATCTTCCCCTAACATCCCCTATCTTCCCCTAACTTCCCCTATCACCCCCTATCTTCACCTATCTTCCCCTATCTTCCCCTATTAAAATCAATATATCATTTCTATTTTATTTATTTTCAAACTTCCCCTAACTTCCCCTATCATCCCCTATCATCCCCTATCTTCCCTTATCTTCCCCTATTAAAAATCAATATATCATTTCTATTTTATTAATTTTCAAACTTCCCCTAACTTCCCCTATCTTCCCCTAGCATCCCCTATCATCCCCTATCTTCCCTTATTAAAAATCAATATATCATTTCTATTTTATTTATTTTCAAACTTCCCCTAACTTCCCCTATCATCCCCTATCATCCCCTATCTTCCCTTATCTTCCCCTATTAAAAATCAATATATCATTTCTATTTTATTAATTTTCAAACTTCCCCTAACTTCCCCTATCTTCCCCTAGCATCCCCTATCATCCCCTATCTTCCCTTATTAAAAATCAATATATCATTTCTATTTTATTAATTTTCAAACTTCCCCTAAGTTCCCCTATCATCCCCTATCTTCCCCTAACATCCCCTTTCTTCCCCTAACTTCCCCTATCTTCCCCTAGCATCCCCTATCATCCCCTATCTTCCCTTATTAAAAATCAATATATCATTTCTATTTTATTAATTTTCAAACTTCCCCTAACTTCCCCTATCATCCCCTATCTTCCCCTAACATCCCCTATCTTCCCCTAACTTCCCCTATCACCCCCTATCTTCACCTATCTTCCCCTATCTTCCCCTATTAAAATCAATATATCATTTCTATTTTATTAATTTTCAAACTTCCCCTATCTTCCCCTATCATCCCCTATCACCCCTATCTTCCCTTATCTTCCCCTATTAAAAATCAATATATCATTTCTATTTTATTAATTTTCAAACTTCCCCTATCTTCCCCTATCATCCCCTATCATCCCCTATCTTCCCCTATCTTCCCCTAATAAAAATCAATATATCATTTCTATTTTATTAACTTTCAAACTTCCCCTAACTTCCCCTATCATCCCCTATCTTCCCCTATCTTCCCCTATCATCCCCTATCTTCCCCTATCTTCCCCTATCTTCCCCTATTAAAAATCAATATATCATTTCTATTTTATTAATTTTCAAACTTCCCCTATCTCCCCTATCATCCCCTATCATCCCCTATCTTCCCTTATCTTCCCCTATTAAAAATCAATATATCATTTCGATTTTATTAATTTTCAAACTTCCCCTAACTTCCCCTATCATCCCCTATCTTCCCCTAACATCCCCTATCTTCCCCTAACTTCCCCTATCACCCCCTATCTTCACCTATCTTCCCCTATCTTCCCCTATTAAAACGCATTCTCCCTTACCGCGGAGGGGCGGAGGCGGGGGCATGGCACAATGTTTCAAAATCATCCTAGGTGACTCATATTTGATGGTTGGAGTCCCTAGGGGCCGTGTACACTTCAGTCAAAAAAATGACCCAAATTATCGACTTGTGATCTACCAAAAGTCGAAAAATTAAAGTGTGATTTCCATGGCATGTTGTATACCATTTGATAGAGGATCCAACGTTATATAAGAATACCAAGTTTCATAAGTTTTGATAACTCCGTGTTCGAGAAATATCCGATTTTCCGAATTTTGACCAGGTTTTTTTGTTTTGATCTAATGGCATACTATGTTACTATTATTTCCAGGGCATGGATTTTTGATATGTTATGTAAAAATGATTGGGCTATCCGAATATCACACTTATTTGGACCCGCTGTATGCCAGGCATAGTGATATCGCCAGTCTTAGTGGTGAATTCTAACGCCCAAACGCCGACGCAGGTTCGAATCCGGGTCCCGGCCGAAATTTTTGCAAATTTTTTTCGACT
Source organism: Parapristionchus giblindavisi (assembly GCA_943737045.1). NCBI lineage: Eukaryota > Metazoa > Nematoda > Chromadorea > Rhabditida > Diplogasteridae > Parapristionchus > Parapristionchus giblindavisi. The sequence continues at coordinate 29,007 of CALSFV010000175.1, forward strand.
CAAATTAGACTTTAAATTATACTTTCATGCGTTTTGCCTTGTTTTCATTAATTTATTGTACGAAATAACCATCAACATTATCAGAAATAATTAAAAAAATGTATAACTGATATACAGTACAGCCCGGTCGTGTTTTGTACACATTCTGCGCTGCGCTCCGCTGCGGTGCGCATTTGGACGCATCATTTATTTCCTTTGCGCATGAATATTTTTGAATTCTCAAAGTCTTAATCATGAGTTTCCGTGATAAAAAGTTCTTTTAATGACTAAAGAAACTGAAACAAAATTTTTATTAATGAGAAAAAAACAATTAAAAGGCAAATCACACTGGTCCGAAAATATGGGTACTGTAAATTTTAAAATAGGTCTTATGGCGATCGTGCGATCGATACGCAATATTACAGTATACCTTTCCAGTAAATTAATAGTGATCATTTTCGGACCAGTGTGATTTGCCTTTTAATTGTTTTTTCTCATTAATAAAAATTTTGTTTCAGTTTCTTTAGTCATTAAAAGAACTTTTTATCACGGAAACTCATGATTAAGACTTTGAGAATTCAAAAATATTCATACGCAAAGAAAATAAATGATGCGTCCAAATGCGCCCCGCAGCGGAGCGCGGCGCAGAATGTGTACAAAACACGACCGGGCTGTACTGTAGTATCAGCAAATAGTCATGGGACGGGCGAAGATAACGGTTTTTCGACAATGCCATTTCTTTAAAATGCAATATTTTCAATTTTTAGATAAAAGAAGAAAATATATCTACACTTGCACTCTTCAAATCTCGGTAATCGTAACTTCTTTGAAAATTTTCTGACAAAGATCAAAGATCAAAGTTCAAAGATAAGAGATCAAAGTTCAGCAATCGAGTAAAAACTTGTGGGAACATTTCCTCATATACCGGAGCTTTAAAATAAGAGATTCCATCAGTAGAGGCGGAGGGACGAGAGCACTGCAAGAGATAAAGGATACGTCTATGCCAAGCCGCTGAAATCGAGTAGACCTCAGGATAACATTTGATGCGGGTCTGAAAGGAATCATAACCAAAGCGAACTCAGCGAAATTATTATTTGATAATTTGCAAAGTTGCCTGCGGAAGAACCATAATTTAAGAATACCTGCCTCTGAACGATAGGGTCTCAAAATCCGTCCTTCCAAAAATGTTCGTTTATGTCCTGAGGGCGAATAAAGAGCTACGACTACCATAATCTGTATAAAGATCACTCGCTTCCAGCATCATTTTCGCACTTATGGTTAGAATGGCTTGTTAGCGAATAGAGAAGAAGAGTTTTAAATTTTGGGGCAAACAATCTGTAGAAGGAAATTTTCCGGGGGCTGATCATTTCGGCAACGATCGTAACGGATCATAAATTTGTTGGGAGATGTCCAATGGCAACACAAGTTGTATCATTGTTATCAATGGGAGTGTACGGTATTGTGCTACCGTAACTGTCAGGAATCGCGATCTGATTTTTCCAGTCGACCCATGATGGTTCATGGTTGAGAATAGGCGAAGTCGAAAAATTCATGATGGACGGAGATCAAATACTAGTTACCATTATATCAACAATGAGCCAACTTTTATCTTTCTGGATACCATAACCCGAGCTACCGTAATCGAACCGGGGTTTGCCGTGAATTTCGCTATAATATTGTAGGGTACGGTAGCTAGATTACGGTAGCTCGGGTTATGGTATCCAGAAAGATAAAAGCTGGCTCACTATTGATATAATGGGAACTAGTATTTGGTCTCGGAGCATCATGATTTTTTCGACTTCGGCTATTTTCAACCATGAACCCCGGGTCATGGGTCAAAGGAAAAAAAATCAGTTCGCGATTCCCGACGGTTACGGTAGCATACCGTACACTCCCACTGATAACAATGATACAACTTTTGTTGCCATAGGCCATCTCCCAACAGATTTATGATCCGTTGCCGAAATGACCGTTGCCGAAATGATCACCCAACATTTTTCCACGCAGTGCTCTCGTCGCTCCGCCTCTACTGATGAAATCTCTTATTTTAAACCTCCGGTATATGAGGAAATGTTCACAAAAGTTTTTTACTCGATCGCTGAACTTTGATATCCAACCTTTGAACTTTGACCTTTGTTCTTTGTCAAAAAATTTTCAAACAAGTTACGATTATCGAGATTTGAAGAGTTCAAGTGTAGATATATTTATTTTATTTTATCTGAAAATTGAAAATATTGCATTTTTAAGAAGTGGCACTGTAGAAAAACCGTTATTTCCCCCCCCCGTCCCATGACTATTTGCTGATACTATATCAGTTATACGATTTTTTAAATTATTTCTCATAATGTTGATGGTTATTTCGTACAATAAATTAATGAAAACAAGGCAAAACGCATGAAAGTATAATTTAAAGTCTAATTTGAGTCGAAAAAAATTTGCAAAAATTTCGGCCGGGACCCGGATTCGAACCTGCGTCGGCGTTTGGGCGTTAGAATTCACCACTAAGACTGGCGATATCAGTATGCCTGGCATACGGCGGGTCCAAATAAGTGTGATATTCGGATAGCCCATTCATTTTTACATAACATATCAGAAATCCATGCCCTGGAAATAATAGTAACATAGTATTCCATTAGATCAAAACAAAAAAAACCTGGTCAAAATTCGGAAAATCGGATATTTCTCGAACACGGAGTTATCAAAACTTATGAAACTTGGTATTCTTATATAACGTTGGATCCTCTATCAAATGGTATATAACATGCAATGGAAATCACACTTTGATTTTTCGACTTTTGGTAGATCAAAAATCGATAATTTGGGTCAATTTTTTGACTGAAGTGTACACGGCCCCTAGGGACTCCTACCATGAAATATGAGTCACCTAGGATGATTTTGAAACATTGTGCCATACCCCCGCCGCTCTTATGGAGAACGCGTTTTAAAAATCAATATATCATTTCTATTTTATTTATTTTCAAACTTCCCCTATCTTCCCCTATCACCCCCTATCATCCCCTATCTTCCCTTATCTTCCCCTATTAAAAATCAATATATCATTTCGATTTTATTAATTTTCAAACTTCCCCTAACTTCCCCTATCATCCCCTATATTCCCCTAACATCCCCTATCTTCCCCTAACTTCCCCTATCACCCCCTATCTTCACCTATCTTCCCCTATCTTCCCCTATTAAAATCAATATATCATTTCTATTTTATTAATTTTCAAACTTCCCCTATCTTCCCCTATCATCCCCTATCACCCCCCTATCTTCCCTTATCTTCCCCTATTAAAAATCAATATATCATTTCTATTTTATTTATTTTCAAACTTCCCCTAACGTCCCCTATCATCCCCTATCATCCCCTATCTTCCCTTATTAAAAATCAATATATCATTTCTATTTTATTAATTTTCAAACTTCCCCTAACTTCCCCTATCATCCCCTATCTTCCCCTAACATCCCCTATCTTCCCCTAACTTCCCCTATCACCCCCTATCTTCACCTATCTTCCCTTATCTTCCCCTATTAAAATCAATATATCATTTCTATTTTATTAAATTTCAAACTTCCCCTATCTTCCCCTAACTTCCCCTATCACCCCCTATCTTCACCTATCTTCCCCTATCTTCCCCTATTAAAATCAATATATCATTTCTATTTTATTTATTTTCAAACTTCCCCTAACGTCCCCTATCATCCCCTATCATCCCCTATCTTCCCTTATCTTCCCCTATTAAAAATCAATATATCATTTCTATTTTATTAATTTTCAAACTTCCCCTAACTTCCCCTATCTTCCCCTAGCATCCCCTATCATCCCCTATCTTCCCTTATTAAAAATCAATATATCATTTCTATTTTATTAATTTTCAAACTTCCCCTAACTTCCCCTATCATCCCCTATCTTCCCCTAACATCCCCTATCTTCCCCTAACTTCCCCTATCTTCCCCTAGCATCCCCTATCATCCCCTATCTTCCCTTATTAAAAATCAATATATCATTTCTATTTTATTAATTTTCAAACTTCCCCTAACTTCCCCTATCATCCCTATCCCCTAACATCCCCTATCTTCCCTTATCTTCCCCTATTAAAAATCAATATATCATTTCTATTTTATTAATTTTCAAACTTCCCCTAACTTCCCCTATCTTCCCCTAGCATCCCTATCATCCCCTATCTTCCCTTATTAAAAATCAATATATCATTTCTATTTTATTAATTTTCAAACTTCCCCTAACTTCCCTATCATCCCCTATCTTCCCCTAACATCCCCTATCTTCCCCTAACTTCCCCTATCTTCCCCTAGCATCCCCTATCATCCCCTATCTTCCCTTATTAAAAATCAATATATCATTTCTATTTTATTAATTTTCAAACTTCCCCTAACTTCCCCTATCATCCCCTATCTTCCCCTAACATCCCCTATCTTCCCCTAACTTCCCCTATCACCCCCTATCTTCACCTATCTTCCCCTATCTTCCCCTATTAAAATCAATATATCATTTCTATTTTATTAATTTTCAAACTTCCCCTATCTTCCCCTATCATCCCCTATCACCCCTATCTTCCCTTATCTTCCCCTAAAAATCAATATATCATTTCCCTAATTTTCAAACTTCCCTATCTTCCCCTATCACCCCCTATCATCCCCTATCTTCCCCTATCTTCCCCTAATAAAAATCAATATATCATTTCTATTTTATTAACTTTCAAACTTCCCCTAACTTCCCCTATCATCCCCTATCTTCCCCTAATCATCCCCTATCTTCCCCTATCTTCCCCTATCTTCCCTATTAAAAATCCATTTCTATTTTATTAATTTTCAAATCCCCATCCCCCTATATCCCCTATCATCCCCTATCTTCCCTTATCTTCCCCTATTAAAATCAATATATCATTTCGATTTTATTAATTTTCAAACTTCCCCTAACTTCCCCTATCATCCCCTATCTTCCCCTAACATCCCATCCCCTAACTTCCCCTATCACCCCCTATCTTCACCTATCTTCCCCTATCTTCCCCTATTAAAATCAATATATCATTTCTATTTTATTTATTTTCAAACTTCCCCTAACTTCCCCTATCATCCCCTATCATCCCCTATCTTCCCTTATCTTCCCCTATTAAAAATCAATATATCATTTCTATTTTATTAATTTTCAAACTTCCCCTAACTTCCCCTATCTTCCCCTAGCATCCCCTATCATCCCCTATCTTCCCTTATTAAAAATCAATATATCATTTCTATTTTATTAATTTTCAAACTTCCCCTAACTTCCCCTATCATCCCCTATCTTCCCCTAACATCCCCTATCTTCCCCTAACTTCCCCTATCTTCCCCTAGCATCCCCTATCATCCCCTATCTTCCCTTATTAAAAATCAATATATCATTTCTATTTTATTAATTTTCAAACTTCCCCTAACTTCCCCTATCATCCCCTATCTTCCCCTAACATCCCCTATCTTCCCCTAACTTCCCCTATCACCCCCTATCTTCACCTATCTTCCCCTATCTTCCCCTATTAAAATCAATATATCATTTCTATTTTATTTATTTTCAAACTTCCCCTAACTTCCCCTATCATCCCCTATCATCCCCTATCTTCCCTTATCTTCCCCTATTAAAAATCAATATATCATTTCTATTTTATTAATTTTCAAACTTCCCTAACTTCCCCTATCATCCCCTATCCCCTATCATCCCCTATCTTCCCTTATTAAAAATCAATATATCATTTCTATTTTATTAATTTTCAAACTTCCCCTAACTTCCCCTATCATCCCCTATCTTCCCCTAACATCCCTATCTTCCCCTAACTTCCCCTATCTTCCCCTAGCATCACCTATCATCCCCTATCTTCCCTTATTAAAAATCAATATATCATTTCTATTTTATTAATTTTCAAAAACTTCCCCTATCATCCCCTATCTAACATCCCCTATCTTCCCCTAACTTCCCCTATCACCCCCTATCTTCACCTATCTTCCCCTATCTTCCCCTATTAAAATCAATATATCATTTCTATTTTATTAATTTTCAAACTTCCCCTATCTTCCCCTATCATCCCCTATCACCCCCTATCTTCCCTTATCTTCCCCTATTAAAAATCAATATATCATTTCTATTTTATTAATTTTCAAACTTCCCCTATTTTCCCCTATCATCCCCTATCATCCCCTATCTTCCCCTATCTTCCCCTAATAAAAATCAATATATTATTTCTATTTTATTAACTTTCAAACTTCCCCTAACTTCCCCTATCATCCCCTATCTTCCCCTATCTTCCCCTATCACCCCCTATCTTCCCCTATCTTCCCCTATCTTCCCCTATTAAAAATCAATATATCATTTCTATTTTATTAATTTTCAAACTTCCCCATCCCCCTATCATCCCCTATCCCCTATCTTCCCTTATCTTCCCCTATTAAAAATCAATATATCATTTCGATTTTATTAATTTTCAAACTTCCCCTAACTTCCCCTATCATCCCCTATCTTCCCCTAACATCCCCTATCTTCCCCTAACTTCCCCTATCACCCCCTATCTTCACCTATCTTCCCCTATCTTCCCCTATTAAAATCAATATATCATTTCTATTTTATTTATTTTCAAACTTCCCCTAACTTCCCCTATCATCCCCTAGCATCCCCTATCATCCCCTATCTTCCCTTATTAAAAATCAATATATCATTTCTATTTTATTAATTTTCAAACTTCCCCTAACTTCCCCTATCATCCCCTATCTTCCCCTAACATCCCCTATCTTCCCCTAACTTCCCCTATCACCCCCTATCTTCCCCTATCATCCCCTATCTTCCCCTATTAAAATCAATATATCATTTCTATTTTATTAATTTTCAAACTTCCCCTATCCCCTATCATCCCCTATCTTCCCCTCATCCCCTATCCCCTAACCCCTATCACCCCCTTCCCTTATCTTCCCCTATCCCCTAAAAATCAATATATCATTTCTATTTTATTAATTTTCAAACTTCCCCTATCTTCCCCTATCATCCCCTATCATCCCCTATCTTCCCCTATCTTCCCCTAATAAAAATCAATATATCATTTCTATTTTATTAACTTTCAAACTTCCCCTAACTTCCCCTATCATCCCCTAACTATCTTCCCCTATCATCCCCTATCTTCCCCTATCTTCCCCTATCTTCCCCTATTAAAAATCCCTATTTTATTATTTCAAACTTCCCCTATCTCCCCTATCCCCCTATCATCCCCTATCTTCCCTTATCTTCCCCTATTAAAAATCAATATATCATTTCGATTTTATTAATTTTCAAACTTCCCCTAACTTCCCCTATCATCCCCTATCTTCCCCTAACATCCCCTATCTTCCCCTAACTTCCCCTATCACCCCCTATCTTCACCTATCTTCCCCTATCTTCCCCTATTAAAATCAATATATCATTTCTATTTTATTTATTTTCAAACTTCCCCTAACTTCCCCTATCATCCCCTATCATCCCCTATCTTCCCTTATCTTCCCCTATTAAAAATCAATATATCATTTCTATTTTATTAATTTTCAAACTTCCCCTAACTTCCCCTATCTTCCCCTAGCATCCCCTATCATCCCCTATCTTCCCTTATTAAAAATCAATATATCATTTCTATTTTATTAATTTTCAAACTTCCCCTAACTTCCCCTATCATCCCCTATCTTCCCCTAACATCCCCTATCTCCCCCTAACTTCCCCTATCTTCCCCTAGCATCCCCTATCATCCCCTATCTTCCCTTATTAAAAATCAATATATCATTTCTATTTTATTAATTTTCAAAAACTTCCCCTAACTTCCCCTATCCCCTATCCCCTATCCCCTTCCCCTAACATCCCCTATCTTCCCCCCCTAATCTTCCCCTTCCCTATCACCCCCTATCTTCACCTATCTTCCCCTATCTTCCCCTATTAAAATCAATATATCATTTCTATTTTATTTATTTTCAAACTTCCCTAACTTCCCCTATCATCCCCTATCATCCCCTATCTTCCCTTATCTTCCCCTATTAAAAATCAATATATCATTTCTATTTTATTAATTTTCAAACTTCCCCTAACTTCCCTATCTTCCCCTAGCATCCCCCTATCATCCCCTATCTTCCTTATAAAAAATCAATATATCATTTCTATTTTATTAATTTTCAAACTTCCCCTAACTTCCCCTATCATCCCCTATCTTCCCCTAACATCCCCTATCTTCCCCTAACTTCCCCTATCTTCCCCTAGCATCCCCTATCATCCCCTATCTTCCCTTATTAAAAATCAATATATCATTTCTATTTATTAATTTTCAAACTTCCCCTAACTTCTCCTATCATCCCCTATCTTCCCCTAACATCCCCTATCTTCCCCTAACTTCCCATATCACCCCCTATCTTCACCTATCTTCCCCTATCTTCCCCTATAAAATCAATATATCATTTCTATTTTATTAATTTTCAAACTTCCCCTATCTTCCCCTATCATCCCCTATCACCCCCTATCTTCCCCTTATCTTCCCCTATTAAAAATCAATATATCATTTCTATTTTATTAATTTTCAAACTTCCCCTATTTTCCCCTATCATCCCCTATCATCCCCTATCTTCCCCTATCTTCCCCTAATAAAAATCAATATATTATTTCTATTTTATTAACTTTCAAACTTCCCCTAACTTCCCCTATCATCCCCTATCTTCCCCTATCTTCCCCTATCATCCCCTATCTTCCCCTATCTTCCCCTATCTTCCCCTATTAAAAATCAATATATCATTTCTATTTTATTAATTTTCAAACTTCCCCTATCTCCCCTATCATCCCCTATCATCCCCTATCTTCCCTTATCTTCCCCTATTAAAAATCAATATATCATTTCGATTTTATTAATTTTCAAACTTCCCCTAACTTCCCCTATCATCCCCTATCTTCCCCTAACATCCCCTATCTTCCCCTATCTTCCCCTATCACCCCCTATCTTCACCTATCTTCCCCTATCTTCCCCTATTAAAATCAATATATCATTTCTATTTTATTTATTTTCAAACTTCCCCTAACTTCCCCTATCATCCCCTATCATCCCCTATCTTCCCTTATCTTCCCCTATTATAAATCAATATATCATTTCTATTTTATTAATTTTCAAACTTCCCCTAACTTCCCCTATCTTCCCCTAGCATCCCCTATCATCCCCTATCTTCCCTTATTAAAAATCAATATATCATTTCTATTTTATTAATTTTCAAACTTCCCCTAACTTCCCCTATCATCCCCTATCTTCCCCTAACATCCCCTATCTCCCCCTAACTTCCCCTATCTTCCCCTAGCATCCCCTATCATCCCCTATCTTCCCTTATTAAAAATCAATATATCATTTCTATTTTATTAATTTTCAAACTTCCCCTAACTTCCCCTATCATCCCCTATCTTCCCCTAACATCCCCTATCTTCCCCTAACTTCCCCTATCACCCCCTATCTTCACCTATCTTCCCCTATCTTCCCCTATTAAAATCAATATATCATTTCTATTTTATTTATTTTCAAACTTCCCCTAACTTCCCCTATCATCCCCTATCATCCCCTATCTTCCCTTATCTTCCCCTATTAAAAATCAATATATCATTTCTATTTTATTAATTTTCAAACTTCCCCTAACTTCCCTATCTTCCCCTAGCATCCCCTATCATCCCCTATCTTCCCTTATTAAAAATCAATATATCATTTCTATTTTATTAATTTTCAAACTTCCCCTAACTTCCCCTATCATCCCCTATCTTCCCCTAACATCCCCTATCTCCCCCTAACTTCCCCTATCTTCCCCTAGCATCCCCTATCATCCCCTATCTTCCCTTATTAAAAATCAATATATCATTTCTATTTTATTAATTTTCAAACTTCCCCTAACTTCCCCTATCATCCCCTATCTTCCCTAACATCCCCTATCTTCCCCTAACTTCCCCTATCACCCCCTATCTTCACCTATCTTCCCCTATCTTCCCCTATTAAAATCAATATATCATTTCTATTTTATTTATTTTCAAACTTCCCCTAACTTCCCCTATCATCCCCTATCATCCCCTATCTTCCCTTATCTTCCCCTATTAAAAATCAATATATCATTTTCTATTTTATTAATTTTCAAACTTCCCCTAACTTCCCCTATCTTCCCCTAGCATCCCCTATCATCCCCTATCTTCCCTTATTAAAAATCAATATATCATTTCTATTTTATTAATTTTCAAACTTCCCCTAACTTCCCCTATCATCCCCTATCTTCCCCTAACATCCCCTATCTTCCCCTAACTTCCCCTATCTTCCCCTAGCATCCCCTATCATCCCCTATCTTCCCTTATTAAAAATCAATATATCATTTCTATTTTATTAATTTTCAAACTTCCCCTAACTTCCCCTATCATCCCCTATCTTCCCCTAACATCCCCTATCTTCCCCTAACTTCCCCTATCACCCCCTATCTTCACCTATCTTCCCCTATCTTCCCCTATTAAAATCAATATATCATTTCTATTTTATTAATTTTCAAACTTCCCCTATCTTCCCCTATCATCCCCTATCACCCCCTATCTTCCCTTATCTTCCCCTATTAAAAATCAATATATCATTTCTATTTTATTAATTTTCAAACTTCCCCTATTTTCCCCTATCATCCCCTATCATCCCCTATCTTCCCCTATCTTCCCCTAATAAAAATCAATATATTATTTCTATTTTATTAACTTTCAAACTTCCCCTAACTTCCCCTATCATCCCCTATCTTCCCCTATCTTCCCCTATCACCCCCTATCTTCCCCTATCTTCCCCTATCTTCCCCTATTAAAAATCAATATATCATTTCTATTTTATTAATTTTCAAACTTCCCCTATCTCCCCTATCATCCCCTATCATCCCCTATCTTCCCTTATCTTCCCCTATTAAAAATCAATATATCATTTCGATTTTATTAATTTTCAAACTTCCCCTAACTTCCCCTATCATCCCCTATCTTCCCCTAACATCCCCTATCTTCCCCTAACTTCCCCTATCACCCCCTATCTTCACCTATCTTCCCCTATCTTCCCCTATTAAAATCAATATATCATTTCTATTTTATTTATTTCAAACTTCCCCTAACTTCCCCTATCATCCCCTAGCATCCCCTATCATCCCCTATCTTCCCTTATTAAAAATCAATATATCATTTCTATTTTATTAATTTTCAAACTTCCCCTAACTTCCCCTATCATCCCCTATCTTCCCCTAACATCCCCTATCTTCCCTAACTTCCCCTATCTTCCCCTAGCTTCCCCTATCATCCCCTATCTTCCCTTATTAAAAATCAATATATCATTTCTATTTTATTAATTTTCAAACTTCCCCTAACTTCCCCTATCATCCCCTATCTTCCCCTAACATCCCCTATCTTCCCCTAACTTCCCCTATCACCCCCTATCTTCACCTATCTTCCCCCTATCTTCCCCTATTAAAATCAATATATCATTTCTATTTTATTAATTTTCAAACTTCCCCCTATCTTCCCCTATCATCCCCTATCACCCCCTATCTTCCCTTATCTTCCCCTATTAAAAATCAATATATCATTTCTATTTTATTAATTTTCAAACTTCCCCTATCTTCCCCTATCATCCCCTATCATCCAATATCTTCCCCTATCTTCCCCTAATAAAAAATCAATATATCATTTCTATTTTATTAACTTTCAAACTTCCCCTAACTTCCCCTATCATCCCCTATCTTCCCCTATCTTCCCCTATCATCCCCTATCTTCCCCTATCTTCCCCTATCTTCCCCTATTAAAAATCAATATATCATTTCTATTTTATTAATTTTCAAACTTCCCCTATCTTCCCCTATCATCCCCTATCTTCCCCCTAACATCCCCTATCTTCCCCTAACTTCCCCTATCACCCCCCTATCTTCACCTATCATCCCCTATCTTCACCTATCATCCCCTATCTTCCCCTATTAAAATAAATATATCATTTCTATTTTATTAATTTTCAAACTTCCCCTATCTTCCCCTATCATCCCCTATCACCCCCTATCTTCCCTTATCTTCCCCTATTAAAAATCAATATATCATTTCTATTTTATTAATTTTCAAACTTCCCCTATCTTCCCCTATCATCCCCTATCATCCAATATCTTCCCCTATCTTCCCCTAATAAAAATCAATATATCATTTCTATTTTATTAACTTTCAAACTTCCCCTAACTTCCCCTATCATCCCCTATCTTCCCCTATCTTCCCCTATCATCCCCTATCTTCCCCTATCTTCCCCTATCTTCCCCTATTAAAAATCAATATATCATTTCTATTTTATTAATTTTCAAACTTCCCCTATCTTCCCCTATCATCCCCTATCATCCCCTATCTTCCCTTATCTTCCCCTATTAAAAATCAATATATCATTTCGATTTTATTAATTTTCAAACTTCCCCTAACTTCCCCTATCATCCCCTATCTTCCCCTAACATCCCCTATCTTCCCCTAACTTCCCCTATCACCCCCTATCTTCACCTATCTTCCCTTATCTTCCCCTATTAAAAATCAATATATCATTTCTATTTTATTAATTTTCAAACTTCCCCTAACTTCCCCTATCATCCCCTATCTTCCCCTAACATCCCCTATCTCCCCCTAACTTCCCCTATCTTCCCCTAGCATCCCCTATCATCCCCTATCTTCCCTTATTAAAAATCAATATATCATTTCTATTTTATTAATTTTCAAACTTCCCCTAACTTCCCCTATCATCCCCTATCTTCCCCTAACATCCCCTATCTTCCCCTAACTTCCCCTATCACCCCCTATCTTCACCTATCTTCCCCTATCTTCCCCTATTAAAATCAATATATCATTTCTATTTTATTTATTTTCAAACTTCCCCTAACTTCCCCTATCATCCCCTATCATCCCCTATCTTCCCTTATCTTCCCCTATTAAAAATCAATATATCATTTCTATTTTATTAATTTTCAAACTTCCCCTAACTTCCCCTATCTTCCCCTAGCATCCCCTATCATCCCCTATCTTCCCTTATTAAAAATCAATATATGATTTCTATTTTATTAATTTTCAAACTTCCCCTAACTTCCCCTATCATCCCCTATCTTCCCCTAAGATCCCCTATCTTCCCCTACCTTCCCCTATCTTCCCCTAGCATCCCCTATCATCCCCT
>CALSFV010000176.1:0-40000 GCA_943737045.1 Parapristionchus giblindavisi
GAGAGAGGGAGAGAGGGAGAGAGGGACATTACATTGAAATATTAGTAAAAGAAATTTAATTTCCATATGATTTTCAAATCGCAGAAAAGAACAACAAACCCTTTCATCCATGTAATGACATTAGTATTATAAGAACAATGAACAAATTCATCTGAAATATTCATTACAATAACCCTCTTACGAATCCTCTCATACCTTGAGAGATTTGGTAGAAGTCTCCATTTCTATTAATCGAATATTCCTCACGTTTATTAAACTCCATAATTCAACTGCAATTGTACAAATTAAAATTAAAATAATTATATAAATACGAACAACATGACGAAAAAGTTCAAAAGGAAAAGAAGAACAATCTCTCCCTCTCTCTTTCTCCCTCTTTCCCTCCCTCCCTCTTTCCCTCTCTCTCTTTCCCTCGCTCCCTCTTTCCCTCGCTCTCTCCCTCTTTCCCTCGCTCTCCCTACCTCTTTCCCTTACTCTCTCTCACTCTTCCTCGCTCTCTCTCTCTCTCTCTCTCTCTCTCTCTCTCTCTCTCTCTCTCTCTCTCTCTCTCTCTCTCTTTCCCTCTTTCCCTCGCTCTCTCTCTCACTCTTCCTCGCTCTTGTGTATAAGAAATATTTCTCCCTCTTTCCCTCCCTCCCTCTTTCCCTCTCTCTCTTTCCCTCGCTCCCTCTTTCCCTCGCTCTCTCCCTCTTTCCCTCGCTCTCCCTACCTCTTTCCCTTACTCTCTCTCACTCTTCCTCGCTCTCTCTCTCTCTCTCTCTCTCTCTCTCTCTCTCTCTCTCTCTCTTTCCCTCTTTCCCTCGCTCTCTCTCTCACTCTTCCTCGCTCTTGTGTATAAGAATGAAGAAGATCAATAGGAACTGAGTCAAAAGCCTTAGAGAAATCAATAAATGCGACAGATATGTAACCACCCTTCGCTAGTACAGGATGCCCTTGACTGAAGGATGAGATTAGATCAGATACACAAGATCTATTCGGAGAGAAATCATGTTGATTAGGGGAGGCAAGATAGTGGTCCTTAAGGTGCTTCCTAATGGCAGAGACAATTATGCGCTCAAATACCTAGCACTCTTTTATTCTCCTCCTTTCCTTACTAACACTCTTCTATTTTCCTTCTTTCCTTACTAACACTCTTTTATTCTCCTCCTTTCCTTACTAACACTCTTCTATTTTCCTTCTTTCCTTACTAACACTCTTTTATTCTGCTCCTTTACTTACTAACACTCTTCTATTTTCCTTCTTTCCTTACTAACACTCTTTTGTTCTGCTCCTTTACTTACTAACACTCTTCTATTTTCCTTCTTTACTTACTAACACTCTTTTATTCTGCTCCTTTACTTACTAACACTCTTCTATTTTCCTTCTTTCCTTACTAACACTCTTTTGTTCTGCTCCTTTACTTACTAACACTCTTCTATTTTCCTTCTTTCTTTACTAACACTCTTTTATTCTGCTCCTTTACTTACTAACACTCTTCTATTTTCCTTCTTTCCTTACTAACACTCTTTTATTCTGCTCCTTTACTTACTAACACTCTTCTATTTTCCTTCTTTCCTTACTAACACTCTTTTATTCTGCTCCTTTACTTACTAACACTCTTCTATTTTCCTTCTTTCCTTACTAACACTCTTTTATTCTGCTCCTTTACTTACTAACACTCTTCTATTTTCCTTATTTCCTTACTAACACTCTTTTATTCTGCTCCTTTACTTACTAACACTCGTCTATTTTCCTTCTTTCCTTACTAACACTCTTTTATTCTGCTCCTTTACTTACTAACACTCTTCTATTTTCCTTATTTCCTTACTAACACTCTTTTATTCTGCTCCTTTACTTACTAACACTCTTCTATTTTCCTTCTTTCCTTACTAACACTCTTTTGTTCTGCTCCTTTACTTACTAACACTCTTCTATTTTCCTTCTTTCCTTACTAACACTCTTTTATTCTGCTCCTTTACTTACTAACACTCTTCTATTTTCCTTCTTTCCTTACTAACACTCTTTTGTTCTGCTCCTTTACTTACTAACACTCTTCTATTTTCCTTCTTTCCTTACTAACACTCTTTTGTTCTGCTCCTTTACTTACTAACACTCTTCTATTTTCCTTCTTTCCTTACTAACACTCTTTTGTTCTGCTCCTTTACTTACTAACACTCTTCTATTTTCCTTCTTTCCTTACTAACACTCTTTTGTTCTGCTCCTTTACTTACTAACACTCTTCTATTTTCCTCATTTCCTTACTAACACTCTTTTGTTCTGCTCCTTTACTTACTAACACTCTTCTATTTTCCTCATTTCCTTACTAAAAATAGGTATTCGCGGATGCCTTATTAGATGACTTAAATCGTTCCTCTTTTCGAGAACCCAAACCGTGCTAGTTGGTAATTCCAGCTCTCGGCCTTTTGAAACTCTCACAGTGGTGTCCCTCAAGGGAGTTGTATTGGACCCCTATTATTCTCTCTATACATTTCTGATATTCCGTCTATTCTTCTTCCTGATGTATTTTGTTCAATATAAGCTGACGATCTCAAAGTCTATTCCTTTAAAAACTGTGAGACTCTTCAAACCGCCCTTGACCGTATTCATGATTGGAGCTCCTTGTGGGGCCTTACTATGTCTAGTTCTAAGTCAGCTATTATGTGCATGGGCACAAACCACCCTCAAGTTGACTTCACTATTGACAATAACCGCCTCCCAATAGTATCACAATTCAAAGATCTTGGAATTACTTACAACAATTCGCTTGATTTTAGTGAGCACATTGCTAACATAGTTAGGAAAGCTAAATCAAGATGTTACTATATTTATCGATCGTTTACTTCTCGTAGTGTATCTTTATACAGTCGTATATTCTGTACCTATATCCGTCCTCTGCTCGAGTACTGTAGTGAACTTTGGTCCCCGTCGTCTTCGTCTATGCAGCCGCATGTTGAATCTGCCCTTAAAACTTATTCCAGAATCGTTTTTTCGTAGATGTGGTATCCCGTATATCGACTATCCACGGCTTCAATCCCTTTCCATCCGTAGAGACATCGTTGACCACAACTTTTAAGATCATTAACGGTTTTATCGATATTGACCCCCGCAAAATGCTCCTTTTCTCCAATTCAATTCCACGGAAACCGAGGACACACCCAAAAACTCTTTCATAGGATTTCCGGGAGTAGATTTAGATCTTTCTTGTTTAATAGAGTTGCTAATAAATGGAATACTCTCGATTCTCTCGATTCGATTCGATTCTCGATTGTAAATTCGCCCAACCCCGCACTTTTTCGTAATAGTATAAAAGCTGTGATCTAGATTACAGCATTTTCGTCGTTCTTCCTATTTAATCAATATTTATTATTCACAGTATATCGTTAATGTATCTTGTCCAAGAAACGATAAACTATTTTTAGTATTAGAATAAAAAAAATTTAAAACACAACTTTTGCATACCTTCGTATAAAGATATTATAATAATACTATACATGAAGGAAAGCCTCAATTCCAGTCTCTCTTTTGTCGCGCATTATTTCACCATTTTAGTTTTTATCTGAGTAGTTCTGGTCGCTGTTTCATCAGCAGCGTACAATGGCAGTCAAAAGTATTCGTCTAAAACAGCTTTTCCGAATTTTCCGAAAATATTTTCTGAAATATCCGATTTTCCGAAAAATTTTTATCCGAACAGCCCTAATATGGTCGCGTTGCGACGTCGCGCTGCGGCTGCTCGCCATACGAACGCTTCTGATTAGACCTATCATCGAGATGGCTCATTGTTAGTGGCTAGAACTTTTGTGTAGATCCGAACCTCGTTGGTTCGAATCCCGCCCGGTGCAAATAAACTTTGCCTTTTTTCGTAGTGCGGGAGGCTTCAAGACAAAGTTAAATGTAGGGATTTCCCTCCAATGAACCGCCGTGGAAACAAATGACGAGTTTCGAAACAGCTATGATATCCTCACATGGGAATGGTGCGAACTCACATATATGCTTGGAGATGACTGGAACAAGCGCTTGAAAAATAAAAAAATCGCATTTCGTAGGGCTATGGCACGCTTCAGGAAAAAAATGTGAGTTCTCGCCATTCCCATGTCAGCAAAGTTTCAAAATTGCGGTCAACTCCACGAAATACTAAATAACGAAATACCGAGTTCAACGGTATATAGTGCTGGGCTTTTCTTATTTTCTTCTTTTTCGAAATTTTTTTGAATTTTTCTCAAAAATTAAACGTGCAAAGCACCGTTAAAACGAAAAAAAGTGAAAGTAAATTGTGACAACAAAAATTGAGAGTAACCCCCCCCCCCCCCCTTGAAAAAAACAAGTCCGGAAAATCAGTTTTGAATTACCGCGAATCCAAAATTGGCGTCTCACAACGATAACTCTAACACATCATGCGGTGTGTTGTCTGAATATCATTGAATAGTAATTTTGCTTACTAGTTTTGCATACCACAAAAATAATTTGGCATGCTTTATACAAATCTCCATATACAAATAAAATCAAACCTTACCAGTCTTATACCAATACGCGCAACTACCACCCATAGTTTAATGGTAAGTGTCCAGTTGAAGGAACGATCCAGCGGGTTCGAATCCCGCCACGGCGAGTGGCGATTTTATACAAACGACCCTTCTTTCGATAGCCCATGAACTGCTCGTTTGAATTATGCACTTCTTTCCTAATATAGTTCACGGATACTCGAAAAAAATCCTTCCAAAACATGCGAAAATGGTACATTTTAGCCGTAATTCCACCTATTAAAACTACTTTAAATTTATATATATTTATTTACCACAAGGTAAACGTGTATGAACAATAAATATTAAGCAAATGGATGAAATACAATTTTTAGGGATAATATAAATGAGGATCAAGGAGGTAACGGAATTGAGGGGATTGAACATTTAATACAAGTATAATAATGATAACGAAGTTGTGGCCAAACTGATCAGTCATTGATTTTTAAAAGTTGATTCTGTTCTCTGGTCGGGTAAGCAACCGAGCCGCTCGCATGAAGAAACTGTTATGCCTGTATTGGAAACGAGATACACAATTGGAGAAGTTTAACCCATTTCTAGTAACGTAGGTTTTGAAATAGTGGTTTTTATTATTTGAAATCCTAGTTTTCCCTCTAAGTAGTTTCATGTACATTTTAATGTCAATGTTTAGCCTGCGCTGCTCGAGAGTGTCAAGACCGAGTTTTGTGTTGCGTGCACTACTGTTCGGCATGAATTGCCACGTATATTTATGACAACGTGCAAACAGCCTTCTTGTGAAATAATTCTGTACTTTTTCTAACATTTTTATGTCTTTTTTTCTGGTAGAGATTGAATACAGTGCAAGCGCTCTCTAAAATAGGCCTAATATAAATTGAATATGCTTTTAGTAGAATTATGGGGTTATTTGTTCTTAGAGTTCGCATAATAATATGACAGGCTGATTTTGCTTTGATTGATACTGCTCTACAATGGTCTGAGAAAGTCAGGCTTCTTTGAATTATGAATCCTAGATCTTTGACAACTTCTTTTTGAGTTAGATTATTGCCTTCAATATTATATACTCTAGAAGGGTTGGCTCTACCTAGGTGTAGGGAGTTACATTTATGGGACGCTAGAGGCAACTGCCAGTCGTTTGACCATTTAACAATAGTGTCGACTGCAACTTGTAGGGGGTGGGGAGGTTCACCAGTTCTAAATGATCTGTATATCTTTATGTCATCAGCATATAGGCGAGCCAGCACACCATCTTTTTGTACCAGAATGGGTAGTTCAGATTTGAAAATGAGAAAGAGCAAGGGCCCAAGTACTGAGCCCTGTGGCACTCCACTAGTTACAGGGTGACACTCGGAGAGTTTATCTGTTACTCTAACTTGAAAAGTTCTGTTGTTGAGATAATCAGAAATCCAACGTAAGGTTTTAGAGGATAAACCAATTGTGTTGAGCTTAGCTAGAAGTTTGGATACTCTATCAAATGCCTTAGCGAAGTCAAAATATATTACGTCAACTGGCTGTCCATTACTAAGTGAGGCAGACCAGTGTTCAAGTACTTCCAACATTTGAAGTTCACGTGATCTATGTTTTCTAAAGCCGTACTGTTCATCAGGGAATATTTCCAAAGATTCACAATGTGATATTATAGACTTGCTTAAAATGCGTTCAAAGACACAGAAAAATGATGTAATTGAGATTGGTCTATAGTTAAGAGGATCTGAGAAAGGAGGGGATTTCTTAACAGGAGTAACAATGGAATGTTTCCACTGTCTAGGTATGATTCCTGTTTCAAATGAAGTTCTAAAGATAATCTCTAGTGGTTCAGCTATAGGGATGGCTATCCTTTTAATGAAATTGAGGTTTATGTTTTCTGGAGTTCTACATGGGGACTTTTTCCATCTATTTATAAGTTCACAGATTTCGTGTCTTCGAAATAGTGGCTCTTCAAAATTTCCCAAGTTTGGAATTGGTTTAGGGGTTGGGATGATACCGTTGTCAGTAGTAAAAACGCTGACAAACGTATTTGCGAGAAGATTGGCCTTATCTACGTCATTGAGAATGGTTGTTCCGTTGCCAGCTCTCAATCCATCAAAACCCTTTTGAGCATTAGAACAGCGTTTCATATAAGTAAAGAACTTGTTCCTATATTCGCTATCAATAATTTTCTTCTCTACGTTTTTATGATAGCGAATTAGTTCCTCTCTAAATCTTTTGTTCAATGTTTCAAAGGTACTATTATTTTCAGAGGAAGCATGACTAATTGATTTTTGCCATGCATTAAAGCGTTTGTTCAATAGACGCTCAATATGGGGTGGTAGTTTACCGTGGTTAATATTCACTCTACACCATGGGACATGTGTATCTATAGATTTCTGAATGGTTTTGATGAGGAGAATAATCATATACCTCTAACATTGTAAAGAAAAGCGCTGAAAATATGCTTAAAACTAGCGAAAAAACCAAATTAACTGATTAGGGATTACTGTAGGAGCACACCATAATTCACGAATTCGTTATAAAAATGATTAGTTCATATAATTCGTATTTTTTTAAAATTATGAATTTTAAACCAAAGGTGTAATATATTATGTAGAAGGTATTAAGCAAATAAAAAGTTTTCCAGCCCCATGGGAAAATAGTGAGAATTAATTTAATGTAAAATTTTTTTCGAAAATTCCCATTTCCAGCCTTCGTTGACCGTTGATCAAAAAACTCACCTCGACAATAGTTTCTTATAATTAGCCAAGGAGTCGAGTGCACCAACTCCCGAATCGATTGGATACGAAAGAAACGTTTTAGGAAAAGGCGCCAAATCGTAGTGTGGTCACCTCCTGAAGCGAATTTTCAATTGGAAGGAATTTCCAAGTACCAGTGAACTACACTCATGGAGCCTGTAATTATCATACATAAAACAGAAAAATCTATTTTTCGTCGATACCAAAAAATATCCGAGTTGTTGAATTCTCTCAGATAGTGTTTTATAAAAATCTTCGGCGACAAGAAAGAACGAAGAAGAAAGTTCCCGAAGCTTATAACTACCGTATTTCATGCAAACTCCAGTTAAGACAAATTAAATTTAGAATCACCTTTCTAACTTACTGTAAAAATGAGCATGTCGATCTGGAAAATAGTTTCGGTTTGTCCAGCAGGGCTGTGCATTTTTCGTTTTTCGATTTTTCGATTTTTCGACTTTTTTCGAACAATTTTTTCGACGAAATTTTTTTCGACTTTTTTCTCGAAAAATCGAAAAAAAGAGAACTGAAAATAGCACTTGAAATTGAATATTTTGTCAATTCGGTATTATTTGAAAGTTCTGTAGTTGTATTCCAGGTAACGTTTGTAATAAGTTAATCATTTTTTGCAACTGTAATTGTATTAATTTGTCTGGCAAATTCTCTTAGAGATAGGTTGTCTAACTGAACTACCATAGAATAATCTAAACTCACTCAAAAATACACTTTGGATAGTATTCTTTAGCATGATATAGTAACTGGGACTCGTGTAAGCCAACCAAGTCGAGAGAAATTAAAAGAAATTGCATTTAGAAATTCTTACACAACATTTTTCGATTTTTTCGAAATTTTTCGATTTTTTCGACTTTTATTTCCGAAAAATTTCGTTTTTCGAATTTTTTTCGAAATTTTTTTTTCGCACAGCCCTGCCGCCCAGTACAAATCAACTTTGCCAATTTTTCGTAATGCAAGAGGCTTCATGAAAAGTTAAATGTAGGGATTTCTCTTCATCGAACCGCCGTGAGTACCTTTACCTTACATTTTATAAACGATTTATTACTTCCACAGTGTTTGAATTAATTATAAGTGGAAAGTACTATCGTATCACATTATTTATTCTCCATCTTTCAAATTTCGTTCATCTGTTTTAATGTGTCGTATAAGGAAATAAATATTGTTATTATTATCTGTATCCTTTTCGAAAATTTTAAATATAGCAATGGAATGGGATATGTAATCACGGACGGAACGGGCCAACAAATTGCCGCACACTATGCACGCCACCGCGCGTTTAAGGAATATCCTAATTCGCAGATCCTGACTTTTTTCAAAATTTCGTATTTTCATGAATTTATTTCGCTTAAATCTTTGATTATGGCAAACACTGAAGCAATCTAAATTGTATTAGAGAAGAAATAAGAGTATAGGCAATACGAGGTTTTGCTAAATGAAGTGAAAGTCCTATATTTCGTTGTGTCACATAATCTCTGTGAATACGACTTTTATTAACATTTTGCATATTCAAATATCTTACAGACCTATGGTTCCGTCTGTCTTGTTGACAACAGCTTTCAGCTAGCTCTCACGACTACAAAATTAAATTATTTTTTTGCATTTATTCAGTACGATTTGTTTGCTGATTTACGAATATTTTTGAAAATTCCGTCTCTAGCGTGTGCGTTTCTGCATTTAGCAATGCCGCTAATACCGTAGTTTATTTAAACTTTGATGTGCATATGGCAAAAGGGGTGTACGTCTTTTGGCTTGTGTGTCCCGTCCGTGGTAAGAGTAGAATTCATAACACACAGAGAACAAAGTTATCAGACTAAGATATGAGCAATAACGATATGCCCATTTAAAGATAAAATGTACTTGTGCATTTGCCTTGCTAACGGCTGCTAAACAGAGAAAGAACTATCGATCAACTCCCCACCATTTCCTCCCTTCCTTCCTCGCTCTCTCTGATCTATGCACTATCTCACTTGTCCTCTCTCTCTAAACATAGAAACACATTGTGGCTGTGGCTGGCTACTCGCGTACCAAATAAACAAGTGTATTTTATAAGGTCAATATCCTAATTTCTCTTTTGTCAGGGTCAATTGCTTCTGGAAGGTTTGCAATCGTATGATTAGCTAAAAGAATTCTACGGAATGGTTAACATTGTCCTTTCGAAACACAAAAAACCACCCTGTTACATAGCACCCCAATCATTAAAGCTAAATTAATTTCTTGCCCTGACCTTATTGCTAAATTAGGAATTACCATCACACCTCTTTAGTGCACTTCCTCATAGTAGACTCGATTCAATCCGATATATATTGAATCAATGCGGACTCCTCCCCCGCCAGGTCTTGCCAACCTACCTTAGATCATGTTGATCTTTGATCTTATTAAGTCTACATATGAAGACCCGCACTCCCCTCCCACTTCTCCCTCCCCAATTCCTACCACCCACTCCCGATTCTCCTATTCACTTATTTATTATTATGGTATTACTTTAGGAGCGGAGTTTTTTTAGTCAAAAAGAGATGCCGAGCTCTTCCACAGATCTCGTCAGTAAATCATCCAAATATGGTTGATATATAACGGATAAATGTTATTAATCAGTAATATTATGGTGATAGCACTGAATCATGGGAAGCCAACTTCTTCGGTCATCTCCAAACTGTCTGCCGATCTTCTCGGATTTGTGAAATCGAAGACGCGCATATGAAGATCAACGTCGGTGTTCTGGGACTGTCGGAAGTAAGAACAGCTTTTTCCCTATGCACATCAGATAAATGTGTGTTAAATCAAATCAAAAATCAGTACTGAATGAACAATCCCGTCTTTTAGGTGAAGTATTTCCGGAAGGTACACGAACATCTGTGGCCTTACTCTGGTATTTTCAAACTAGTAGTTTACTTGGGGGGGGGGGGGGGGGGGTGACATTTCAGCAACCGACATTTCGGCAACCGACATTTCAGCAACCGCATTTCAGCAACCGACATTTCGACAACGGGGCATAACTCGGTTCATAGGGGTCATAGAAACTTGGGATGGGTATCATTGTGATCACCATCAGTAACACTACCGTAACCTACCGTAACCCAGTTCGGTGGGTCAGATTAAGTGCGATGGGTCAGATTTCACTAAAAATGTCCAAATGATTACTATGCGCGTGGTTTGATTATGAGTTATCGTAAACTACCATTTCGACCCTTTTTAGTGAAATATGACACATCGCACTTGATCTGACCCACCGAACCGGATTACATTGGATTACGGTAGTTTACAATAACTCATAATCATACCCCGCACATAGTGATCTTTTGGACAATTTATACTGAGATCTGACCCACCGAACTTGATCTGACCCACCGAACCTGGTTACGGTAGTTTGCGATAGCTCATAATGATTTCGCACAAGTAGTGGCCATTCCGACAGTTAGAAGTGAATTCTGACCCTTCCGACAATTTTTAGTTAAATCTGACACACGGAACTTGATCTGACCCACCGAACCGGGTTACGGTAGATTACTGTAGTTTGCAATTGCTGATAATGATTTCGCACAAGTAGTGGCTGTTCCGTCAATTTTTGTGAAATCTGACCCACAGAACTTGATCTGACCCACCGAACTGGGTTACGGTAGTGTTACTGATGGTGATCACAATGATACCTATCCCAAGTTTCTATGACCCCTATGAACCGAGTTATGCCCCGTTGCCGAAATGTCGGTTGCCGAAATGTCGGTTGCTGAAATGTCGGTTGCCGAAATGCGGTTGCTGAAATGTCACCCCCCCCCCCCCCGTTTACTTATCATTCCCACTATACTTACAAGGGAAGCACAACTGGAAACGGAAACGATTCCAAAATTTACTTATATAGGCGGATAGGGTTGAGGGGGGGAGATGTCCAAAAGTGGTTTCAAAAGTTGCACCGCTGATCTACTAATCGATATTTTCAATCGATATTTCTTTACCGATTTACGTTTAAAATATCCTACGAGTTCCCCAACTGCATTTTCATTGTTTTTCGTCATTTCCGAGCTTTAACATGAAAATAGAACATTTTGAAAGAAGAGAAAAAAATTTTAGGCTAAAATTGGACGCGCGTGTTAAAATATATCGATTGAAAATATCGATTAGTAGATCGGCGGTGCAACTTTTGAAACCACTTTTGGACATCTCCCACCCAACCCTATCCACCTATATAAGTAAATTTCGGAATCGTTTCCGTTTCCAGTTGTGCTTCCCTTGTTAGACTTGCAAGTCTACTTCTAGTTAAACGTAAGTTTACTAGAAGTGGTGTATAATACGGTAATGCATTTCGTCAAATGTTCTTTCACTAGTAGTAAACTAACAGCAAACTGCTAGTCTGTGACGTAACGTAAGTAAACTACTAGTTTGGAAATACCAGAGTACGTACTCGACTATCTAGCGAGGCCCGAATTTCATGTATTTTTATTTATTATATTTCATTTTTTTTCAGCAATTTTGTTATACAATGGACTAATTCATTTCTTCTAGAGAAAATAAGAGACAATATTCATCTTTTTATTTTTTCCTCAACTGTTCCCATTTCTGCAGGGCTACTGTAAATCTTCACAGGTCACTCATTAGGAGCTCTTCCATCACAAAGAAAGGAGGAGAATATAAGAGTATTAGTAAGGAAAGGAGGAAAATATAAGAGTGTTAGTAAGGAAATAAGGAGAATAGAAGAGTGTTAGTAAGGAAAGGAGGATAATAGAAAAGTGTTAGTAAGGAAAGGAGGAGAATTGAAGAGTGTTAGTAAGGAAAGGAGGAGAATAGAAGAGCATTCTAACATTCATTTCAATCGAAAATTGTATACGATCATCTAAATATAAAGTATAATATTATTCATTTTATTGTAAAGAATGTAACCTTTGTAAGACTAGATTGTCCTGTTTTCTCACTCTTTTTTTGTAATTATAATTGCAATAATCAACTTTGCCACCAAGAATTGTAACATCGTATTTATGCGTGCACATATCAATCATCAAATCTTATTCCAATTTCTTTTGCCCGCATAATAATCAATTTAGGTAACAAAGAAAAGATTATTATTTACCAAGTTTCGTCCCTCTCTCTAAAGTTATTAATTTCTTATATCACTGAATTTGTCAGCAATCATAATTTGTCTGATCATTTCAATCTGGATTTCATAAATATATCCATGGTATTTATTCGGTTTCTGATCACCCCCTCCCTCATCCCCCCTTCTCTCTCCTCCCCCAATCATTTGGCGTAGTAACCGGTTGTAGTAAAACCAACGGCATCATGATTGATAGAATGATGAAATGAGAATTTTGTCTCCTCTTTTCCCATACTCTCTCCTCCTAATCCAATTTAATTTTCATATCATCGCCATTCCCCTATAAAAGCATTCGACTCCTTCTCTCCGGTTCAGTCCAGAGCTCTCCCATTTTGAGGAGAGGCATTCCCCCACCCCCTGGAGCTCCATTCGATTGAAAAAAATCGAAATGGAGCTTAGGGGGGGGGGGGGGTGGCCAGAAACCGAAGAAGTTCCATATAATTAAATGAGAGTTCTTTCTCCAATGAGAGTGGATTCGGAAAGAAACCGAAGAAGTTCCAAATCCACTGCCTCTCTTTAATCTCTACCCATAAATCGTTTGATACTGTTTTCTTTGATTGCCATAAGATCTTTGACTCCATCGATTGCTTTTACTTCACAAATTATCTTGTCTCGCATTTTCCAAACTCATTATTTCTCTTCTTGAGTCTCATCTGTATATTCGTTCTCAATAGAGAGAGAGAGGGAGAGGGAGGGAGAGAGAGAGAGAGAGAGAGAGAGAGAAAGAGTGAGAGAGGGAGGGCGGGAGAGAGAGCGAGGGAGAGGGAGGGAGAGAGGTAAAAAGAGAGAGAGAGAGAGGGACAGAGGGACAGAGGAGAGAGAGGGAGAGAGGGGAAAACGAGAGTTAGAGAGAGAGGGAGCGAGGGAAAGAGGGAGCGAGGGAAAGAGGGAGAGAGAGAGGGAGAGAGAGGGGGAGAGAGAGGGGGAGAGAGGGAGAGAGGGAGAGAGGGAGAGAGGGAGAGAGGGGAGAGGGAGAGAGGGAGAGAGGGAGAGAGGGAGAGAGGGAGAGAGGGAGCGAGATTGTTCTTTTAGTTACTTTTGCGACTTGTTTCGTCTTGTTGTTCTTATTTCCATAATTACTTTAATTTTTATTTTATAATTTCAGTTGAATTATGGAGTTTAAGAAACGAGAGGAATATTCGATTGATAGAAATGGAGACTTCTACCAAATCTCTCAAGGTATGAGAGGATTCGTAAGAGGGTTATTATAATGAATATTTCAGATGAATTTGTTCATCGTTCTAGAACATTTCCAAACGTCGTTACATGGATGAAAGGGTATGTTGTTCTCTTCTGTGATTTTAAATCATACTGAAATTAAATTGCTTACTTGTATTTCAATGTAAAAATATTTAATTTCGAAATAAAAAAAAACATACAGAGCAAAAACTTTAATCTCTCTCCCGCTCTCCCTCTCTCCCTCTCTCCCTCTCTCTCTCTCCTTCTCTCCCTCTTTACCTCTCTCCCTCTCTCCCTCTCTCCCACTCTCCCCTCTCTCCCTCTCTCCTTCTCTCCCTCTCTCCCACTCTCCCTCTCTCCCTCTCTACCTCTCTCCCTCTCTCCCACTCTCCCACTCTTCCCTCTCTCCCTCTCTCCCTCTCTCCCTCTCTTCCTCTCTCTCTCTCTCTCTCTCCCTCTCGCCCTCTCTTTCCCTCTCGCCTTCTCTACGTCTGTATTGAAAATCAAACAGAAATTAAATTAATTTTGTAAATATTTCAATGTAAAAATATTGAATTTAGAAACAAACGTACAGAGCAACAATTTGAGTATGACGCCCCATTGGGAGTTGTGGGTAATTCGTTCTTCTTCAGAAAGGTTAATATCGAGATTGAAAAGCCCAATAAAATTAATATTCAGGACAAAATAATAAAGAAAGCTGAACTAATAAATGAAGAAATCGTAATATCTGAATTTCTAACGGTAAAAACGAATAATTTTATAAGTGAAAATTCAAATTGTTAATTTAATATTTTTTACAGATCGAAAATGGAATAAAAGTTCATTTTCAATGGGAATGTTTCCATTATTTTATTGAAAGAGATAATAATAAAAATGTTTCATTTGCTATTCCAACAAATGAAGATTATCGATCTAAAAATGGAATTAAATTTAATGCTTCGATTGATGAATTAAAGAAATATGATAAAATTCTTGTACATGAGTAAGTAAGATTTGAATTATTTTTCCTTTATTAATAAATTACTCTAAACGAAATTCCAGAAACTTCTTATTCGGTCTAAATTCTTATGGAGGTTCTTCCTCGATTCGTCGATATCAATCAGATTCAGTAAAATATTTGGAGAAAAAAAAATTACCAGAAGTATTTTTCAGTTATTCGATCGATTTACATTAGAATTAATTCAGATTTATATTCGATGGGTGAAATTCAGCAATTGGATCTTTTATTTGAATCTTGAAGGAAGTTTAATATCAGTGAATATGAATGATTTATCATATGAAATTATAAAGACAAAGTAAGTGGAAATAAAGATATGAAGTTAAAGGTGGAGACCCGCGAATGATCATGCAAATCTCTTACATCTCGCTTATGCAAGTGTCTAGTGATATGCAAGAAGATAGGGAAACTACCCATCTTTCCCTTAGCGTAGTGGTAAAGCTTCTGACTAGAAATCGCATGGTCGTGGGTTCGAATCCAATTGCCGAACTTTCCTATTTTCAAAAAGCACGCCTTTGTCTGAATTTGCTAGCATGATTCACTCATAATTCTAGCGATCAATAAGCTGAATTACGGGGTGCGCCATAATTACCCGGACTGATTTCACCATTATGATTCCCATGCACACAATGCATATGCGCAACCCCTATTGTAGCATCATGACGAATGATCATTGGCCACTCCGTTGCAATATTTCAAGTCGGTTGTTCAAGTCCTCTAGCAATGATGAAGTCATGTCGACAACTACCCATCATTCTCAAGTGTACAAGAACCTAGTGACATCGTTCATCAGCTCGGCCTTCACGAGTCGGGTGTATGCGATACCGGTATCAGGTACCAAGATCTTGGTACTAACAAGGATCGTCCGGGCAGAGGTAGACGGATCTCTGTTTCCCCTGCTACGAACCGAGATCGCATCAAAAAGATGGTGTTTCGAAACCACAAGCACCACCATCTGGAATCTCGATATCTCGAATACTTCCGTTCGTCACCTCCTCAAGTCTCAGCAGACTCTTCTTCGTTGCAAGTACCGTAAACTGTATGAACCGAATGAGCGGCAGATCAAGCACCGCTGAGAACGGTGCCCGGAATTGTTTTTGCGTTGTGCCAGGTCCGCGCACTTCAGCACGATGTTCAGCGACAAGAATATGTTACCTTCGGAAGCAACCTGAATATCAAGAACAACGGAATCATTGCCTCTGATCCTGAAGATTCCTAAAAGAGAGCTGGGGTCATGGGCAATTTCAGTCATCCACAATAAGCCAAGGTTTAGCTGCTGTTTGCCCAACTTGAAAGTCCTCTCTCGTTTTTGCCACTCCATGCGTCTAGATCAATAAAGCGTATTATACCAAGCACATCCTTTTACTCCGATACCATACCCACTTCGGTCAGGACCACTAGACCTTTCGGTAAGATTCTGTCGTCAATCACATGACAAAGTTCACTCAGTCGTGGTTTTTTATTCATGAACTCGGCTAAATCCATCACACTGAATGGCTTCAAAACTCTCCGATCTCAACCTCCTCGACTGCGGTGTTTGGAGGTGTGGTAGCCCAAGATGTCCTCTACCAAGCACCAGACCCTTGTCTCCCGCAAGGCTCCCCTTCTCAAGGCATGGGAGGAATGACGATGACATTTACCCGCGGGAATAGACTGTCTCATATGAGAAGAGACTCAAAGCCTGTGTCAGAGCTAAAAGAGACCACAACGAGATTCGCTAGTACATTACTGCTGCCCAAATTCTTGATAAGCTTTACCATAAACCATATCACTCAAGTCACATTTTCAAGGGGAGAATCATATGGAGACAACAGTCCGGGTAATTATGGCGCACCCTGTAGCATAAAATAAATAGTGTACGGTATGTAGAATAACTTTTGCAATGATTCTGTCTTCACAGTTTGTTCACGAAAATGTTCGCGGGAGTCCACCTTTAAAGGAAATTATTCAAGCTTGGAAAAGTGGTCGGAGATTGTTGGAATTGATGAGAATGGAATGGTGAATGTACAAACAAGCCGGAACAGTACAACAGTTCATCTACTCACTGCTCAACTGTCAGAGAAGTATATTGTAAGTTCAATATCTTTCTCCCGCTTTTCCTCTCTCTCTCTCTTCTCATTCACGTGTTATATTTTCAGAATCAAGCTAATATGATTAAATTGAACGATACGAATAAGAACAGAATTGAAGAACTCGAAAGAAAAATCGAAACTGAACAAAAAGAGAAAGAAGAATTTTTGAAGACTAAAAATTTACTTGAAAATAGCCTAGCAGATTATCAGAAGAAAGAAGGAGAACTAGAAAGGAGACTAGAAGATAAAGAGAAGAAAGAAGAAGAACTAGAAAGGAGACTAGAAGATAAAGAGAAGAAAGAAGAAGAACTAGAAAGGAGACTACAAGATAAAGAGAAGAAAGACGAAGAACTAGAAAGGAGACTAGAAGATAAAGAGAAGAAAGAAGAAGAACTAGAAAGGAGACTACAAGATAAAGAGAAGAAAGAAGAAGAACTAGAAAGGAGACTAGAAGATAAAGAGAAGAAAGAAGAAGAACTAGAGAAGAGAAATGCAATAATGGAAATGGAAATGAAAGAATTACAACAGAAATATAATAAACTACTAATCAGAGTAAGTTCTCCGTTCAAAATTCACAAAAATACATAGCAAACTCTCCTCGTTTTACACAA
The DNA here is from genome assembly GCA_943737045.1 of Parapristionchus giblindavisi. Lineage (NCBI taxonomy): Eukaryota > Metazoa > Nematoda > Chromadorea > Rhabditida > Diplogasteridae > Parapristionchus > Parapristionchus giblindavisi. The sequence continues at coordinate 17,156 of CALSFV010000176.1, forward strand.
TCTCTCGCCTCTATTCTTCTCTTTTCGAGATATTTTGCACATCTAGATAATAGAGATATAAATTGAATTTATTTTCAGATTTCAAAATGGGATCAGAAGAAATAATTCCTAATTATGCTCAGAAAATTGTTCTACTAACTCTTATGGTTAAATAGATAACCAACCTCGGACATTTTTATTCCCTTTGTATCCTGTATTCTTTTATTTTTCCGTGTTATATTCAATAACTATGTGAAAATAAGATAATACATTTGCACTTTATACACACTCATTTGTCCCTTTTATATAAATAAAGAACTCTATACAGTCGTTTGTTCAATATAAAAGCAACGTGAATTTTTATCCATCCATTTCTACAACAAACTGTAGTGACATGGGGCAAGAACAATTGACTATGGAGGGTGAGGGACGGAAAGCCGGCGCTTGTTCCGCAAATGTGCACACTTGCCACGCCCCCTTTAAGCCCCGCCCCCTTTTCCAGGCAGATAGCCTGGAAGGGGGAGAAGCCCCAGCCGACTCCTGCTCGGCGACTTCTCCAAGAAGATGGAGAAGTCCGGGGCAGGGAAGGGACTTCATCGCGAAGTCCCTTCCCCAAACCAAAATGCTCTCGAATAAGAGAGGCGCAACTGATGAATCAGAGGCGAAGAATGAGCAGGCCGAGGCTATTTATAGGGGGCGATACAAACTACAAGCCTCGCATGCGCTCTCTCTCGCTAGAACACGCTCTCTCGCTTACTCTCACTGTCCAGCTCTCTCTCCTCTCTCATCTCCCCTGTGTGTCTTACCTGGTTTGTCTGTATGTCTGTGCTCTAACCAGAACGTGCTAACAAATTTATTAATGAAGAAATATTAATGAGTGAATCGACTAATTGGTACGAAAAAAAAGCATATATTATTCTGAAGACATCTTGGTACGGTAGCTTCATGTGCTCAAAGATCGTTCCCCTTGCAATTGAAACTCTTTTGTAGCAAGTTCTGTAGGGGCAGATGAACCACCATGAGAATTGATTTCTTTCTGTTTTTTTTGAGAGTCATCGTACAGCCGCATATGCAAGTCTTGCTTGATGGCAGCTTCGCTGTGGGGCGGTAAACCATCCTCCCAATTGGGGCAACTACCAGCCGGCAAAGGATAACGAAGTGGGGGCGTTGGTACGGTAGGTTTGACGGGAGAATAGGTTGATCCAAAACTAACATCACTGGAGAGAATCGGAGAGCTAGGGGATTTGGGAGAAGACTCGGGAGACGGGGATATTGACATAATTAGACTGATTGAATGAGGTAAACCTTGTTTTACCCCGCTTATTGCCATTGTCTTGTTAGGTCATCATTAGTTAATCAAGAGTGAGAGAGAGAGCGTTGATATATGAGAGAGTGAGCGCTAGAGAGCGTTGGCATATGAGAGACTGCGCAAGATGCCGAGAGAGAGGTAAGAGAGCGTTCAGATATGAGAGAGTACGCAGTGCACGGTTGGAGGGGGGGGGGGGCGGGGCTTAAAGGGGGTGTGGCAAGTGTGCACATTTGCGGAACAAGCGCCGGAAAGCCATCCGTAAGACATCTTCGAAGTGTTTCTTCGTCGTATGAGGACATTTCCACATGGTCCACAAGTACCAATTATGCTACTTAAAGGGAGCGTTACCTCTATCAGTGGTCTCTGCATTGTGCACACTATTTCTCTGTTCTCTAACAACGAGAGAGCATTGCGCATCGAAGAGACCATTGGGAGAGTTTACGCTCCCTTTAATCATGACTGTACTTGTGATGAATGATTGGCCATGGTACTAAAGTAAGTCCGAAGAAGAGATTATTCCATCCGAAATGAAATAGACTTGAATTATCACTGGGATAACAATGATCTCCCGAAGAACTTCGTGTACCTTGAATAGCGGGATTTACCTTTAACTTTAATACAAATAAATTCGAGATTATCTGTGAGACTCCGTAGATGATCACCTTATTAGTGACCGTTTGTGGTATCACTATACTTTACTTGAAACTCTCCCCATACTCAATTCATTTTTGTGAAATCCAATAACGAACGTAATACTTTTGCTATGTGTAGCAAGATTTTGGGAGGCTGTCAGTTGTGTGGTGTTGAAATCCTTGAATGATCACGAATACAAGCATATTCATGCATTACATTCCATGCATGAAATATCCGTGGTTCGCGATCATGCATGGATGTTCCGTGATCTTGCCTGGAATCCAGAATCCATGACGGGTAATCCATGCATAATTCGAGTACATTCCATGATCATTCCATGATCACGACATTAATTGCAAACATTCTACTTGAATCATACATGGATTCAAACTCCTGAGGCCAGAGTATCTGTGCAGGCACGCAAATGAGTGGGTTGTCATAGCTATTCGATCATAAAAGAACTTTTTATTCGTCTTTCCGAGAGCATCATTTCTTTTTTTTTGAATAGTCTATTGGTTTGAAAGCAGATACGATCGAAAAACTGTTGAAAAAAATGGCTGTCGGTTGCCCTCTACTAAACAGCATTGGAGGGACAGATACGGTAAATGAACAACATTCCGACGTTGCACGTGATATGAAAGAACAGGTCACCTTTTTGATCATGAAATGTGTTTTTTTCGCGTTTTTTTTCGCCCTGAAGACGGCTTAGCAGCGAACGGGTCATGAACTTTTTCTGGAGAGCATTAGAATACGGTTCGAATGAGACCTGTAAGCTCGCTGTACGATGAAAATTAACCGAGTTATGATCATTTTCAGGTTTGATCACAAAAAAATCGATAATTTGTAATTTTGGCCAAATCAAGTGGCCATGCCTTCTCATGACCCCAAATCACACTCACTGGCCGATCGAAATCGGAGACAAACCTTTTTTTCTCGGTGGCAGGGATTTTGATATTTCGATGAGAAAAGTGGGCCTGGAAACATTGTATACGATTGTGGCTAGGCAAAAATACACCTTTCAAATTATGCGGCTCAAAAACTTCTAACAGATATTTGTTGGCATGTAGTCAATACATAAGCGCAAACGACCTCTCTCGTTCACTAGGGGTCCGTGTAGCCTCATTTGAGGGGCCTACTTGTTTTGGGATCTATTTATTAATTGATTCATCTATTGGTATTTATCTGATGGGTTATTCAGAAATCGTCCGATCTTTGACCTTTGATCTCCCATGGGTATTACTGTTATGGAAGATCAGATATGACTGAATCATTAGATATTCAGTTCATTTCTCCATCTCTCTTATCAGTTTGCACTGTATTTCATATCCCTTTTGGTCTTTGAACCCCCATACCGTACACCAATCTCGAAAGATCAAAGATCATATTGTTGAATAAGCGAGGAAGATAGTTTGAAAAGTACGTTACAAACTGCGAAGCTTGACCGCATTTTGAGCCGATAATTCCCGAAAAATCAATAAACCTGATCGCATTTTGAAAATGTGTAACGTAGCTATTCGACCTACCATAGTCCTCTCATGCTCATTCCCCAACTCGAACCACTGACACATCCACCATAGTCCTCTCATGCTCATTCCCCTACTCGAACCACTGACACATCCACCATAGTCCTCTCATGCTCATTCCCCTACTCGAACCACTGACACATCCACCATAGTCCTCTCATGCTCATTCCCCTACTCGAACCACTGACACATCTACCATAGTCCTCTCATGCTCATTCCCCTAGTCGAACCACTGACACATCCACCATAGTCCTCTCATGCTCATTCCCCAACTCGAACCACTGACACATCCACCATAGTCCTCTCATGCTCATTCCCCTAGTCGAACCACTGACACATCCACCATAGTCCTCTCATGCTCATTCCCCTACTCGAACCACTGACACATCCACCATAGTCCTCTCATGCTCATTCCCCTACTCGAACCACTGACACATCCACCATAGTCCTCTCATGCTCATTCCCCTAGTCGAACCACTGACACATCCACCATAGTCCTCTCATGCTCATTCCCCAACTCGAACCACTGACACATCCACCATAGTCCTCTCATGCTCATTCCCCTAGTCGAACCACTGACACATCCACCATAGTCCTCTCATGCTCATTCCCCTACTCGAACCACTGACACATCCACCATAGTCCTCTCATGCTCATTCCCCTACTCGAACCACTGACACATCCACCATAGTCCTCTCATGCTCATTCCCCTACTCGAACCACTGACACATCCACCATAGTCCTCTCATGCTCATTCCCCTACTCGAACCACTGACACATCCACCATAGTCCTCTCATGCTCATTCCCCTACTCGAACCACTGACACATCCACCATAGTCCTCTCATGCTCATTCCCCTACTCGAACCACTGACACATCCACCATAGTCCTCTCATGCTCATTCCCCTACTCGAACCACTGACACATCCACCATAGTCCTCTCATGCTCATTTCCCTACTCGAACCACTGACACATCCAAAATAGTCCTCTCATGCTCATTTCCCTACTCGAACCACTGACACATCCACCATAGTCCTCTCATGCTCATTTCCCTACTCGAACCACTGACACATCCACCATAGTCCTCTCATGATCATTTCCCTACTCGAACCACTGACACATACACCATAGTCCTCTCATGATCATTTCCCTACTCGAACCACTGACACATCCACCATAGTCCTCTCATGCTCATTTCCCTACTCGAACCACTGACACATCCACCATAGTCCTCTCATGCTCATTTCCCTACTCGAACCACTGACACATCCACCATAGTCCTCTCATGCTCATTTCCCTACTCGAACCACTGACACATCCACCATAGTCCTCTCATGCTCATTTCCCTACTCGAACCACTGACACATCCACCATAGTCCTCTCATGCTCATTCCCCTACTCGAACCACTGACACATCCACCATAGTCCTCTCATGCTCATTTCCCTACTCGAACCACTGACACATCCACCATAGTCCTCTCATGCTCATTCCCCTACTCGAACCACTGACACATCCACCATAGTCCTCTCATGATCATTTCCCTACTCGAACCACTGACACATCCACCATAGTCCTCTCATGATCATTCCCCTACTCGAACCACTGACACATCCACCATAGTCCTCTCATGCTCATTTCCCTACTCGAACCACTGACACATCCACCATAGTCCTCTCATGCTCATTTCCCTACTCGAACCACTGACACATCCACCATAGTCCTCTCATGCTCATTTCCCTACTCGAACCACTGACACATCCAAAATAGTCCTCTCATGCTCATTTCCCTACTCGAACCACTGACACATCCACCATAGTCCTCACATGCTCATTCCCCTACTCGAACCACTGACACATCCACCATAGTCCTCTCATGCTCATTTCCCTACTCGAACCACTGACACATCCACCATAGTCCTCTCATGCTCATTTCCCTACTCGAACCACTGACACATCCAAAATAGTCCTCTCATGCTCATTTCCCTACTCGAACCACTGACACATCCACCATAGTCCTCACATGCTCATTCCCCTACTCGAACCACTGACACATCCACCATAGTCCTCTCATGCTCATTTCCCTACTCGAACCACTGACACATCCACCATAGTCCTCTCATGCTCATTTCCCTACTCGAACCACTGACACATCCACCATAGTCCTCTCATGCTCATTCCCCTACTCGAACCACTGACACATCCACCATAGTCCTCACATGCTCATTCCCCTACTCGAACCACTGACACATCCACCATAGTCCTCTCATGCTCATTCCCCTACTCGAACCACTGACACATCCACCATAGTCCTCACATGCTCATTCCCCTACTCGAACCACTGACACATCCACCATAGTCCTCTCATGCTCATTCCCCAACTCGAACCACTGACACATCCACCATAGTCCTCACATGCTCATTCCCCTACTCGAACCACTGACACATCCACCATAGTCCTCACATGCTCATTTCCCTACTCGAACCACTGACACATCCACCATAGTCCTCTCATGCTCATTTCCCTACTCGAACCACTGACACATCCACCATAGTCCTCTCATGCTCATTTCCCTACTCGAACCACTGACACATCCAAAATAGTCCTCTCATGCTCATTTCCTGACACATAGCTCATTCCCCTACTCGAACCACTGACACATCCACCATAGTCCTCTCATGCTCATTTCCCTACTCGAACCACTGACACATCCACCATAGTCCTCTCATGCTCATTCCCCACTCGAACCACTGACACATCCACCATAGTCCTCACATGCTCATTCCCCTACTCGAACCACTGACACATCCACCATAGTCCTCTCATGCTCATTCCCCTACTCGAACCACTGACACATCCACCATAGTCCTCACATGCTCATTCCCCTACTCGAACCACTGACACATCCACCATAGTCCTCTCATGCTCATTCCCCAACTCGAACCACTGACACATCCACCATAGTCCTCACATGCTCATTCCCCTACTCGAACCACTGACACATCCACCATAGTCCTCACATGCTCATTCCCCTACTCGAACCACTGACACATCCACCATAGTCCTCTCATGCTCATTTCCCTACTCGAACCACTGACACATCCACCATAGTCCTCTCATGCTCATTTCCCTACTCGAACCACTGACACATCCAAAATAGTCCTCTCATGCTCATTTCCCTACTCGAACCACTGACACATCCACCATAGTCCTCTCATGCTCATTTCCCTACTCGAACCACTGACACATCCACCATAGTCCTCACATGCTCATTCCCCTACTCGAACCACTGACACATCCACCATAGTCCTCTCATGCTCATTTCCCTACTCGAACCACTGACACATCCAAAATAGTCCTCTCATGCTCATTTCCCTACTCGAACCACTGACACATCCACCATAGTCCTCTCATGCTCATTCCCCTACTCGAACCACTGACACATCCACCATAGTCCTCTCATGCTCATTCCCCTACTCGAACCACTGACACATCCACCATAGTCCTCTCATGCTCATTCCCCTACTCGAACCACTGACACATCCACCATAGTCCTCTCATGCTCATTCCCCTACTCGAACCACTGACACAACCACAATCGCAGAATTCTCAGTTCACTCAGTCTTCCCTATTGTTTCTATCCTCTTCTGTAAATCGATTACCATAAGCTGTATGATTTTATATACACTACATTAATCTTAAAGGGAGAGAAACCTTTGTCAATATACGCGTTTAGCTCTTGGGGGACTCTCACCACGACGTTGCAATGGTGGTAATAATCAAAAACATTTGGTAATTATTTCAAAAGTCATTGAATGCGTTTATATGTTTTTTCATTCCTTCTCATTTTGCATATCTTGAGAGATTTCCCTACACTGATTGATTCAAATTTGAATACAGGAGAGATGTGTTTCGTGGTGAGAGTCTGCACCTCATGAGGTGCCCTTTTCCAGGGGGAATTAACATACTGCATTTGACAATGGTTACTCTCCCTTTAACCGATTCTGACGACAAAGGTAATCAATAATATTTATTGTACAAATGAGAATTCTCTTTGTTTTTATATTGAACAAACGATTTTGTACATTTATTTATTTTATTATTTATATAAAAGAAATAAACGAGTGCGAAAAGTGACAATATCTTGTTTATTCCCTTTATTTTTGATTTAAATATGGAAATAATAATATAATGAATGATACAAAGAGAATAAAATTGTCCGAGCTCTGTTATCGATTTGACCCAAAGAATTAGGAAACAATTTTCTTGGCTCAATTAGGAATTATTTCTTCTCATCCAATTTTGAAATCTTAAAATAGATGCGTTAAGAGTCCGGATCTGTAAGACTCGACCATGGTCCGGACATCGCGGCAAGATTTTTGATTCAGGCCACTCCAATTTATGGGTATAGGGCACCATGGACCCTGATTACAAAATGGAACCAAAGTGACCCTACCAGTAGAAAGCGTCGCGCCAGGTGGGCGCCAAGTTTGAAAACTCGATTTTCATATTTTTTCAACCGAACAAGCTATTGTCCAAATTTCTTCGGCATTGTGTTAGGCATGCCCAATGTGCACTAAAACACTATCGAAATTGATTTTAAGCATTTCCTAAACTGATTTTTTACTCGAATTTTCGGTTTTTTCGATTACTCGGCATCTGAATTTCAATTCCGCAAAAGTTCTCTAGCACATTCATGGAGCACAACTAGTTCATGTAACCCTGCTAGGCGGAAATCGATCTTGGATTGCGCGTGTAGGAAAAAATCGATCTGAGTGTTTCCAACTTGACTCAGAATCGTTATTTCATGATTTTTTTGCTGTATTTTCCAAACGATTAGTGCGGAATTGTGGTCTACTCAAAGTTTAAAGGTGAGACTAGTAAAATGACACAAGAAGCCCATCACTTGGATCAATTTACCCCGGGTAATGAAAATCGAAATTTTCAAATTGATCCAAGTGATGGGCTTCTTGTGTCATTTTACTAGTCTCACCTTTAAACTTTGAGTAGACCACAATTCCGCACTAATCGTTTGGAAAATACAGCAAAAAAATCATGAAATAACGATTCTGAGTCAAGTTGGAAACACTCAGATCGATTTTTTCATGATCGAAAATTTCAAAATTTCTCAAGTTTGAAATGTTTTCATTTATGCGGCTTATTGTGAAGTACTAATGATGTGAACAATATTCAGCCAATGCTCAATGGCTGATCTCTCCTTTCAACCATTTTCCAGAAATTTTCATACTGAATGCGTGCTAAAAATCAGAATTGTGTTTGAATCGGTTTCCAACTTGCTTTCTGCAACATTCTGTCCAAGTACTTTGCAATGTACATGATCAATATGAAAATCGTTAATTTTGGAAAATTCATATTTTTTAACCATGACCCCGGGGTCATCGAAATCGATTTTTTTCAAAAGTGAGCCGAATGCCGGGATTTCAGTTCTAATTTTTTGAATTTTCAAAAATAATCGATTTTCATATTGATTATGTATATTGCAAAGTACTATGACAGAATGTTATAGAAAGTAAGTTGGAAACTGATTCAAGCACAATTCTGACTTTTTCGCACGCATTCAACATGAAACTTTTCGAAAAATGGTTGAAAGGAGAGATCAGCCATTGATCATTGGATGAATATTTTTCACGTCATTAGTACTTTACAATATAAATGAAAACATTTCAAACTTGAAAAATTTTGAAATTTTCTACCATGACCCCGGAATCCTGAAAATCGAAATTTTCAAACTGATCCTTGTGATTTGCTTCTCGTGTCATTGTACTAGTCTCACCTTTAAACTTTGAGTAGACCACAATTCCGCACTAATCGTTTGGAAAATACAGCAAAAAATCATGAAATAACGATTCTGAGTCAAGTTGGAAACACTCAGATCGATTTTTTCCGACACGCGCAATCCAAGATCGATTTCCGCCTAGCAGGGTTACATGAACTAGTAGTTGTGCTCCATGAATGTACTAGAGAACTTATGCGGAATTGAAATTCAGATGCCGAGTAATCGAAAAAACCGAAAATTCGAGTAAAAAATCAGTTTTTTTTTAATGCTTAATATCAATCTCGATAGTGTTTTAGTGCACATTGGGCATGCCTAACACAATGCCGAAGAAATTTGGACAATAGAAAAAAATATGAAAATCGAGTTTTCAAAGCCTGAATCATAATTCTTGGCGCGATGTCCGAAATTTGGCCGAAATGGTCGATTCTTACAGATCCGGACTCTTTATTAGATGTGTTAATTATGTAGTGCTGATTAGTGGCGAAAAGAGAAGAGAAGAGGCGAGAGAGTGTGTAAAATGTTTTTTCTTTGTTTATCATTTACTTTCGAAACATAGTATAACTTACTGTGACTAGTAGTTTATTATATTTCTGTTGTAATTCTTTCATTTCTATTTCCATTATTGCATTTCTTTTCTCTAGTTCTTCTTCTTTCTTCTCCTTATCTTCTAGTCTTCTTTTTAGTTCACTTCTATTCTGTTCTTCGATTTCTTGGTCCTGAAAATATAATATTACGAGGAAAAGAAAAGCAAAGGAGAGAGAGAGAGAGTTGAGCAGTGAGCAGATTAACTGGAAAAACTACAGTAATCTACCGTAACCCGGTTCGGTGGGTCAGATCAAGTGCGATGGGTCAGATTTCACTAAAAATTGTCAGAACAGCCTCTACTTGTGCGAAATCATTATCACCTATTGTAAACTACAGTAATCTACCGTAACCCGGTTCGGAGGGTCAGATCAAATGCGGTGGGTCAGATTTCACTTAAAATTGTCGGAACAGCCACTACTTGTGCGAAACCATTTCCAACTATTATAAACTACAGTAATCTACAGTAACCCGGTTCGGTGGGTCAGATCAAGTGCGGTGGGTCAGAATTCACTAAAAATTGTCGGAACATCCACTACTTGTGCGAAATCATTTCCAACTATTGTAAACTACAGTAATCTATCATAACCCGTTTCGGTGGGTCAGATCAAGTGCGATGGGTCAGATTTCACTAAAAAATTGTCAGAACAGCCACTACTTGTGCGAAATCATTATGAGCTATTGCAAACTACCGTAATCTACCGTAACCCAGTTCGGTGGGTCAGATTTCACTAAAAATTGTCAGAACAGCCACTACTTGTGCGAATTCATTTTCGGCTATTGTAAACTACAGTAATCTACCGTAACCCGGTTCGGAGGGTCAGATCAACTGCGGTGGGTCAGTTGATCTGACCCTCCGATCTTCACTAAACGATTTCACTAAAAATTGACGGAATGGCCACTATCGATTTTTGTAGCAAATGTGTCAAAAATATCCTATCACAAGTGTATTCAATCGATATGTCGTCGATAGTAGACGTATCAAATGATACGGATCGTACATACATGTATTTGAAATACCATGAATAATAGAGCATATTTAACTATGTAATACATTATCCCTTATTCAAAACTTAATATATTAAATGCTAATAAATTTTATTTTCTAGGATGGACGGGTATGTGTGATAAAAGAATATTTATTATCTATTGTAATATATTATATTTATTGTATTCTAACAATGTTTAGCATTTAATATCTTAAGTTTAGTGCAAAAAAATACACTTTCTACAATGATTTTAAATCGCGGTTTCCACCGCGAATCAATAAAACTAAAAGAACCCCTACCACAAGGGAGTGCGGATACAGTAGAGGGCCTTCTTTGAGGGCTACGAGCCCTCAAATAAAAGATGTAGAAGAATCGCATAAAGTTGACAAATGTTAGTGTAACAGTGCATAAATCGCATTCTCTCAAGTTAAATAAAAGTAAAAGAATCTTTTTCACCCAAATGGGCGCCTTTTATTTTGCGCTAGCGATTGACGGCAAAGACAAATAATGCGTATTGCCGCTTTGCGAACCATTATTTGAGGGAACTAATTATCTATGCAGACTTCTAATTTATTGTTCTTGTATTTATCAATTGGCACTGTATTGGAAGTATTTACACTTTATTTCATTAATATTTTTGAATTGAGCATCGTGTCTTTTTACATTACATTTAAATACTTTATCGAGATCAACTAAACGGTGGATCTGTAGTGACAAGAGATGGTTCCACTGATCCTAGTTGAGCGCAACTTTCATAAAGTCCGTCAGCCCGTGTCTCTTTATATTAATTCATTCATTTTTCAATTATATTGTCTTATCGTTAAATGAAATGTGCAATGAGGAAATGATTCTCATAGTAAGATATTCTCGCATAATTTCAGAGTATCCATAGATATATTGTTGTATTCGCTGTTCAAGTAACAGGTTTATGCGCATACGACATCAGTTTGCAGCGATTGACTTTATAAGAATTCATTCTATTCTTCACTAAACTAATCTTCGACGCATATAAGTGTCTGCCGCGCAACTTCGAAAGCGCTAGCGCAAAATAAAAGGCGCCCATTTGGGTGAAAAAGATTCTTTTACTTTTATTTAACTTGAGAGAATACGATTTATGCACTGTTACAATAACATTTGTCAACTTTTTGCGATTCTTCTACTTTTATTTAGCTTGAGAGAATACGGTTTATGCATACTCTCTGAAGCCAAATGAACATCTTTTATTTGAGGGCTCGTAGCCCTAAAAGAAGGCCCTCTACTGTATCCGCACTCCCTTGTGGTTTTCGTTTCTTTTGGAAACTATCGAAGAGAGTACAATAATCCCGGATGAGAACCGACTGGTAAGAACTGTTATTTTATCCCAAATTTTACACCGGTCATTCCGATATTAAGGGGAGCGTAACCTCACTCAATGGTCTCTTCGACGCGCAATGCTATCTCGTTGTTAGAGAACAGATAAATAGTGTGCACAATGAAGATGACATTGAGAGAGGTAACACTCCCTTTAAATATATTAAATATCGGACTGACCTACTCATGATTAGCGAAAATTTGGGTTAAAAAGAGTTCTTATCCAGTCGGTTCTCATCCGACATCATTCCAGTATAACTTACTCTGACTAGTAGTTTATTATATTTCTGCTGTAATTCTTTCATTTCTATTTCCATTATTGCATTTCTTTTCTCTAGTTCTTCTTCTTTCTTCTCCTTATCTTCTAGTCTTCTTTTTAGTTCACTTCTATTCTGTTCTTCGATTTCTAGTCTCTTTTCAAGTAAATTTTTAGTCTTCAAAAGTTCTTCTTTCTCTTTTTGTCCAGTTTCGACTTTTCTTTCGAGTTCTTCAATTCTCTTCTTATTAGCTTGGTTCTGAAAATATAACACTGAAAAGAAAAACGAGAGGGAGAGCGCGGGTAAGATAGAGAGGAAAGAACGAGAGATAGGGGGAAACGAGAGAGGGTGAGAGAGAGAGAGAGAGAGATACAGAGAGAGAGCGAGAAAGAGAGAGCGAGAGAGAGAGAGAGATACAGAGAGAGAGAGCGAGAAAGAGAGGATGAGGGAGAGAAAGAGAGAGTGAAAAAGATATTGAACTTACAATATACTTCTCTGGTAGATGAGCAGTGAGTAGATGAACTGGTCGTCCATAATCATATGTCTGTACATTCACCATTCCATTCTCATCAATTCCAACAGTATTCGATAAATCTCCCAAACTTGAATAATTTTCTTTAACGTCAATTAATTCTATTTATTTCCACTTACTTTGTCTTTATAATTTCATATGATAAATCATTCATATTCACTGATATCAAGCTTCCATCAAAAGTCAAATAAAAAATCCAATTACTGAATACCACAAACCGAATACAAAACTGAAATCATTCTAATGTAAATCGACAGAATAACTGAAATTCTTGGTAATTCTTTTTTCTCGAAATATTCTTCTGAATCTGATTGATATCGACGAATGGAGGAAGAATTTACATGATCAATTATACCGAATAAGAAGTTTCTGGAAATTCATTTAGAGTAATTTGTTAAAGGGAGCGTAACCTCTCTCAATGGTCTCTTCGACGTATTATGCTCTCTCGTTGTTAGAGAACAGAGAAATAGTGTGCGCAATGAAGAGGCCATTGTGAGAGGTAACGCTCCCTTTAATATAGAATATATTGTTAAAATCTTACTCACTCATGTGCAAGAAGTACATCATATTCCTTTAATTCACCAATCGAAATATTATATTTAATTCCATTTTTAGATCGATAATCTTCATTTATTGGTATAGCAAATGAAACATTTTTATTATTTTCTCTTTCAATGAAATAATGGAGACACTGCCATTTGAAAAACACTTTTATTCCATTTTCGATCTGTAATTTTTTTTTAAAATTAACAATTTCAGTTTCTACTTATAAAATTATTTGTTTTTACCTTTACTAATTCTTTGATTACGATTCCATCATTTATTAGTTCAGCTTTCTTTATTATATTGTCCTGAATATTGATTTTATTGAGCTTTTCGATCTCGAAATTAACCTCTTCGAAGAAGAACGAATTTCCCACAACTCCGAATGGGGCGTCATACTTAAATTGTTGCTCTATTCGTTTGCTTCTAAATCTAATATTTTTTACATTGAAATATTTACAAAATTAATTTAATTTCTGTTTGATTTTCAATACAGAGGTAGAGAGGGTTAGAGGGAGAGAAGGAGAGAGATAGATGGACAGGGAGAGAGGGAGAGAGAGGAAAGGGAAGAGGGAGAGAGTGAGAGAGGGAGAGAGGGAGAGATAGAGGGGGAGAGAGTGAGAGAGATTTTAAAATTATTCTCTTTAGGTTTATTTCGAAATTTAATATTATTAGATTGAAAAAATAGTAAAAGAAATTTAATTTCAGTATGATTTTTTATTACAGAAATGAAAACAAACCCTTTCATCCATGTAAGGACTATAGGGCTGTAATAAGAACGATGAATAAATTCATCTGAAATATTCATTAAAATAACCCTTTTACGAATCCTCTCATACCTTGAGTGATTTGGTAGAATTCTCCCTCTTCATCAATCGAATATTCTTGACGTTTCTTGAACTCCATAATTCAACTGAAATTGAAAAAATTAAAATAACACTAATTATAAAAATATGAGCAACAAGTCGAAAGAAGTTAGATTCAGAAGGAAAGATAAGAACAGTCTCCCCCTCTCCCTCTCTCCCTCTCTCCCTCTCTCCCTCTCTCCCTGTCGAAGGGGAATAATGTGTTTAGAAAATTTAAGACAAGATAATTTGTGAAGCAAAAGTTTGTGATCGCTGGATTCAAAGACCTTACGGAAATCAAAGAAAACAGTATCAAAGGAATTATGGGCAGAGATTAGAGAGAGATAATATGAATGTTTTTCAGCTCAGTGGCAGAGGATCTATATTTAAATAAGTTAAAAAAATTTAAAGGGAACATAACCTCTCTCAATGGCCTCTTCATTGTGCACACTATTTCTCTGTTCTCTAACAACGAGAAAGCATTGTGTGTCGAAGAGACCATTGAAAGAGGTACGTTTAGGAAATCCAGATTGAAAGGAGTCAGAAGGATTTTAATCATTGAGAAATTTAGTGATACTAACCGCAGAGCCGTAAACTATATCCCGGCCGTCGCTGGTTTTATGATCCCGGATCTATTTATTCACGATTGAATTTTACTTATTTTTTAAAATTCACCCATTGTGATTTATTCGACGCATCTGATGCTAATCTACCTCCTGATACTACGCTTTGAGCTTTATTGCATGTTCATTTGTTTATTACGCTGCATAACTTATCCTACTTCGTTTTTTTTCACCAAAGTTGTTTGTTTTCGATCGATATTTCTACGTTATTTCGAATATCCCATTACGATTGACATACTATTCGAAGCATTAGACACCAGACTTTCTGACCATACTACGTTTTCCGCTCTAATGATTGCCATACGCCCGCAACACGCCCCGAAACTTAGCCTACTTCGATTTCTTCACTTAAATAAAAATTTCTGCAATTTTCGACATATCCTCAATACGATTTTTACATTACTAGATGCGCCAGACACTAGGCTTTCTCATGATGATACGTTTGCAGCCTACTGCAAAACTTAGTCGAGGGTGATTTCTTTATAAATAAAGTATTTATTTAATGAAAAAAAATGTCATGTCGTTTTATGATCATCGGAACAATATTTCAGCATTACAAAAAACACATAATGCCAAGAAATATTAAATTATTCGTTTTTTAATTGAATAAATATATGTCGTGACACACCGCATGACACAACTCCATGGCATACTGTAGTTTTCTTAACATGAGCGAATATTAATTAAGTACTGTTTTCCATCCTTATATTTAATTTTCGTGTTTTTCTTGTTTCCCATTAGAATCAGCACCATCGATTGCGTTGAAAAATGATAAAAATATGATTTTACTGCACTATCGTAATTTCCACATTGCGGTCCCTAATTATAACATGTTATAACAGACATACATTTTCGTGCACACACATTGTGAGTTACGGGTCAGTTTATAAAATTGTCAGGATATAAAAAACGGGTCAGTTTTGCAGATTTCCGCGGCTGATACGAGGCGAGGCGAGCGAGATGAAGGATCATGGAAGGATGGAATAGCACTGTTTTATTATTAATATTGCCGATAAAGATTTTATTGTTGTTGTCATACTGTTGCCTATGCACACTATAATGATGGAATTGAAATGAATATATAAATAATAAGAATAAAGTAGTATAAAGATAGACGAATGACAACGGAAATGAAAGACAAACCAGGGATGGGCGAAAAATGATTTTTCGTGTTCGTTTTTTTCGTTTTTTTCGACCCCCAGACGAAAAATTGTTCGATCGAAAAAATTTTCGTCTTTCTCGGAAATTTTTCGAGTTCTACACTAGATATTCTGGGAGTTCAAAACCAACGAAATATGGGGAAAACGGGATGTTCAACTACAAAAAAGGTATTTTCGAAAGAAATTCAATGACGTTTTTTCATACTTGCTATGTATGCTCCAAAGTCTATTATTATAACCAAACTGCATCTTAGCATACACATTTGCATTTGACCACATTACCCTATTCTATGCTAATGACACGTCATCGTAGTTGACGTGCTGTCTATATTGGTTATTCCTTCATTCTTATCTAGTTCGTTCTTTTGTACCGGTGGTACCTGTTTCTATCTCTACAATAAAGTCTCTATTCTACTACGTGTTGTGTCCAAGTACATAACATTATTGGCGACCAGGATTGTTTGACGAGCTAACGCGACCAGGATTGACGAGCTCATTTCTTCTCTTCTTCTTCTTGTTGTCCCTCCTCGTAGTTGCGATTACGAGTCCAGGAAGATCTATATTGCGATATAGATATAGTTCATCGGATTATATTACCAACCTGTAGTTGCGATTGCACGGTTTGAAGATCTATACTTGCGAGTATTGATATAGTTACTGCACTTGCGAGTGTCAGGTAGACTTGTAGTTGCGATTACAAGTAGATATAGTTACTGCACTTGCGAGTGTCAGGTAGACTTGTAGTTGCGATTACAAGTAGGTTGAATTGCAAGAAGTACGCCGAAGGCTATCACGAATTTTTTTTTTGAGCTAACAATAAGTGTACTCAAATAATTCGTAATAAGGATGCCTGAAGTGGAGAAGCCTGAAGCTGAAGCAACTACATTAGCATCGGTATTGGAGATGATAGCGAACATGCAACAGCAGTTCATGAACGTGCAGAGTGAACAAAACAAGAAGAATAATGAGATACTCGAGAAGTTAGCGAGTAAAGAGACAGTTGTTAGTGGAGAAAGGAGCCATAGTCAAGTGACTAAAGGACCATCTATTGAAAGATATTCGAGAGCATTTGAGCGAGAAGGCTCAGCAGTGCAGACGAATACAGCCAATATTGTGAGAGTACCTGAAGATGATAAGGGAAAGAATCAGAAGAGTCCAAAGACCGAGAGATCAAAGGCCAATGTGAAATGTACACATTGTAGCAAGAATGGTCATACTGAAGAGAGATGCTGGTTGAAGCATCCTAAAATGAGGCCGAAGAAGAACTTCCGGAACAATTCAGTACAAGTGAAGGATTGCAATCAGATTGAAGGCAATCGTGTGTACGTGAATGTATCCATGGATGGAACTCAGATGGAGTGTCAACTTGACACAGGATCTGATCTGACGCTCATCTCGGAGGTTGACTGGAAGGAGATGAAGAACCCTGAGTTGGTTCCCGCTCCATGTACCGTATCATGTGCAAATGGACAAGGTATGAAGATCCTCGGCAAGTTCCGCAGTACAATGGAATACTGTGGCAAGAAGTGTGACGCATGGATCCACGTCACCCCAAGACCGATTCGACTAGTCGGCAATGATGTATTCTTCAAGCTAGACTTGAAGCGAGCATTCTCAGATGAGAATGATGAAACGGTGATTGCACACATCAAGTCAGGAGACTACACAACCTGGGTAAAGGATGTCTTCCCAGAAGTTTGTGAGCCTGGACTGGGGAAGTACAACAAGTCTGCAGCTAAGTTGTACCTGAAGCCGGGCGTAAAGCCGGTATTCCGTAACAAGCGGCCAGTGCCGTATGCCAGCCAGCAGGTGTGTGATGAAGAAATCGATCGATTATGTGATATGAGAGTGATCTCTAAGGTAGAACACTCGGAGTGGGCGGCTCCATTCTTGCTAGTCGCAAAGAAGAATGGTGCAAAGAGATTGTGTGCCGACTTCAAGACTGGATTGAATGACTGTCTGGAAGATTGCACTCATCCGCTCAAGCTGCCGGAAGACATATTCGCCTCATTGAATGGTGGAACAGTCTTCTCCACGATTGATTTCTCGGATGCGTATCTCCAAGTTGAAGTAGACGAGGAAGCTAAGAAGCTGCTCGTGATCAATACGCATCGTGGACTGTATCAGTACCACAGATTACCGTTAGATGTGAAACCTGCTCCAGGTATATTCCAGTCAATAATGGACCAGATGTTGATAGGAATGAGCAGGGCAGTGGCATACTTGGATGATGTCATTGTAAGTGGAAGGACGAAGGAAGAGCACGACGAGAATCTGATGAGAGTTCTCGAGAGGATTCGTGATTCTGGATTCAGAATCCGACTAGAGAAGTGTGCGTTCGGACAGAAAGAAGTCCACTTCCTTAGATTCATCGTGAATGAATCTGGACGTCATCCAGATCCAAAGAAGGTGCATGTACTCAAGGAGATGCAAGTATCCAAGGATGAAACTCAACCGAAATCGTTTCTCGGTGGAGTTAACTACTATGGAACTTTCGATCAGAATATCGAGAGCCAAGTAAGATGTTATGAAGGTTGTGAAAGTGCTGCCAAGAATCCTTCGAAAGCTGAATCAATCAAGTGGCCAGAAACGAGTAGACCAATGGAGCGAGTCCATATGGATTTCGCCGGTCCAATGAATGGACGTTACTACTTGATCATTATGGATGTTCATAGTACATGGCCAGAGGTCATTACAATGGAGAGGATTACGGCTGATGCAACCGTCAAAGCATTGAGAGACTTCGTATCAAGATACGGTAGTCCGGAGACCATAGTGTCTGATAATGGAACTCAGTTCAAGTCTGAGAAGATCAGAGCATTCTGTATGGAGTATGGAATCAATCACATGTTCTCTCCACCGTATCATCCGCAGAGTAATGGACAGGCTGAACGCTTCGTGGATACGTTCAAGCGGTCACTGTTGAAGATGAGAGGAGAAGGTCCGGAGAATGAGAACGTGCAGAAGTTCTTGATGATGTACAGATGCACTCCAAATAATCAATTGAAGATGTGTACTCCAGCAGAGATCTTCCTCGGAAGGAAGATGCGATGTCGTCTCACTCTCATGTCTCCCAGGGAGGGAGAGGAGAGAGTATTGAATGAGAAGGTGACACGAGAGTTCGCTGAAGGAGACACTGTGTATTATCGTGATCGGAATGGTCCGAATCACGAGAAGTGGTCTGAAGCCGTAGTGCTCAGAAGGAAAGGAAATGTGATCTATGAGATCCAGAGATTGGATGGTAGTCATGTGACTGCTCATGCGAACCAATTGAGGAGGAGATGGATTGAGGATTGCGATCCTCTGAGTGTCTTGTTGGAGAGTTTCAACGTTCCCGCCGACAACGTGGTCGAGAGCAACGTCCAGGTCGAGCCCGCCAAGTGCAACGTCACGCCGTCTGCCGCTGCTGCCGTCGTTACTGATGCTGATGCCGATGCCGTCGTCGTGCCCACGAATAATGTGGAGAACAACAAGAAGAAGACTAACCCTAAGGCAACCGTGGTTAGACCCGGTTCTACAAGGCCTTCCCGTAGTAGACAACCACCATCTCGTTTAAACATTTCATCCACTAGTGGTCAAACCTACCATTGATTCGTGATTATTGATTTCTCTATTATTGATCGTTGACCCTAATATCATTCCATCACATTATTAATACTGTACTATATGATTATATCCATATTATTGTTTGTCAGATATGCCGTAGTTCATATCTTGGGGCGGAGGTGCTATGTATGCTCCAAAGTCTATTATTATAACCAAACTGCATCTTAGCATACACATTTGCATTTGACCACATTACCCTATTCTATGCTAATGACACGTCATCGTAGTTGACGTGCTGTCTATATTGGTTATTCCTTCATTCTTATCTAGTTCGTTCTTTTGTACCGGTGGTACCTGTTTCTATCTCTACAATAAAGTCTCTATTCTACTACGTGTTGTGTCCAAGTACATAACAATACTGTATGTTTTCCACTCAAGAAATGATCGAGTTCTTACTGTATTTTCACTATTTCTGAATTGCTGACGACTGTTTTTCCATATAATTTCAAGCCAAATTCACGAACATCTAGCAGGGAAAATTCATGTGAAAAAAAATCCGCCCTGGAAGTGGAGAGATTTTTCTCTACTGCGGAAACCATCGTAACCGACAATCGTAGTCTCCTTTCTGATTCCTCTTTCGAATCTCTGATTTTTCTCAATGTCAATATTCCTATCATGAGTTTCGTTTGAGGTGAAGTTGTTTGTCGAATTTACGTTTCTTATTGTTTCGTCCTCTTCCATATTTTGCCTAAATAATTTTTATGGATGCATCCAATAAAGAATGACTTTCGAGCTAAACGATTTCAACAATATAAATTACTTTAACAGTAAAATTGGATTTTTTTCGTTTTTTTCGAATTTTTCGAATTTTTTCGAGGTTTTGAAACGAAAATTTTTCGTTTTCGAATTTTTTTCGTCCGATCATGTTCGCCCATCCCTGAGACAAACGAAGAGAGGTAGTGAAGTGGCGAGAGAGGGTTAACTACGGTAGGTGTCAATGTGTCAGATTTGTGATTCCGTTATAAAAGTTTGTTTTGATGTTATTGCTCTAACTAGTAATTTTTATATGTTCAAATGTGTTCAGGGGTTACTACAAGAAATATAGAAATCATTTATATATCATATTAATTGAATTTCTGTTATAAAGTGACCAACCAGATTTGACTCACATTATGACCCAAATGTTGTTGGTCAGTTTATTTTAGTATTTTGTAATTATTTATGGTTCTTTTGATTTAATAAAATAATTTGGAGGGTTATGAGTAATTTGGGGTCAGAATATGCTCTCATTGATCAAAAATGGTAAAGTAATGCGTGATTTAGACATACAACTGACCCGAAGTCTTAGTAATCGATATTGTTGATGTGAAATTTATATCTGATAAAATGTGGGGAAGTCCCCCAGTAATTATTAGTTTACGTTGTACCGGTAGAACTGACCGCAAATTGGTGGTTTTGCATAAAACGTTACTGCAGGTATACGGTAATGGAATGTGTTATGACGCGGTGACGTAGGGACAGTATTCCTTCAATTTATACACTTACGAGAACTACATCGCGTAGCAATGATTATAACAGACTAGAAACAAATTAAGGAAAGATCAAAGATTAAAGATCAAAGTTCAAAGATTAATCTATTAATTTTTCTTTTCTTCATTCGAAACATGATTATCGTAGAGGATGAACAGTTTCGCTACCTCCTTCATATCCATACCAGCCATTCCATCATCTATCAATCTTCTGAAAAAGATAAATAATTAAATAATCTTAAACTTGTAATTTTTAAAGAGAATGATTAGAATTAAGTATCATTATACTTCCTTCAAAAATTGTGAAAAGAGTAGAAACGAGACTCTCTTTTGCACACTCTCTCGTTCCTTTTCGTTTCTTTTCTTTTCGTTACTTTTGAATTCCCTTTTCCAAACCTCGCTCACACAGAGGGAGAAAGGGAGAGGGAGAAAGAGACAAAAAATTGGACTCCAAAAGTGATCGAAAAATAGAGTTGATATTATCTTGTTATATACCATTCGAAAGAGCGCGAAAAGTTATGCTAGAATATAAAATGTCAGAGCTCTAGGTACAGTATAACTCCCGTAAGGTGCAAAAAAAACAATGTTTTGGGACATTTTCAATCTTCAAAAAAATAAATCATCACTTTACGATAATCTCCGGGGAAATCCGCTATCTTGTAGCAAATTTAATGTACAATTTAATAAAAGTTAATTGAGAAAAATCGATTATGTCTAAACATCACTTTTAAGCCAACGCTATCACCCGATCGATCTCATTATTCTGGGTTGGGTTCGAATCTCACCTCACAAGGGAAGTCGGCGGAGTTAGTCCGGACGTTCGGGATGAGACATACACCATTCGATAGGTCTCCAAAAGAGAAGAAGTGTTTCTATTGACCATTTTTCCTGGCGACTCCTGGGCGCCGAGATATTTGCATATTCCCCTCTCGCTTTCTCTCGTGTTGAAAGAACAACCAGTCTCTTATCTCTTCGAAGAAAGGATGTGGTGGCCGAGTGGTAGTCGCCTTGTCTCAAAATATTTTGCTCTTATTCCATTAACGATGGTGGCATTGGAAAAAAGTAATGGAAACAGATTTTGAGACGAGTCTCTTACTCACTCGACCACCACTTCTTCTCTTCGAAGAGCCAAGAGACTGGTTGTTCGTTCAACAGAAAGCGAGAGGGGAATATGCAAATATGTCGGCGCCCAGGAGTTCTCAGGAAAAATGATCAATAGAAAAAGTTCTTCTTTTTTGGAGACCTATCGAATGTGGTATGTCTCATCCCGAACGCCCGGACTGACTCCGCTGACTTCCATTGTCAGGCAAATAATTTTGCTGATGTTTCGCAAGCCTACCAATGCTGCCCTATGCTTCCCCTTGGGCAATTCGGCATTTTAAAGTTTTTTGTCTATTTTTAATACCGTACACTCCTACTTACAACAAACCTTGGTTGACATACGCCACCTCCCAATCGATGTGCATAAGATAAAATAAATTACAATTTCAAGAACTCGTCAGCTAAATATGTCAAGAAAACCACATTCTTAAGGACATAAACTTTGGCAAAAGCCTAGGGCGGCATTGGTAGGCTTGCGAAAAATCAGCAAAAATTATTTGCCTGAGGTGAGATTCGAACCCAACCTAGAATAATGAGCTCGATCGGGC
>CALSFV010000177.1:0-37500 GCA_943737045.1 Parapristionchus giblindavisi
GTTGTCTCTCATACACGTTTATTCATTGAATGAACGTATTGAATAGGTCACTTTTGTAGTTTTGATCATCAATCAAATGATATCATTGATCATCGATCAATATCTCTTTTCAGCATCTTCCAATCTTCCGAGTACTTCTCGATATCAACCGATGGATACAACCTACAGTACTCTCACAGATCTTCTCCCAACTACAGTATCCCTATCCATCCCTACCAGTTTGCCTACCGTACTCTCCACATCATTTCTGGCTACGGTAGCTGCCCAACAACCGTCTCTCTTCACTTCATTGATGCCTTCTTTATCTCTCCCTACTACCGTACCCTCTCAACCTACCGTATCCTCTTCATTTACTCCAATCGTTCCGACTACAGTATCTGAAGTGAAGAGTACGGTATCAACTCCACCATCTACCGTAGTGAGAGATCGTCGAGTATTCGATGAGAAGTGTGTTGTGTGTGGAGATCGTGCGACTGGACTACATTATAGTGTTCCGTCATGTAATGGATGGTACGGACTTACTTTGTTTATCATATTTATCAAGTCTTTAATGAAAACATCCTAGATTTGAAAATGTAGAAAGATTATGAATGAAGCAAAAAGTACAATAGAATATAGTTGATGGTTTAATCTCTTATTGATTTTCTATGATACTGAAGTATGATAAAGAAAGAGATAAGAGAAACTGATAAATATTGATCAGATGATGTCCGTCTCTCTATATCAAACATCACGCACACTCATAATATCTCTCATTCTAATCTTTAATGACAATGTCTACAAGATAAGGATAGGGGAATCATATTGGACTCTGTCTTATGAAGATAAAGATGAATTCATTCCATTTTCAGTAAAACTTTCTTCCGTCGAACAATCATCTGTGGTCGACAGTTCAAATGTCACAAGAATGGCAAGTGTCAATTCAACAAACGTAAGTATTCGATTACCGTAATCTGATACACCATCAACCTTGATCGTGAAGTGATCTTTATATGACGAATGAAGGAGATTAGTAAATGGAAGTCTTTTAGTCATGGAATGTTCTTTATATCTTTCATCATTGTTAGATGATTCATTCACTCAATGCACATACAAACATCAGTGGCGAAGAGGAGAGGAAGAGGGAGAGGGAGAGGGAGAGGGAGAGGGAGAGGGAGAGGGAGAGGGAGGGGGAGAGGGAGAGGAAGAGGGAGAGGGAGAGGGAGAGGGAGAGGGAGAGGGAGAGAGAGAGGGAGAGGGAGAGGGAGGGGGAAAAGATCAATCTACTGACGTTTCTCTTTCTCTAGCAGGTGTATTTTGGGAAACAGTAGGTTGTTCACTTCCTTGCCACAAAAGGAGGTGGGAGGGAGAAGAGGAAGGTGAGGTAGAGGGAGAGGTGAGAGGGGTGAGGTAGAGGGGTGAGGTAGAGGGGGAGAGGTAGAGGGGGAGAGGTAGAGAGGTAGAGAGGTAGAGGGAGAGGGAGAGAGGTAGAGAGGGAGAGGGAGGGGAATGAAGTAAACACGAGACGCAAATTGCACGGAGGAATATAATGATCAAAGATCTCTTTGGACGACCATAAATGAATATGAAGAAGATGAAGAGAAATAGAATAGAATATATAGATGGATATAGGATCATTGACTTCATTTATATGTATAATGTATGACCTACATCTTACATATTATTTATTCATTTGTATATCTTCTTTTCTCATACTTCTTCCTTCAATCTCTCATCTCTATCATTTCTCATTCAATGATATCATCATATCTTCTCTATTCATTCATCTAACAGAGAAAAGAAGAAGAGTAACATCAATGTAACCATTAGATAGAAGATTCAAGATGTTCAATATGTACTTTATGAAGTCATCCCTTCTCTCCCTCTCTCCTTCTCTCCATCTTCTTCTCCCCCTCTCCCTCTTCTTCTCACCTATTCTCTCGTCATATACTTTAGACAAATTATGACTGAAGAGTGGATAGATCGAGAGATCACATGGTCTCATACATCAAACATCAAAGATCCTTGACATGACAAAGAGAGGAAGAGAACTTTGATCAGACACTTTAAACGATTCAAAGATGACTCACAATAGTCACCTATAAAGGAAACTGAATGAATGAAATGTAAAAGAAGAAATGTATAAACATCTCTTAATGAATCAATAATTTCAGAAGGTCGTTGTTCATGTCGAGCGTGTCGATTTCAGAAATGTCTCGATAGTGGAATGGATCCACATGGTTAGAATTATATGGATTATTCAATGTGAACATATCATTGAAATGAATGAACTCGAAGACCATAGAAGGGGAAAAGACTAGAGATTAAAGATCGCTATGCATATTATCATTTAGTTTAATTCATATAATATGAGACTAAGCTTCTGACTCTACATAGAACTTTGATATATGATAATACCTAGTGATATGAGAGACTTTCCGAGAATTCGATGCAACAGCTTTTTCACCATTTTTAGGAAAGAACTGTTTTTGGCTCTTCTAAAATTGATGGCGCATTTGATTAGTGATCGAGATTGACATCTCATTGTGTTATGTTATCATCGAAAATTGCCTTTTTTAGTTATAAATATATTATAATTCCAGCAATTCAACATAGTCGACACAATCCTTATCCATTGATATCTACTACATCAACAGGAGATTCAGTAAATGTATATTATTGATTATTGATTTTTTATGATTTGCAAAGAACTAACTATCGAGTACCACACACATGATTCCATATCTCCCTCTCCCTTTCTCTCCCTCTCCTTTTCCACTCCTCACAGATCTCTATCTCACTTCCAGTGAGCAGTGATCAGCGACACTTCGACCACGTTAGAGAGCAGCAGAGAGAGAGGGAGAGGGAGAGGGAGAGGGAGAGGGAGAGGGAGAGGGAGAGGGAGAGGGAGAGGGAGAGGGAGAGGGAGAGGGAGAGGGAGAGGGAGAGGGGAGAGGGAGAGGGAGAGGGAGAGGGAGAGGAAGAGGGAGGAGAGGGAGGGATTGGGAGAGGTGGGTCACCACGTAGAGATATAAAGTTCAATGAGTACAATTCTCATCTATCAATTAGACTCTGAAACATGACAAATGAAATGAGAAACTTCTACGATACAGAATGAAATATTGAGAAGATTAAAGAGGGAATAAATCGGTACATATACAGTTAGTCAAAGATTATATTGATTCATTTAATATTTTCAGAAAGAAGTACCATCATCAGTATATCCAACAAAAGATCTTGGAGAGTTACTCTCAGAGACTCTTGGACGTCCTGATTCTCCTCTCTCAACATGTAATCTATCATCACCTGGAGTCAGTCCAATTCCTTCATGTCTTGATGTCAAACCAATACTTCCCTATATCGATAATGAAGAGGTTTGTTAATGTTTATCGATTAGCCATACTGTACTTTAGATGGGATTGTAATTTGGGATTCAAATGTACTCGAATATTTAGTTACATATAGGAATCACGAACAAACAAACTAGATACACTAATACCCCTATTCGTCTTCTGTTTCGATGATTTATCTCTCTCCCTCTCCCTCTCCCTCTCCCTCTCCCCTCCCCCTTCCTACCTCTCTCTTTCCTTCTAAGTATGCAGATACGTGACATTATAAGAATTCTCCGATTGACCAAATAGACTACATCATCTTCATCTTTCATCGTTGATTATCATGAAAGAGATAAAGGTCACAAGTGATCATAGAAATGAAGATCATACCAATAAAAACATGGCTTCACACTAGAAACTAGGGACTTATCTTTAAAGAAGGACAATCATAAAATTTGTGATGCTATATTATCACTTAAAACGTGGGGCCAATGATGTGGCATTTTGTTCTCTATTAGATTCAGGATAATGACAATATAGCACGTGTAGATCATACCTATGTAGCTTTGGTGAAAAAAATGTATTAAAGGAGATGTGTTCTATAGTTCTTCCTGACATTTTTTGTCACGAAAAAACTCGAGGGTGTCCTACTTTAACCGAGCCTTAAAATCATTAAGTAATTGATTAATTTTTCAGCTTCGAGAGTTGGTGAGTCGAGAAATCAAAATGTATGGACTAAGAAGGAATGGAAGTTATCGAGGAGGAGCTCTATTGGATATTTTGACGAAACCACCAGCTATTGAGAATAGAGATACACTTGTGGTTAGTATTCATTTATTATCATTTCATATTATTTAGATTAATCATTGTCTCAAATATGCTCTGGCAGATATTTTATATGATGAAACATTTGTGTTTAGGATCTCGGAATAACACCAATATTCATGGACGACGAGAGTCGATGTGGATACTTTCTCAATTATGAATTATCCATTTCCATTGAATATGCAAAGACTCATTCTGTCTTTAGGAATCTTTCATTTTGTGATAAGGTCAGTCTATATTTTGATGATTGAACTGTTGATTAGTTCTCATATTCGATCAATGGACTACATTGTAGACTATAGAATCAATTTGCCAAACTTGGTCATTCTCCATCTAATTCCTATCCATTACAGTGTGTCCTCATTGAAGATGTATCAATAGCTTTATTCGTTCTAACTTCTGCTTATGAAGCGTATTTTAAAGACTCTAAAGTATTATCATTCTCTAATGGAGATGAAGTGAAGTTCGCTGATGAAAATGGGTGAGCACTCAATCATTCAGAATAGATGGATTGAATACAGTTATGATAATACAAAGTTTAACTATCAATACTTACAGTAATCCATCGGATTTGATTGAATGCCTTAGTCGATGTCATTTGGATCCAGCCACATTTGCATTGACAAAAGCTCTCACTTTCTTGAATCCTGGTATGTTTCATTATCAATTTTAATTCATTTTAATCATTATGTTTCCAAATCTTTTGTTTGTTTCAGTTTAGTTTATCATAATATCCAAGATATTTTGTCTTTTTTCAGAAGCTTATGGTCTATCTCCAGAAGGTCGAAGTTCAATCAATGCTGAACGAGATCGACATATGAGAATGCTCGCACAATTCACACTACAAAGGTACGGTATATCTAAATAAATAAATAAATAAGTATCACACCAAAATTCATATCCTTCAAAAATTATGAAAGATGTTGAATTTACTTCCGATGATTAATTGTTTCCTGTTAGCATCATTTCATTACTCATCACATGTTAGAAAAATCGTGGACATTCCATTCCCTATAAATCATTTCTATTATCAATCATCTTCCATTTGATTCCATTAGTCGTTTATCTGATATCTTATCATTTTCATGTAATAAAAACTGAACAAAAATCAAAAATTTCACTTATAGATTTGGTCAACATGGAGCAGCCATATTGGGTGAATCATTCCTTCTTCCATCTACTACATTGGCTTTTGGAAGAAGAATCAGATCAAAACCACCAGCAGATGCTCCTCTTCTATATATAACATCTCCTATGCCTATCAAGAAAGAGATTATCTCATAACTTCTTTTGTTTCTTCCTTATTGTTTATTCATACATTTCATTGACTTCATAATATTGTTATAGCCCTTCCTCTTATATTATTGGTATTAATCATTGTCTTCCTCATTCTTTTCATCCATATTATTGATCTCTTTCTTTTCATTCTATGACGATATCCTCAATTGGACCAATCTATATACATACATTTAATATTCAAATGATCTTATAGGACTTAATATTAAAGTGAATAAAACATATTATTTATAATCCTTTTCCTTCTCTGAACTCATTCGATTGGATTACAAGATTAGGATTATATTAATACATTCTCAGCGATTAATTATATTGCACGGAGAGATATATGAACGATACTTCCGGATTAAGGTTCATAGTAATCGTTCATGATAGATTAAGTATGGGAAATAAGTTCAAACATTCTTTCATTAGTTTTAGTTTATATGAAATAATTCAAATGGACGAAAGAAGAAGAAGATTTGTATCTAATCAATGAATAAGTTATGGAGATATGTGTACCATATTCAGTTCAAATCAGTAAAGGAAATACATTTAATCCCAATAAGATACCTTCAGAATCATTACTTTTCATTGTATTTTCAATGGATCCCTATGATCTCTCCATTCGGTACAACTCAAAAAGTGGTCATTGTGCGTGAAAGTTGATTGTATCAATATTCTCCAAGTGGACACTCAAATGGTTAACAATAGAACGATATACCCACTTCAACTTCACTCCCGTCATTCCGAATCATCTCACTCTTCTATCCCTTTCCATATCCTTACCATCGCTCAACGATCTTCTACACAACATGATACTGATTATTATCTTATCTTCATTATTACATTTGATCAATGGAAGTTTCTTTGATGTTTGTCCTTATGGAACTATGTCATTAGGAGGTTTTTCCCACAATTTTATCGATTCCTTAAATATTTCTTTTCAGAATGCATTTCCGGACTATGTCCAAACAATGCGAAATGTTTTAACAATTATTGCTGTTAGTTTTACACGTTTTTAGAAGCATTTAATTTATTCTTTCCAGGTGCCCAAGTTTATAATAATCACAAACGAAGAGTTAACAGAATCGATCCTGTACTCATTGGTATTAAAATTTCTTTTTTTTTGTAATAATAATTGAATATTGCACATCAGGAGATATTGAAAAAATTCGAAAGAAGAAGGGAGGTCCATGTTATATTGAAGGAAATGAACCTATAGGAGGTATTTCATGATATTTTAAGGGGATAAACATCATTTTGTTTTTCGCACCTATTAAAGGGCACGAACATGAATTCCGTGAGCATCTTTCAGTGGAGTAGTGTGGAATCTTTGTAGAAGTGTTTCAGTGTTCCTTTCCCCTCTCGTTGTGAACACTAATCATTCTCACAAATAATACGTCACAAGTCACTTTGATCTATGTAACAAACATTTTCGAGGGGCTTCAACTTATTCTTCTGCATTTTCATAATTCAGAAAACCAATCGGAAATTAGATTAATGTTGCGAGAAAAATGTTGAGGAAAATCTGACAGCCTTTCTTGAAAAAAAGTGAGGTAAAAAAGTGGGGTAAGTAGGTAGTCACTGAAAAATAGGTTTAGCGAAATTTCTCGTGTGATAATAATTCATTTTCAAATTAAGCGCATTAAATTGACATAGACGATGTTAGCTCCATAAACTGTCTAGCCTTAATCCTGAAAAGAAAGTGCAAATTTTAGAACCGGAAGCTTTGTTTACACTAGACTATAGCGTAGACTGTAGACACATTGAGATAAGAATAGGTGTTTCATTGAATCGACAAAGATCATATCAAGATCATCGAACCATGGATTATAATACTATTTCGATAAATCCATATGATCTTTAACGGAACTGATCATGTCAATCATCTAAAGAAAGATGAACACTTAAACGATATACGATGAAGAATGATTTCAGTATGTCTTGGAGATGAAGTTTGTCCCATTGGATACAATTGCGAGAATGATTCATGTTGCAGTTAGTTTATACTTAATATCATTCAGAGAATCAATCACATTATATCGTTATCTATTTTACTAATAAAAGCGGACAGATATTGATAATCGAGAAAAGATGTCTATATCTAACGTAATCAATAATGCACAATAAAGCATTGAATCATAAAATAATGTATTGGTGGATTATGTGGAAGTCATTGATGTACCCTATTCATTCATTTTCTGTAGGTTCTTTTATTTTCACAGATGAAGCAGAATCAATTCGATTGAGTCGAAGAAAGAAGAAGAAAAATTTAAGTGAAGAAGATCTTATTGAAGATGAAAAAGATATAGAGAACAGTTATGAGGTATCCATTGATTCATTCTTCATATGCTGCGAAGTGAAACGAAAATCAGAGAAAATTCTTTTTTTTAAATCTCTCGACCTTTCTCTTTTCTTTTCATTTCTTTTCATTTTTTGGATACCACATCATTTTTTCGTGCCATTTTGAGCATTTTTTAAATTGAAAATTCAACTTCATTCTTTTATTATCTTTTGGCCGACCGTCTAAACTTTACATTATTCTCGCCGTCAATAATCTTTTTTTTTCTCTCATAAAGGTTATGGGATTATGCAACTTATTATTAATGATTATGTAAATAATAAACGCTAAGAATATTGACAAATATGATGCATCAAAATATCATATATTATGTTGATTATTAGGAGATAACTGAGGATGAGGAAGAAGAAGATAAAAGT
Source organism: Parapristionchus giblindavisi (assembly GCA_943737045.1). Taxonomy (NCBI): domain Eukaryota; kingdom Metazoa; phylum Nematoda; class Chromadorea; order Rhabditida; family Diplogasteridae; genus Parapristionchus; species Parapristionchus giblindavisi. The sequence goes on from CALSFV010000177.1 coordinate 8,136, forward strand.
AAAGAAGAAGAAGAAGAAAATGAAGAAGAAGACAGAAAAAGGAGTGAAGAAGATGTGGAAGATGAAGAGGATGAAGATGATAATAGATCAAAAGAGAGGAATAGATTAACATCAAATGAAGTTGATGAGGTCAATCATCAGAATTTATACTTAAACAATAATAAATACAATTAAAATAATTATTATTCTGTTGTAGGAAGACGAATCTGATGAGCTTTTGACGAAAAGTCGAAAAGGAATGAGAAGATACACGGCCAAACGAAAAGAGAAACGTATTGTAGTTATTTTGTTCGATGAATGATAGTTTTCTCCTTCAGAAATGATTCCAGATGAAGCAGATTTAGCTCCAACCAAGAATGTTTGTCCAGTTGGATATCCTATCGGAGGTATATACTCAATTAGACGATTAAACAGTATCAATTAGTAAATAACAATATTACTTCATTGCATTTTCTAATGCTTGAGTGGAAAAAGCATGTTTTCATTTCATATTACCATAAACATCGTTTTCCGTATCTAGGACATGTGGTAGGGCGGTATTGTGACTTTCTCTACTTGACTTGACTGTGGTATCCGCTTGATTTTTCGGGAATGAATCGACTGAGATTCTTGAATTTCGCAATTTTCATCAGTCCAAATTCGATAGTGTTGGGTTCGCACAGCAGTCTGACCCATTCCAGAGTAGTTTGAAAAGGGTCCTTCTTCACCTCTCCTTTCAGGATATAGATTATAGCTCTGACTAATTTTTTTTTTGATTCAAAAGTTATTATATTATTCTTTGATGATCACAAGGTTTGATTTTTGTGGGAACATGGTCCTTGCATGAATTGAGAAAAAACAAATGAAATAGTGTGGTAGAATGTGTGTGTCATATAGCTTACAAATAGTAAACGATATTTTCAGAATGTGTCAGTCGATTATGTCCAGATGGATATTCTTGCTACAAGAACTCATGCTGTAAGTCTCAATTCCATTTTGATCTTTGATCTTTGATCTCTGAACCTTTTTAGGTGTTGTGACACCAGAGATCAGTTGTGAAGATTCTCTACCCAAATGTCATACATATCTATGTGATATCGAAGGATATACTGAATTTATGATACAATACTGTGCCAAAACATGTGCAAAGTGTACAGTAATGGTTAGTACATTTCTTATTATGGAAGATTGTACTTATAGTTTTCATTCATTCATTTTTCACCCTCAAATAATTTCGATTCATGTTAGACTTAGCAATGTACAAAAAGTGTTAATTTTCTAGATATCGTGAAACATAAGCTCACCTTTCTTAAATAGTTTTCATTGATATGAATCAAAAATACCCGTACCAATCTTTGAAAGTCATTAGTTTGAACATTTTTTTTCAAAAAAAATACAACAACAAAAATTTTATAATAATAAAATGGATATTTCAGAAATCAGCTCAACATCGAACGGAGATTCATTCAATTCCATCAAAGAGTCGATTAGATAAATCAGATATCAATGTTAATTTATCACAAGTTAGTTAAGTTATATGTTTTTCATGCAGAGGCAATTTGCTCAATTTGTCCTTTAATTTTATTCAAAACTAAATATTTAACGAAACATTTTTCAGAAATTAGGAGTTCGTCCGGAGCTTTGTACAGATCGTCGTTCAGATTGTAATGAATGGATCTCATCTGGATTTTGTTCATCTCCTATTTATTCCAATACACAAAAGATGAAATTGTGTGGTCATTCGTGTGGTTTCTGTTGATTGAACGTCATCCATAATAATAATAATAATTAATAATAAAAATAAAGAATATATTATCATTCCCACACACTCTTCAAAGAAGTTTGTTCGATAGGCTTTTTGTGTTCACGACTGAATACTTGAGAAGATAAGATAGAGTTATAATCACTTTGATCTCTTCTCTCAATTCAGTCGATTGGATATCCTCATCAATATTGTGTCTAATGCCCGAAAATAGATCTTTTACTCTTTCTTCTCAATAATTCATAATCTCAAACGTCTTCATAATCTCACGATTGCACTTCAAAGGTGGTATAAGACTCTAGTCAATGCATCAACGGAACACATTTCCAATTGTTCCTTCATTATAGAACTATAATAATACTCGATTAAGAGCCCTTGACATCCTGTTTATCTTGAATTTAACTTCTTCTTCGAATAAAGTAAATATGTTTATCGTTCCATCTCTTCATTCATTCATCTTTTCTCTTACATGTTTCTAGTTCTTTCTCTTATTATTTCAATTATCTTTCACTGAGATGGAATATCTTATTCAATAGAAAATGATCTCAATTATTCTATCCCTTCCATCTCCATATTCTCAGTATCCTTCCATATTCTTTCTCTCAACATCTCACTTTCATTATCAATTCCACGTATCATAAGAGTAAACTAATCCTTCGATCATTCACTACTATTTCATTATTATTTTTGTCTTGAATGATTGAACATTTGTTGTGTTAGAATTATTTGTTCTTCTAGAATATTATATACTTACACTTAGATATGATTAATCATGTACTTCTTCTCCTTCTCATATTTCTATTATTCTTCAAAACATATCTTACTATATCACTACCATCGGTGCCTTCTGATCAAGTGTAAGAATCTCTGCCCATTTCTATCGTATTCAATTCATACCGTACTTCAAACAGTTGGACGAATATCGAACGACGTGCGGTAGTTCGCTATGCTTTTATTGATGCAGATCCACCAATATTTGAGTATCGAGGAGATGAGATGCATCTAATCAATGATACAACTCTTATTAGGTAGAATAAATACTTCATTCAAAGATAATAAGATCGAGATATTTGTAAGTATGAATATTTTTATCATTCTCACCATTCCTTTCTTCATTGATGTAGATGAAGATCCTACATTAAAAAAATATCGCTCCGATAAGTCAAATAAAGTTCTCATTCATTTATTTCATCACTTCATCGATTGAACAATATCATTCAGATTTCACTTTTCATCGATATATCAAATTCTTCCTGAACCTTTTGAATTCGCTTATATTTCTAAACGTCGAGGGCTAAATATGTCCAAACACGATCTGGGGTGTCTAGAGGTACTGTAATCCGTACCGTCAATCAATAATCGATATTTAATAGATGTGGAGAATTAAATTCGAAATGGAAGCCAGTGAGTGTCTTAATGGATTCGATTTTGCTGGAAGTGGTATTGATCTTACTGGAGTTAATTAATTAATTAATTGTTTATTTCAGCTTCTGTTCATGATAAATGGGATAAATGGTTGAAATGTAGCCAAAATCAATCATTGGGAAGGTGTGAATTACCATCTCTTCAGGTATTCAATATTTCTCTCCCAGAAAATAAATCAATATCAGGATCGTTTCATGAGATCTGTCACTGATGATATATTCAAGAAGGATTACTGTACTGCTATAGTTGGAGTCGATAAAGATAATGAAATCAAAATGATGATATTTCCTGATATGAGACGGTACAAAATTAATCCATAATCATTTCATTTATTGATTATTTAATATTATCATAAAAAGTATTTTTAGTCGAATTGGTCTTCGATGGACATGCAGTGAGGGAATGTACTGTTGTTCAACAACTTGTTGCGGAATCAATGAGGTTACTGTACTCCCTTTATCGATTGAATTATTTATCGATTACAGAAGTTCGTTACTGAAACTGATTCACCATTGATTGATTCTATACTCTACATGGTCCTTCTGTGCGTTGTAATCAATACATATTGTATTAACCATAAAATCAATAATTCTTACTTTTACAGATGTATCGTATTATTCATAGTTTGCAATATCCTACTATGTTGCGCACACTTTTTCAATACAGGAATACGTCGAGTACATCACACAATATCTAACGCAAATAATCTTTTATTTTTCAACTTTGATCTTTGATCTTTATAGATACCTCCGCCCCGTCGAATGGACTATTCAATAAGTACGACTCCAATCTTCTATCATAACGACGACAAAATAACAATCAACGAGTAGATGATCCATAACTCTGATCTTTGATCTTTTCGTTGTGAAATACTTTATGGTGTGGTATCCACGATACACTGTTGTTAGTTTTGGGTGTTTATATATAGTACTTACTGTACAACGAACAATTGGAAAACCAATGGGATAAAACGAAAAATTGCTTGTTTATTATAGTTTATACATATTATATCCAATAGGCATTGACCATTTAGATATTATTTTGTGATATATCGTCATGATTCTAAATTCACATTCCATTGATTATTAAGTTCATGAGAACTGTAACTATCATTACTGCCATAGAAATTGATGAAGTGCTCTTTTCTAAAATTTCAGCCGTTTAAATATTTTAATTATATTTTTAAAAGAAAAAGAAAAGCTCACGTGGATGATCATCATCAACTGAAACAATAAAATATTAATAATTGATCTTTGATCTTGGACGCTTACAAATGATGTTAGAGAGGAATTCTCTGATCTGTTGTCTAGCAGCAGGTAGTGCAACTGGTTCACCATCATACGAAGGATACATATCAGAACAATGAGCAGCACCTATGATCAATCAATGAATCAATGACCACCCCGTCTGGAGTATGCCTCACCTTCGATTTTGATTGGAAGAATATTCTTGACTTTATCCTCTCCATAATATCCTAATGCATGCCATGGATCGAACATTCCATTAGGAAGACAAAGATTAGTAGCATCAAATGAATCAATTCCACCATAGAAATCAATAGCATCTCTATTTTGATCACGAATGAATGAAGCATTGATTGATGAACCAAAGAGATCTACACACATATCGAAGTATAAACTATAATAATCAATATTGATCTTTGATCTTTGATCTCTGATTACTTGATTGGAATAGTTGATCCAAATATGGAATCACCATCTGTGGTTTGTAGGAAACCGATTTCATTACAACACAGCCACATCCATCCTCTTTGTGATGATCCTTCCTCTCCTAGTTTATCGTAATCTGTTTCCTATCAATCAATAATTTAAATGAAAATGTATGCGTTAATTGTAATCATCTTCATGGGAATACATTAACACTAACTTGATACATGAATAAATCAGTTATCTATTTTTTCCTTCTAAATAATAGTTGATCATATCAAAAAGTACCATCATGAACTGTATATCTCCAGTATAATTATTAGGGAATGAATCAATTGGATCTCCATCAACAAATTCCGCTTCGAATGTCGCCAGATCCCATACATTATCGATTAGATCCTATCACGTTATTTTATTATTCTTTCGAATTTGTTTGTATATAATAATACATGTATAATAGTTTAAATAATATAGATCGTAATCCGAATTTAAAATCAACTAGGAGGAAATTGTTGAAATGTATAAAAGTTGACCTTATTCTGGTTCATGATATCACAGGCTTGTCTCGCAGTTGAATATTTCTTCGAGACATCACTCTGAATTCATTGAATGTACAATAAATCATAATGAATTGCATACTCTTCCATCATAAGTATATTGGATCATTCCTTGATAGATATTGAATACATTTCCGAAGAAGTTATTGATATCTGCTTTCGTTGTCGAATCATCAAAAGGAGGATTCAAACTGAAGAAGAAAAACAACAACAAAAAACATAAATCACTTTTTTCGAATCAATAGGAATACTCTGAAGAAAAAGATATCATCTCTGCCATATGTAGTCTCTCGTTGAAAGCAATTGATTGTTGACAAAGCGGACAATGTCAGATTATTATTTAGTTTGTGAATACTTTAATATAATCTTACTGCATTTGTTTGTTCAATTGTGATCTTCCTTCTTTAGTCATAGAAAGAGTTTGCATTTGATCAATGGCTTTCTTCACCAATTGATCACATGATAGACCCGCCTATAATTATACAAATATGTTTAAATGCAAAAATTGAAGAGCAAATTTTATGAGTTCATATGTCTAATCATTTACAAAAAAAACTAACATCATTAGTGACCGGAGTTTGGCGTAGAACATCTTCCACTACATCTGCATATTCTGAAATTCAATATGTTTCAGCGTACTGATTTTTAGACATATTATATTTGGAAATGGGATTAGTGAATGAATGTTGCTCTAACCGAAGAAGTCTAATTTGAGATTGAGAGGAGCAGAACTCGCAACGGCGCCAGCTGTCAATTCAGGATATTTTGAACGGAACATGGCTGATAGAGAACCTATAAGGAGAAAGATGATTAAGATCTAATCAATATGATCTCCATACCAGGATAAGATCCCCCGAATGTAATCCATTTCGGATTTTCGTATTTATGTTCTCTGTTCATGAAATTAATGAAATATGCCAGATCAGCTAAGGCTTGTTCTGTTGTGAGAAGACGAAGAGATTCTGTCTTCATATCACTGAAATGAAAGATCAAAGATATTTGAAAGTAGCACAATATAAATATTTCAGAAAATTAAGAAAAATAACTTACTTTATCGGTCTACTTAGCCCAAAGAATCGATGTTCGAGATCAAAGACGGTAGCTCCGAATGTTTGTGCATACTGCATAATCTGCATATTATCATCACCACTCCATTTAGGTGGTTCTTCTCCTTCTCCTCCAATCATAAGGAATACAATATCTTGACCACTACTCTTTGATCTATCAGAATGAATTGGATTATAATACATTCTTTGATCCCATCTTCCTTCATCTAATGGATCAAAATGATTCAATTTCTGTGAGAAATTAGTAAGAGTTTGTCCAGGAAACAATTGGACTTCATCCAATTGAGAGATGAATGATGATCGATGATATGGACCATTCACGAATCCACCTTCAATTTATATTATATTTATATTTTAAATTCCAAATAATGTATAGTATCCGCATTCGTGCAAATGCACAAACGGCAAGAGCATGAAAAATTATGAAAGTCACGAGCACGAATTTAAAAAAAAATTCATGTTAAAACTGTGCACACGAATTTTCATTTTGAAATTCATTCTGTAAGACTGCACTATTGCGGATCTCTAGTATGCACGTGCGATCATTTAGGATGAAAGATCAGAGAAGAGAGATCGAAAACTTTGTTCAAAACGTTTCTATTAATCAAAATGCACGCTACTAACATCTTAAGTTATTAATACATTTTAATTTTCATATAATAAATATGTTTGGATGATTAATCATCAAATTTATAATATTAAATAGAAAATAGGAAGTAGATAACCTTTAGGTCGTCCATTCAATTTCTTCATCCATTTTGCAGAAACAGTAATGGATGATAAACAAAGCAGAAGTACGAAAATTGGTCGTAGCATTCTGAGAGCCTCCTACCAAAATGACACTCTATTCTTTCATTCTTATCTATCTCATCATGTCTCTTATCATATTCTAATCCTTTTATTCATCACACATTGGCCTCTTACTTCATTCTCCAGAGTATCTTTATTTATTCTTTATTATTCTATTACTACAAATTGTCATCGTCTTTCCAGTAAAAATGTTTCACATTTTGCACTTTGGAACAACAAAAAACATGATTTTATTAGCATTAATTACATTATTAAGCAAATAATTTAACAGCGACAACAGAGATGAGAAGAGTAATGGAAGGAAGTGATGAACTTCTCTCTGAAATAATATTCCATATTTAATTACACTTTCAAAATTAGATAGATTAATTTGTACTGAATACTCACTGGGATGATCTGCATCGTCTGAAAGAAAAAAAAACATTGATCTTTGATCTTTGATATTTCGAACTTACAAATAACTCCAGATAGGAAATCTCTGATTTTCTGTCTGGCAGCAGGTAGTGCAGCTGGTTCACCATCATATACAGGATACATATCGGAACAATGAGCAGCACCTATGATCAATGAATCAATGACCAAACCCGTCTGGAGTATGCCTCACCTTCGATAGGCACAGGAATAATATTCCTGTCTGTATCAGTTTTATAGTATCCAATGAGATGCCATGGATCGAACATTCCATTGGGTAAACAGACATTGGTTGCATCGAAATCATCTTCACCTCCATAATAGTCTTGTGCTGCTTGATTTTGATCACGAATGAATGAAGCATTGATGGAAGGACCAAACATATCCGTACACAAATCATAGAAGTAACTGAATAAGATAGATTAATTGTATAACCTATAACATGCTCCATCACATGGAACACCCAAATACATCTAACCCCTTACATCTTTATACGCTTATACATATATGAATCGTCTTACTTGATAGGAATAGTAGAACCAAAGATGGAATCTCCATCGGTTGTTTGAAATGCTCCAATTTCATTACAACACAACCATGTCCATCCTCTATTGGAACTTCCATCTTCACCAAGAATATCATAATCTGTTTGACTGAAATCTTCAATCATCGAAGTGTAGTTATTAGGGAATGATGTCATTGGTTCATCATCATAACATTCATTAGCAAATACATTCAATGCCCATACGTTGTCTACCGGATCCTGTAATTGAAAACCATAGATCACAGATCAAAGATTAAACAACAAACATATGCTGGTATTAGCGCCGATTTTGACTGTTGTTTATAGTTTTAAGAAACAATAAATAGATATATTCAAACTTACTCCTCCTTGGTTCATAATCCTACACAATTGTTCAGCAGTAGTACATTTCTCAGCAATCTCATTCTTAAATCAATATTTAAAAAACTCGAAGATAGTTTATAAACGAACTCTTCCATCATATGTGTATTGGATCATTCCTTGGAATGTTCCATAGATATTGGCAAAGAAATTGGTAATATCAGCTTTAGTTGTCTTCTCATCAAAAGGAGGATCAAGACTACAATTTATACTATTATTTTATTTTATTTTATTTTATTTTCTAACTATCAGTATATTTTGCTTTTTTTTAAAGAAAGTAAGGTAAACAATTAAGAATTATTGTATGGAAAATAAGTCAATATAATTTCTCACTGCATTTGTTTGCTCAAAATATCTCGTCCATCTTTAGTCATAGAAAGAGTTTGCATCTTATCGAAAGCTTCACGAACAAGATCAGCGCAGCCCATGTTTCTCTATAATTATTGATTGATTCGAGACTTAAGATCAAAGATCAATAACTAACATCATTTTGAACAGGAGTAACCTCAAGTACTTGTTGAATACCATCAGCATAGCCTTAATCACAAATAAAGATCAAAGATCAACTTGAAAACACTAACCGAAATAGTCCAATTTGAGATGAAGAGGGGCAGAACTTCCTACAGCAGCAGCGACTAATTCAGGATACTTGGAACGCATCTTGGCAGCAAGTTGGGCTAAGAATAAGGGGATTGGATGAAATGTTCTCTGATTGAAGATGAAATATTGAAGAGAAATGCATATATAATTGATGGATAAACAAATGAGTAAATAAATATTGATATTCTTACCAGGATAAGATCCTCCAAAGGTTATCCATTTGGGGTTTTTGTACTTATATTTCTGATTCATTGAAGTAATGAAATAAGCGAGATCAGCAAGAGCCTGTTCTGTTGTGAGAAGATGAAGAGATTCTGTCTTCATATCGCTAAACATTCACTTTATTGATTGAATTGATTGAAATAGAAAGTACTTGATGGGTCTACTATCTCCGAAGAATCGATGTTCAAGATCAAATACAGTAGCCCCGTATGATTGGGCATATTGCATCAATTGAATATTATCATCTCCAGTCCATTTCGTCGCTTCACGACCTTCTCCACCTGTTTATTTATTTTTGATAATTAAGTTTTTAACACTATCAACTAAGTAGTAAAATCGCCGATTCTGTAGTGTTGTGCACATAATTTATTTATAATAGTATAATTTTAAAAATAAATAACTTACCAATCATCAAAAAGATGAGATCTTGTCCACTTGATTTATCTCTATCAGAATGGATGGGATTATAGAACATTCTCTGTTCCCATCTTCCTTGATCTAATGGATTGAAATGATCGACTTTCTGTGAGAATGTTGATATTACTTGTCCTGGATATGTTGTCTCTTCTAGAATCGAACGAGATAGAGGACCATTCACGAGACCATCTATAATAGAAATAATGATGAGATCACTCTTCCAATTGAACCACATCACTACTTTAATCTTTCAATGAGTGTCATTTCAAACAACAAAATTATTAGGTAGCTGATACACTATTTTGATATAGCATAAATAATATTCATACAATTATCTCATTCAATCAATTCATCTCATGACAACTAAAATATACAATAAAAATAATGAAAGATAACCTCGAGGTCGGCCATTGAAGAAGAAATTTTGTCTATATCCATGAACATATCCTAATAATAAAATAAATATGATTGAATGACATCTCATTTCTTCTGAGAAAGAGTCCAATAGTGAAAGTATGAAGCTTCACTCTTTCTTCTTTTTTTCTCTTATCACTTCTCAATAATCTCAATGAAACACGATAGATTACTCTTTCCTCTCAACACATAATGTGGCACACTTTTATCTGTCATACTAATTCTGATCTCATCAAAAAGAGAGAAGATTATTTTCATTGGAATGTAGAGCAAATAAGAGTGATAAAAGAAAAAAATGGGCTATAATTAATCACTTATAGTTACGAAAATGTATATTATTGTGATCGATTAGCTCTGACACACTCTTATTGTTAGTTCAAGAATGTACAAAAAGGGAACTTGCGGCTCTTTTAAAAAAAGGTAGAGACCCGAAACGAGTTGTCAAAGTTTGAAAAGTGGGGGGGCGTTTCGGCAACGAATCATATATCGGTTGGGGGATGGCCTATGGCAATAAAAGTTGTAAGTAGTAGGAGTGTACGGTATTGGGCTACTGTAACCGTCCGGAATCGCGAACTGATTTTTTCATTCTACCCATGACCCGGGGTTCATGGTTGAGAATGACCGAAGTCGTAAAATTCAGACCAAATACTAGTTGTCATTATATCAGTAGTTGTGTTCTCTATTTTTTCTCATATCACGCGTGTCACCGAAGAATCGAATAAAATCGGGGGCTGGTTGGCACATTTTTTGACCCCCACATATTATTGCCTTTTTCGGTAGTCCATATGGTCCCTAACAAGGTACCGTCGAGCTTTTTTGCATATCTTCATTTTCAACGTCGGCAGACGTCGTCAAACTTTTTGGACGCCGAAAATTGCCGACTTTGGAGCTCTGTAGCTCTTCAGGATGTAGTTTTGGTATCAAATCGTCAACAGAAGAATTCTTCGGAATTTCAAGGAGAATGCGCCTACATCATTGCCAGGTCGATATTTTAATTAGTATTTTCGTGAATCGTTTTTATTGATTATTTTTCTTAAAAATATAGAAGCCGAAAGTTTTCAATAGCTCAATCAATAGAGCTCGACGCCAGCTTTTCAATGGTATGCTGAACTTATACTTTATTTGGTTGTCTTCGAAAGTTATGAGCATTTCAAGTTTTTCTGTATTGAGAAATTCCTTGGTGTTCCTTCACTCTCTACCCGGATAGGTTGGTGAACTCATCTATCAACTATCATAGAACAAGAGTGTGTAGTGTAGTGGATAAGATGTCTGCACTTTGTTTTGACTGTTACGGGTTCGATCCTCCTTGGCGCAGTTTTCTTTTGCGGTTTTTTTATTGTCGAAATGTTTTTCTGTGATTATGAAAACCAGAAATGAAAATTTCCCGGTTAAATATCGGTGTTCCCTCTGCAAACTAGGATTACTGTATCACGACCAGGAAGAGAAGAATTGAATGGGTAATGGTGAACTCGGTGATGGACGATGACAACTTGGAGGAGAGAGGGGATGAGGAGATTCTAGGACAACACGAAGATGACTTTAGAATGGTAGTCGAGGGGGAGTGTGATGAAATATTCCTGTGAAGTTGAAGCCTCATTGTCGTCCTATTGTAATTTTTATTCATTGTGATTAATATGCATCGATTGCTTATGATTTCTGAATTGAATTATTGAATTGAATATTTGAAAGTTATCAAAAATGTCTTGGGGATGCACTAGTACAACAGTAAAACTAATCAAAATAGATGAATTGTTCACACTAGGTATAATAGAAGAGTGGGTAGATCACTGGCTGCGTCACTCTCCTCTCGTGTGATCACATGCAATGTATATCTTGAAATGCTCATAACTTTCGAAGACAACCAAATAAAGTATAAGTTCAGCATACCATTGAAAAGCTGGCGTCGAGCTCTATCGATTGAGCTATTGAAAACTTTCGGCTTCTATATTTTTAAGAAAAATAATCAATAAAAACGATTTACGAAAATACTAATTAAAATATCGACCTGGCAATGATGTAGGCGCATTCTCCTTGAAATTCCGAAGAATTCTTCTGTTGACGATTTGATACCAAAACTACATCCTGAAGAGCTACAGAGCTCCAAAGTCGGCAATTTTCGGCGTCCAAAAAGTTTTACGACGTCTGCCGACGTTGAAAATGAAGATATGCAAAAAAGCTCGACGGTACCTTGTTAGGGACCATATGGACTACCAAAAAATGACCTCTGCTCATTTTCGATTTTTTCAATGTGCCACCGTTTATTCGAACCTTACGCGACACGCGTGATATAATCCATCTCGAATACGTATCAAAGTGTGTACTTCATCTACTCGAATACGTATCAAAGTGTGTACTTCATCTACTCGAAGTACTCTAACTTCATTTTTTGTTTATAAAATGAGATCATTTATTCATTAATAATACTTTCTAATTCTAATCGATTCACTTCATTCATTAATTCCATATCTTTCGATCTCCTAATAAATCTCTGTTCAACAATTATAAATGTAATAGTCGATGCTAATGATCCAATAATCAATAATCCACATTGCCATCCTAATTCCAGTACACTACCATAGTACATGCAGATTGTAGAGAGGAGGGCCTGAATAATTAGAATGAATAAATATGATATGGCTTCTTACAAGAATCGATAATTTAACAAGCTACACATGCAATTTTTGCATACTTACATGGAAAAATTTGGAAATAGCGAAAGCTTGCGGTGTAGAATCACTGTACATCACTGTTGATAATGAATAAATCTGTAAAGATTAAAGATTTTTTTAAAATATTTTAGATGTTTAAAACCTGTGTGTTGACTGCAGCATCAACAAGACCGAAGAAACATCCACAGATTAATGCAATGGCCATGCTGAAAAAATCATTAACAGTTTGGCTGCTAAATAAAATTTATTATTTATAGATACGGTATCAAATTTCATCCCTCTAGAACACAGAAATACGTGATGTGTTTTTTTGCCATTTTTTTGATTCGTTAAATTTTTAACTTTTCGTAAAATTTTACGACGTAAAAATTTAACGAAAAAAGTCGTAAAATCGCAAAATTAGTAAAATCGTAAAACGTTAAATGCACAGCCCTGATGTGGAATGAAGTAATCCTTGAAAAGATTCTTGTATATTCTTTCATAGACAAACCTTGGTGGTTGAATGATAGTTGGTTCTGTTGTGAGATCATTGAATGGAGAATCCGATGGAAGATTCAATGCAGCAAGAATAAAGGCAGTTATACCAAGTACACTACCTATATTATATCATCATTATTATAAATTCTTACGGGTATAATTTCTAGATCTCTACAGGAATCATCTTTTCAACGTTCGGGATAATTTCGTCGCATTGTCCACACAGAGAAATAAGTGTTATCGATGGAGCATAAGACCTGAGAAGTGTTATTAGTAACACTTTTTTAGCTCAAAAAGTGTTAGATATAACACATCTTAGGTCTTATGCTCCGTGAATAACACTTATTTCTTATTTCTTTGTGTGTCCCTCCATAGCATCAATAAATGTGTGTTTGTCAATTAACAGACTGAAGTTTTCTTACTAAGTGTCATAATAGGCCATCGTCCATATTTCATTGTTCTTTGTCCATATAAACCAAATAAAATACTCGATCCAATCTGACCAATTCCAACAGCGATCGAATTGAGAGCAACTAAGGTTTTTGTATTGACAGTGAAAGAATGACGAGAGAATGAAAGAGAAGTTGAATAAACTCCAGACCAGAATGACATTACCTATAATTATTGATTGATTCATATGTAATCAAATTATATAATCCATTCAATTCTTCTTATTACTACTCAATGCATTCACTAGATACGTGATCTCAATGATATTTGTCTTCAGTTTTAATGATTCATAAAAATGAATAATTACAGTAGATATACCTGTCCCGCGAAAGCAGAAGTAACAGAGAACAATAACATATCGAGTGTAATCGAAAGTTTGAATGTTGAAACTGAAACGGAATTTCGACTTATTCAGTTATTTAAACAATTTTAATGCTGAGAAACATCATAAACCAATTGTCGATGATGATCTCGCAATATTATCGTCTTTTTCACTTTTTCATCGAAAATAAAAATAAGAAAGAAAGCCAATTTTGAGATTATTTTAGCCACGAACAGTCGCTCACTATATTCATATTACTAGTTAAGATATTAGTACTTAATAATCAGCAAATAGTGATCTATTAGATAATGATATAATGATCATACTCAATTCATCCTTATAACTTCCAGCCTTCTTGTAATATTGAACTTCTTCATTGGAAGTTGGGAGAAGAGCAAATACGATATTTCCAAATAGAGAAATACCAGTGAATACACCATAAATCAATCTGAACTGTAGATATTCACAGTGAAAAAAATCTCTTTATTTTTTGTACGAGGTAGCCAAAATTACCTCGTCTATGTTTTTACCTTTCTCAAGGAAAAATTAGTTGATGAGAAATATAAAATCGGTGAAACAAAAATCAGGCGGGTTAGGAGAGGATTTAGTGGAGTTGTAATCGAGAGAGAGCAGAAAAGATAGAACGTAGATCAAATAGAGCGTTCAGTCAGTATTTTATTCAATTTTGATTCCGCTTCTGTGTTTAACAAAGAGTGACCAGGTTTTTACGCAAGTACATTTTACACGGACACTTCTTTTGAATTAAAAAATGTAGTTATGATTTCATAATATATGGATGATATGAATAATTTCAAACCTTGTCATATCTTCATCAATAATGGAATCAGAATCATCATCGGCATTTCCGAATACAATCAACAGAAAAATTCCACCAAAGATTAATCTGGAAAACATGTTTTTTTTTCTCTGATCTTTGCGGTGATAAAAAACACTTGAACATGAATTGTTATTATACATGACAAAGCTAACATTATCTTATCATTCAATTTGATAACAAATGATAATACTGACCCAGAAGTGTGTAATATCCATACGATACTACTATTCCTTCCAACATTCTTCTCATTTGAATTCAATGAGAGATAATGTCCTACAGAAGTCCATAAAATGGCTGAACCAAAACCTTCCAATGCTGATGCAATATACAGAAATGGAGTATTGAGAACAAGAAAGTTAGCCATGAGAAGAGTGTAGGTGGCACTGCCTCAAATACTCTTTTCATCTTTGAAATAAACTTAATTTGATCTTATTATGATTTATTTAGTGCATTTGTCGATAACTGATAACACAAACAATCTCTCTATCAGTGAAATGAAATCATCAGAAACAAGAATTCATAATCATGTGATAATCATAAGATGATTCTTTATTTTCATTCACTTTTATAAGTCAAAACTTGTAAAGAAAATGTGCAGAAACTATATAAAAGTCGTCTTTTCATTGTATTCATCAAATATGAAATATGAGAATATAAATATATCATACCGAGAAGAAGACTCCATCTACATCGTAATAATGCAACTATTGGAGGAGCGATAAGATTAGAAAATAAAAATGTTCCATAGATGATTGTTTGTGAGATATAACCAGCATTTGAAGGAAGTGAAGGATCTGTTTTACTTCTGTAATAGACATTTATTAGTATAATTCAATGAAATGTAGGTAATATTAAACCAGTCAGATGATGTCTTTCCACGACAGAAACGAAGAGCAAACAAATCAATAGAGAGGAACCAACCTATCAGAAAGAACAGTTTCTTCAATGAATGATTGAGAGAAGAAAGCAAGAAAGATTAAGGCTAAGCCTGTTGCCATATGAAGAAGATTTCTCATTGGTGATGATGAAGAGAATAACATAGTTGAAGCTGAAGAAGGAAGAATGGAAATAGTTGAATAGGCCGTGTTCATATTCTCCCTCTCTATCTCTCACTCTCCTCTCTCTACTATCTATTCATTCTATGATCAATCTACTAACACTATCTCACTATCTCTCTCTAGTCCTCACTTTCTCTCTATATACTCTCTCATCTATGTACTAACACTATTACTCTATCATTTCCTCTCTTTCTCTAATCCTCTCATTCACTCTCAATCTCTTTCTCTATCTATTTGATTCTCTTTCTCTCTTTGAAAAAATAGCTAGACATCAGACTAGTGACTTTTTATGACAAATAAAGGAAGAGAAAGCTCTTATCAAATGATAACAAAAAGACAATTAACAATAGACAGACGAAGGATTAACCTAGATGGAAATATCATTATGAACTTATGAACTTTCATTATACTCAGACGATTCTCCACAACGAAAATCGATGAAATGAAAATATTTTTAAATTTATGTGATTTTTGATTTGTGATTCTTTGTTAAAAATACGCTTGCCTTTATTTCCGAAATAAAACATGTGATCACTGGGGGGGGGGGGGGGGGTCTAGGAACGTGTTATACAATATCATCGTCGTCTTCATTTTATTATATAGACAATTATTTCGTCTTTTCTGATCTTCATCATTGTGACAGATAATCAAGAAGATGATAGATCTTTTTTCTTATCTAATCTTTTCCAGAAAAGAGTGTTCAGTTGGAGAAAGAAATCCTTTAAGTTCTCGTTTCATACTATAAATATAGAGAATGATCCTGAATGAATGAATGATGAGAATGAGAATATTTCTATGATCCTTCATAATTCATTTACAAGGTCATCCACAAATTATAATCCGAAAACATGAATATTGATCAGATTAATATTACTACTCTGCGTTCGTTCACTCACTCCCTCTCACGTGTGGTAGAGATGTCATAGGACAATTGAGAGGATGTACAAAAGAGTCCAATAAGCCATTTGTAGTACATTTATGAGAAATCCTACTATATAAAAAATAATTATATTTTCTCTTTCACCTCGTTGTTTATCGTTAAAGATAAATAAATTATTGTATGAACAGATACATTTTATGATGGTTATCGTTCATTGTTTTTTAACGATAGGATTGAGGCGGCATAAGCCGTAAGTCAAAAATAACGGAGAAATGAAAGAGGAAAACTATGAATAGCGTATAAAAATCACTAAGTTGACAAAAATTGTATTTTGAGCACTAGAACATAAAATGAGACTTCAATTTAGAATATATTATTTCATTTGGGAAAAAATGAAAGTGGGGGAGTGAGAATGGAATAGCAATGCTGAATAATCTGTGATTGAATATATGTATGTAGTTTTAACTAATAGATTCACAATTTTCTATAATTATTCCAAAAAATACTGATAACATATTCAATTGTAATTTATATAAGGCATTGACTATGATATATTCTCATGGATCATCAAATACTTCTATTACTTTGTCCGGAAAGTCTTTGCACTATTTCTTCCTTTACTTTGAACCCTTCTTTCTTGGGCGCAAGCGATTGCTTTGCCTTGTGGAATTTTTCTTAAATCGAAGGCCTATTGATCAGTAAATAGAGGGGAATATGCAAAAATCTCGGCGCCCAGGAAGTCGCCAGGAAAATGGTCAAAATAAAAATTCTCCTTTTTTGGAGACCTATCGAATGGCGTTTGTCTCATCCCGAAAGAGGACAGTATGGAGGACAGTTTTTGTTAAACGTGGACAGTATCTCATCATTTGAATGTAGTTGTTTTTTTAGTTATTTGAGAAAATATGAATTGTGTAAAAAGTGCAAAGACTTTCCCGACGCCTGAAAGGGACCGAACACTGTCAACGGTCTCTTCAACGAACTACGCTCTCTCGTTGTTAGAGAATAGAGAAATAATGTACACAATGAAGAGACCATTGAGAGAGGTCACTCTCCCTTTAATAGGATATAAAAAAATATTTTCTTTGTCATAGTTCAGCTGTTTGCACAATGAATTTATAATTGATTGTAAATCATACATATAGGACAGAGTATTTGAAATTTTTGGCAATTCTTGTCAAGCAAAAAAGATGGCAAAATCATTTTCCCTTTATTCTCGACTTTTTTCTCTTCCCTGTCTTTTGTGCGCACCGCAAAAAAGTGAAAAACACCGCAAAAATGCGAAGAATGATTCTGGCTTTTTTTGCTTGATAAGAATTGCAAAAAATTTCAAATACTCTGTCCTATATATTCCATGAAATATTCATATATTACTTCATATTTAGTTTCATTTTTTTGTGTCTTTCATAAATCACCAAATTGAATTATTTTTGGGTATTTTTTGTTATTATTCTAATATATATTTTATGAGTACAAAAAGAGTCTTGATAAAAAAATGTCAATCAAAAAGTGTGATTTAATTGGTATTGTATTGTAAAGGGACATGAACATCTTCCATTAGCTGGCATGGTTTGCGAATTTGAGAACTCAAATAATTTAACATTTATTACACTCAACATCGACAAATCATTGAATTAATAGTATAATAGTGATAATTTCGTCTTCTTTACTTCTTATCAGATGAAAAGAAGAAGAAGTGATGATAAGAAGAGTCAGAGTTGCAATTGGTATCAACCATGGCCCGACTTCTCCTTCTATTCGCTCTTGCTGGTCAGTATTTTCAAAATCTTCGCATACTTATTATCATTCCTTTGATATTCAATATTTTTGAATGATTATGAAAAATAAAACATCACAAACTGAAAAACAATTCGACAGGAAAAATCTAGCTATTTTCAGTGGCTGGTGCGATAGCTCAAGATGAGGGAAAAGACAAAATCTACACTTACAAACAAATTTGTCTTGATAAAGGAAAGTTGACTCTTCTGAATGGAATGGATTGTAGACAACAGGTATAATTATGTGTTCCTTAAAACAAAAAGAAACATTTGAGAGATTTTTCTCATCAGTGTCTCGAATTTCATTTTGATATTTTTTTATTCCACGTACGATAAATAAATAAATTTCTGACATTTTCCCGATAGCTGATTTTACTTTTAAAGGTGGTGTCCGAGCAATATTTTCGTGAACAAACTGTGAAGACAGAAAGATAGCAAAAGTTATTCTGCATATCTTACATAAATTAGTTTATGCTAATTTAGCTTATTGATCGCTAGAATCATGAATGAATTTATGCTTGATGTACAGGCAAAGGCGCAAAATTTTGAAAATAGGAAAGTTCAGCAATAGGTTTCGAACCCGCGACGTTACGCTTAATAGTGAGCACTTTTACCACTGCGCTACGGGATTGATGAATGGCCGTGCTAATTTCATGCATATCACTTGTCCCTTGCATAATAGATATGTTATACATTTGCATAGACATTCGAGGGCCTCCATCTTTAATACTATATTTTAAAAATGTAATTTCTTATTATATCGTTGTCAGTGAAAGATAGAAGGTCATCGTATACTGATAAGACTTTTCTCAGTTTTGAAGCCTCTTCATCATGATAAGAATATTAGCCTATAGTCTTAGGTACAATGTACTGATAATGATTATTGATTGATTGAAGGTTGCCGTTGGTAGATGGCAGAATTCAGTGAACACAACTGGATGGACATTCTTTGAGGTAGATCAACTGATCAATCAATACTATCTACCGTATACTCATCATTAAGGTCGAGACTCAATCAACAGTCGAACCAGGAATTCAAGCCTATGCAGCAGGATATCTTGAAGGACTTCAATCAAAGACACTCATTCAATATCATCTTCATAATACAGTTGAACAATATTGCAAGAACTACACTCAATATTGTGGTCGATTGAATTCATTCCTTGATGAAAATCAAAAATGGATTGGATCTCAATTGGCTGCTGCTCCTAAAGATGACTCTTATTGGGGAGCTGTCAATAGAACTTACTATCAAATCAGTGGACTTAGTAAGTCACTTTAAGTATTCACTTAAGTAAGATATTTAGTGATATGTCTAATTCAGTTGATGGTTATGAAGGCAGAGAGATTCAGCCTCGTATCATTTATGAGATTCATCCTATTCAGTAAGGCATAAACAATCGATAATCAATCGATAAACTATAATAATTGTAGTTACATCAACATGAATGGAGATTTCTATGATCTTGAGAAGAAATTGAACAAGACTCTTGATCCTCTCAACCCTACTGGTCATTGTTCTGGATTAGTTAAAGTTGCTCCAGGAAACAAAGATCTCTTCATCTCTCAGGTAATATCAAAGATCAAAGATCAATGATCAAATATGAAGAAGACTTTATAGGTCACCATGAGTGGATTCCAGAATATGCTTCGTGTCTTGAAACTATACAAGTTTGCTTATGGTAATGACTATCTAGTTTATAAATAAATTCGTTCGATAATTCAGAGCACAATATTTACCCTGGAAAGGGAACAACTTTCGCTTCTTATCCTGGAATGCTCTATTCATCTGATGACTTCGCTCTTATGACTTCTGGATTGGTATGTACACACTGACAGACAGATAATTCAATATTATAATATCAGGCTGTTATCGAGACTACAATCTCTGTGTTCAACACTTCTTTATTCGATAATACTCTTCCTACTGGACAACTCCTCACTTGGGTTAGAGCAATCATTTCAAATCAATTGGCAAGAAATGCACGTGAATGGTGCGAGGTACGGTAACTACAGTATAATAAATCTAACAAAATTAAATCGATGATCGATTTAGATCTATGCTCGTTACAATTCCGGTACATACAACAATCAATGGGTTGTTCTCGATTATAATGTATTCAAACCCGGACAGGATCTTCCTGATTTTGGTCTTCTATACGTTCTAGAACAACTACCGTAAGATTGAATTTTGATCTTTGATCTTTGATCTTTATTATTCAGTGGAAAGATCATCTACCGTGACATGACATGGTTCCTTGAGAAATACTCATACTTCCCTTCATACAACATTCCCTACTTCAAGGCAATTACTGAGACTGCCGGATGGATCCAACAGGTATTGTTGATCTTTGATCTTTGATCTTTGATCTCTGATCTTTAACAGGGAGACAAGATGGGTGACTGGTTCAGATGGGGCAAGTCTCCTCGTGCTAAGATCTTCGACAGAGATCATTCAAAGGTAAGACATCCGTATCCGTTAAATCCAATCGTCTGTCATTTAGGTAACAGATCTGGATTCATTGGCTGCTCTTATGAGATACAATGACTACACTCATGAAGAATTCTCAAAATGTAAATGTAATCCTCCTTATTCTGCTGAAGCAGCCATCTCTGCCAGAGGAGATTTGAATCCTAGAAATGGAACTTATGAATTCCCCGGACAGGGACATGTTAACCATGGTGCTCTTGATTACAAGGTAAACACCTTTTATTAATGTTTCCTATTCGAATGCACGACCTAGATATCACTCAGGTTAATATATGATTTGTTAAATATATAAAGTGGTTCTTCTAGGGAACCAACTTTGAACTCGCAAAGAAGCTTGGTTTCCGTGCTATTGGTGGGCCAACTTATACAAATGTACCCTCATTCAAATGGAGTAACTTCGATTTTGTATGTTATCCATCTCATTTCTCTTAAAGAATTCTGATTTACTAATCAATATCTTTAGGATGTTCCTCATATTGGTCATCCTGATGAGTGGAAATTCGAAGAACTCGTACACAAATGGGAAACTGAAGTGTCTATGTAATTGATTACGTTAATTCTTATTGATTGATTTGTTTTAATTAATGAATTGTTGAAGTTTACGGAGTTGATGAATAAACGGCGTGTAGATAATATTGATTTATTTGATTTTTTAATGTGATTATTATTGAAATACAACTTATCGTTCGATATCGAAAGTAGTTTAGATGATATTGATTGATTAGAATTCCAGATTCGAAAAGCAATTATATGTCCCTCTTGTCGTGTGTTATCAGTTATCAGTTAACGATGATTGATGATAAGAAAAAGAAGACTCGAGATGAGTCCAAACCCTCATCACATTGTAATACTCACCCAAGACATTGATATAATTACGATTTATCAATCGATAATAATATATATACAGTATACCCGAGAGATACAGTATGCAAAGGATGAGGGCAAGAGGAAATGATAGTCGATACAAAAAGAGATAGGATAGAGAAGAAAAAGAGGATAGAGATGCACGGTTGTGTACCCGAATTGAAATTAAGATAGACAATCAATTGATGGATCAAAGGTCAAAGATCAATCGATAATTTGTTAAATAAAGCTGCTAAAGTAGACTAGAAGGAGAAGCACACACAATCAAATATGCACAATTAACACACAATAATTATTAATATCTATATTCATAATAGAATCGGTACCCTATAGAGGAAGTTATTTAGGAATGTCACTAGTGAAAAGACGAAATGGGTTCATAATATGGCTCTAATATGAGGAAGAATCTAAAATACTCAATCGAATAAAGATTAAAGATCAAAGATCAATCTCTATGTACGATACTTATGTTGTGCACTCTGTAGATAATGATGAATAGCTTGGAAAGTGGGACGAAGAGAAGGATCATTATTCCAGCATGGAATGAGTAATTCATGATATAACCATTCAGGACAAAGAGGAGGACAATCAAAATGAAGTCCTTCTCCTTTACTTAATCTATCCACGACTTGTTCATGAGAAAGAGATGAATATGGTAAAGATGAACATCCAGTTAAGACCTCCCATACTGTTACTGCATATGCCCATACATCAGAGGAAGACGAGAATTTACCCTGAAATCGATAATATCAGTACAATAATCAATATTCAAAGAGTAAACCAATTTCAATATAGTAAATATAATTAATTAAAAATAAAATAATAATAAATAGTTAATGATACCAGTAGAAGTGCTTCAGGACTCATCCATCTCACAGGCATTCGATGTTCTCCTTCAACACAATAATAATCTTCTGAATATAGAGAACGAGCCATTCCAAAGTCTGAGATCTTCACACAATATTCATCATCCAATAGACAATTCCTACAGAGATCATAGATTATTGATTGATTCTAGATTATTGATTGAATTCTCATTATTGATTTATTCTAGAATAAATGTGAACTACCTCGCAGCAACATCACGATGAACAAAACATTGAGACTCGAGATAACTCATTCCTGCTGCGATTTGTGTACACATTGAAAGAGCTGTTGGACGACTGTAAATGAATAATTAAGTATATTGTCTTTCATTTAGAACACCAAGTTTATGTAGTTTGACAACTTCTATAATATGTGGTTTTATTTCATAAACGGAAAGTAATATAATATATTATAATATATTAGATGTTATCTCAACAATCTTGAGTCGCTATAGGCTTTATATGTTTCATCTCCAAAATATAAATAAAATGTTCAACATACTCGATAGAATGTGTTCTCAAATACTTCTTGAGATCTCCATTGGCCATATATTGCATGACACAAGCAGGAGGTAGATCACCTTCTGATAGAACCACTCCTATCACCTACAATGAATTACTCATTTGTATTATCCAAATAGTGTCAATATATGTGACTTGTCCTAAGCATTGTTTCAGTATTTGATTCGAACTAAATATATTAAAATGTAATACCTCGACAACATTATTATGTCGAAGTGCTCCCAACATCCTAACTTCTCTTTCGAAGGCTTTCTCTGATTGTTCATCTCTTTTATGAAGCGATTTCACTGCCACAAAGCGACGACGTTCCAACCTTAACACTTATCAGTTAAGTAATGTCACTTAATTGTAAGATGTTAATTGTAAGATGTTAAGTCAAACTAAATCAATAAGACGACCCTTACCGTGCGAGATGGACCTTTCCGAACTCTCCTTGTCCTATGGGACGAATGATTTCAAGTTGAGAACGAGATATGGATGGAAGAAGAGTAGAATAGACACTTTCACTCATTCCTTTCGTTTTAAGAGTACTGTAAGAGATAATGTAGATGATACGATTACGGTAGAGTCAATCAATTCTATTTTCGTTCTCACAGTTGAGACTCATTACTCAGTAATCAAAAACTGTTTCATTAGTATAATTACATGATAAGAATATAATTTAGTGTGTAAATGTCATAGTCTTTAGGGAATAAAATATAAATAAATGAAAAGTGATTACCCTCTTCCTATAGATAGTGTTGTATTGGTAGATGAACAGAGAAGAGGAGCTTTATATAGAAGAGATGATGATAAAGAATCATCTTCAAGTCTGCAAAATATATACATAATTAGCTTAATTACATAAAATAATAATAAGTTATAAGTATCTTTGCGCATGTCCGTGACAAAAAAGTTTTGAATAAAGTAAAAAATAAGTTGAAATAAAACTAACGAGTCAGGATCAGCATAGATAGTTCCATTATCATCATCATTCAATGGAATCTTCTCTATTATTTCATTATGTCTATTATCTCTAGTCATTGCATATGTAGATGGAGAGACTATTGTTGTCTTCATTGTTCCATTCTCAAGATATGAGAACATATCCTTACTTGATGAACTACCATCAAATAGAGAATCCGCCCTCTTGGCATAGGTACGAGCACGATAGAGACCACCCACGATGCAGATGAAGATAATGATGAAGAAGGAAGATACGATAAGGATTGGAGAAAGGAATGAAGATGAAGTAGAGGAAGAAGAAGGAGTTGAATAGATAATGTCAGAGATTGGATGAAATGATGAAGAAGATGGAAGAGAGAATGATTGTCCATCTATCTCGAATCGAACTTCAGATAAAAGTAACCAATGAGGAAATGGAGGAAGGGTTAAACGAAGCTGAAATTATCATTTCGTTTAAAAAAAAAGAATCGTGTTTCATCATAAAAATACAAGACGATAGGTAAAGATCGATGTCTTGTAGAATAATAAAAACTAACTCTTATAATCTTAGCTTCTCTATTTGGAATAGTCAATCGAACCCATCGAAGATTCTCGAATAAATCACTTTGATATGGAAATTCGATTGATCGAGATGAGAAATCCTTTCCATTCTTTGAGAATTCGACTGATATCGATGTGAACACCTACATGATATAATTTCTATTTATGAAATTGATGAATTTATAAAATAAAAAAACAGAATGACATATTATGGTTTTTGAGCTCAAGATTGGGATAATCGGTTAATAAAAGTGATAATATTTACCTGTGCATTATATCTTCGATAGTTAGAAGTATGAAGTAGAATAGCAGATATATTAACAGTTCTCTTCATATATACAGTAATCTCAACATAATCAATATCTTTTCTTGATCTCCATCCTATCCATCTCTGTGGATGAATCTCATGATCTTCATATCCAATTAGACCATCATACAATTTTCCTGCAATTATCGATTGATTTAAAAACAATCAATAAAATGGATAATCTAACCTAATCCATAGCTCAATTGATTATCTTCATCATGTCTTCCATCAAAACGAGTATCACGAAGATTCAAACCATCTAATTCATCACCATCTCTCATTGAATATGATGAAATCACATCTGAATATTAATGACTTAATACTTAATCATTAAATAGAGATACTTAATGGACTTAAGGTATGACTTACCATTATAGGGACATCCATATAGTTCTAATCTCATACAAATTGTTCTAGTTGTATTAGATAATGGATATATTCTAACTTTCTCCACTACAACTCCTCCATCATGATGATATGGGACAGCTGATCGAGTATCCGTATTCCCTTCGATTACCTTAATTAGATTATTTAATTATTTAAATTTATTGATTTTCGAGGTCCATCCCTTCACACTTATGGGTGGCAGACGTAATGTTCAATCATTGTATAGTCTCTTTATCGATATAAATGATGGTTATGACCATTATAATAGAAGGAAGTTACGATCTCTTTCTCTTCTATTCATTCATTCTCCATTCTTCTTTCTATGCCATCTCTGTCAATGACAAGAGATGGATCGTAAACGATTATGAATGTATCTTCGTCTGTTCACCAACCAGACTTCCACTCTCTCTCCCTCTAGAATCTCTCCCTCTCCCTCTAGAATCTCTCCCTCTCCCTCTAGAATCTCTCCCTCTCCCTCTAGAATCTCTCCCTCTCCCTCTAGAATCTCTCTCTCTCCCTCTAGAATCTCTCCCTCTCCCTCTAGAATCTCTCCCTCTCCCTCTAGAATCTCTCCCTCTCCCTCTAGAATCTCTCCCTCTCCCTCTAGAATCTCTCCCTCTCCCTCTAGAATCTCTCCCTCTCCCTCTAGAATCTCTCCCTCTCCCTCTAGAATCTCTCTCTCTCCCTCTAGAATCTCTCCCTCTCCCTCTAGAATCTCTCTCTCTCCCTCTAGAATCTCTCCCTCTCCCTCTAGAATCTCTCCCTCTCCCTCTAGAATCTCTCCCTCTCCCTCTAGAATCTCTCCCTCTCCCTCTAGAATCTCTCCCTCTCCCTCTAGAATCTCTCCCTCTCCCTCTAGAATCTCTCCCTCTCCCTCTAGAATCTCTCCCTCTCCCTCTAGAATCTCTCCCTCTCCCTCTAGAATCTCTCTCTCTCCCTCTAGAATCTCTCCCTCTCCCTCTAGAATCTCTACCTCTCCCTCTAGAATCTCTCCATCTACCTTACTGTGACCATGAAGGTATTACAACCTCCTATTCCCTCACTGACACATATCTATTCATTACTGTATACATAATGATGGGAATGTTTGTTTGTTAAGAGGGATTGGTCATAGAGGGATAACAATAGAAGATGTCCCTCTTCTTCAGATTACAATATCATCCTCATACGCTAAACCAATATGAAAATTTTTAGAAATTAAATGACTGTCTAATGATTCGAAGTTGAAGGGATTTTTTATCTAAAGAATATGTTTCATCTTCTATTCCCCTCTTCTATATCAGAATAACCTCCCCTTTCTTCATCAACCCCCAATGGTCATTTATCAGAGTTTCTGAATAGACAACTCTCTATTTTGAGTCTCTCCCTCTCCTTTTATCTCTCCCTCTCCCTCTTATACTCTCCCTCTCCTTCTCCCTCTCCTTCTCCTCCCACTCATTCATTCACTTCAATCACCCACTTCTTTCACTTCTTAACTCGACCGCCCATTAGTAGAACAAGAGATAGGAATGCGCTAAATGAGTCGTTAGCACGAAGGGTATCCACAGCTGCTATCATCTTTTCCAGTAAAGGGATAGGGAGAGAGAGAGGGAGAGAGAGGGAGAGGGAGAGGGAGAGGGAGGATGACCTAAATGGTATCTTGTGCTCCTTCCGCCCCATAAGTATAGCCATAACAGGCGTTCCTTTGAGGAAGCGCCGATCTATTATAGAAGATGAATAAAGAATAAGGATGAATAGTGGATATCATTATACACATATTACAGTCAATTTGAGATAACTCTATTCATTCAACTGGAGTGTCCTTCTAATACAAGTGTTACAACATCTTATGCATTAGATCATATTGAAGACTTTGAAAGAATGATTGGATGAGATCAACTATGGATATAACCAGTATGGACAATAGTGAACTAGTTCAATGAATCAGAAAAGGAAGCCGACTTTCATCTCCATACTCAATAGTTTTCTACCATCGAATGTGTTATCCTTCTCTATCCAAACCCAACAATGAAAAGGTTAGACAAGAGGATTGACAGATACATTTATCCATATTTGGAGTATCTACATGATACAAATTCAACCCCTTATTCTATCTATCATGTCAATCGTTACTTCATAGTACAACATACGTGGATTCTCTATTACCTCTTCTCTCTCTCTCTCTCCCTCTCTCTCTCCTTCTCTCTCTCTCCCTCTCTCTGTCTCTCTCGATAGATTATGGAGATATGTGTAACTACCTTGGACAGTAGTCACACTATGGTATGGACCATTGCGTAATGGAACATTCTACGATAACGATGACCTTACAGATTCAAGAAGGATAGGGAGAGAGCCTAAAGGCAGAGGGAGAGAGGGAGAGGGAGAGGGAGAGGTAGATGGATATCGATGGATAGAGAGTGGATAATCTTTCCATTCGTCATGTATGTATCAGAGCAGATGTCGATTATGGAAAAGAAAGAGAAGATAAGAAAGAAAGAAAGAAGAAGGATAAGAAGAATAAGATGTATCCATTGAGATGAAGGTCATGAATTGAATGAAGAGAAGAAGATTAGTAGAAGAGTTCAGCTGTCTGTGAATAGAATGAATGACAGATAGATATAATAGAGTTAGAACAACCATCAATACTATCCATTATTCATTTTATACTACTTGGATAGAATTTGATCACGGCCCAGTATTAAAATTTGACAAAAAATCAAAGCAAGCGTCCTTTTTTCCCATTTTTTCCCATTTCTCTTTCTCTATTAGGTTAAATAATTGCTCGCAATAACAATTTCTCTTTTTCACAGATTGAGAAGCAAGTAAAACAGTATCTTATATATACAATTTTTTAAAAAATAAATAATGGTCATAAAATCATACAATATTTCCATTCTCTCTAATCAATTGTCTCCATTCTCCTACAGATGATCTCCAATATTCCAATCGATAGAATCGAGCAAATTCATTTCCTCTAAAATGATCTTTGATCTTTATTGATTGATCTTTGAACTCTAACCTTCCATGATCATATCTTCCTTGAGTCTTCACTCCTGTCAATATCATAGTATCTTTCAGATCAATTTCAATCCATTCAATAGTTGTTGAATTGATCTGTGGATATGGACACCATGCACCTGAACCACTCGTTGATCCCAATCTGAAAGATCAAAGATCAATTCATCAATGCTAGAGATCAAAGATCATATGGTTTGCACTTTGTTATTATTTCTTTCCAAACGGAATTTAAAGATTCTGCACAACTCTCCCCTATCTCTTCTCTTTCTATAGATAATCGTAGTCTGATCGTGAATTCAATTATAATCTCTTCAATATATTAGCTGATTCTCACAATAAAGTGGTCACTCTAATGAACTATTCCATTGTCCATATGTCTATTGAGCAAAGGAATTCTGATTCATTATTCAAATGGGTATCCACTCTTTACTCATCAACCAAGATTCTCTCCCTCTCCCTTTCCCTCTCCCTCTCCCTCTCCTTCTCCCTCTTCCTCTCCCTTTCCCTCTCCCTTTGTATCATCTCACTAACAATCAGAATGGAATGAATAGGGGAAATGAATTAATCCCCTTCCCTTCATTGTCCTTCTCTCATCACAATATTGTGAAGACAATCTTGCAAATTAAATGATTACACAATCAATCAATAATAGTCAGAATCAATCGATTGATCTATTCAATAGTTCAGTTCACGATAGTTCCGTATCGTGTATCTACCGTACCTTGCATGTTGTGGTCCAGTG
>CALSFV010000178.1:0-38444 GCA_943737045.1 Parapristionchus giblindavisi
ATGTTGGCTATTACTAAAATGTTGGCTAATATGTTGGCTATTGCTAATATGTTGGCTAATATGTTGGCTATTGCTAATATGTTGGCTAATATGTTGGCTATTGCCAATATGTTGCCTATTGCTAAAATGTTGGCTAATATGTTGGCTATTGCTAATATGTTGGCTAATATGTTGGCTATTGCTAATATGTTGGCTATTGCTAATATGTTGGCTAATATGTTGGCTATTGCTAATATGTTGGCTAATATGTTGGCTATTGCCAATATGTTGCCTATTGCTAAAATGTTGGCTAATATGTTGGCTATTGCTAATATGTTGGCTAATATGTTGGCTATTGCTAATATGTTGGCTAATATGTTGGCTATTGCTAATATGTTGGCTATTGCTAATATGTTGGCTAATATGTTGGCTATTGCTAATATGTTGGCTAATATGTTGGCTATTACTAAAATGTTGGCTAATATGTTGGCTATTGCTAATATGTTGGCTAATATGTTGGCTATTGCTAATATGTTGGCTAATATGTTGGCTATTGCCAATATGTTGCCTATTGCTAAAATGTTGGCTAATATGTTGGCTATTGCTAATATGTTGGCTATTGCTAATATGTTGGCTATTGCTAATATGTTGGCTAATATGTTGGCTATTGCTAATATGTTGGCTAATATGTTGGCTATTACTAAAATGTTGGCTAATATGTTGGCTATTGCTAATATGTTGGCTAATATGTTGGCTATTGCTAATATGTTGGCTAATATGTTGGCTATTGCCAATATGTTGCCTATTGCTAAAATGTTGGCTAATATGTTGGCTATTGCTAATATGTTGGCTAATATGTTGGCTATTACTAAAATGTTGGCTAATATGTTGGCTATTGCTAATATGTTGGCTAATATGTTGGCTATTGCTAATATGTTGGCTAATATGTTGGCTATTGCCAATATGTTGCCTATTGCTAAAATGTTGGCTAATATGTTGGCTATTGCTAATATGTTGGCTAATATGTTGGCTATTGCTAATATGTTGGCTAATATGTTGGCTATTGCCAATATGTTGCCTATTGCTAAAATGTTGGCTAATATGTTGGCTATTGCTAATATGTTGGCTAATATGTTGGCTATTGCTAATATGTTGGCTAATATGTTGGCTATTGCTAATATGTTGGCTATTGCTAATATGTTGGCTAATATGTTGGCTATTGCTAATATGTTGGCTAATATGTTGGCTATTACTAAAATGTTGGCTAATATGTTGGCTATTGCTAATATGTTGGCTAATATGTTGGCTATTGCTAATATGTTGGCTAATATGTTGGCTATTGCCAATATGTTGCCTATTGCTAAAATGTTGGCTAATATGTTGGCTATTGCTAATATGTTGGCTAATATGTTGGCTATTACTAAAATGTTGGCTAATATGTTGGCTATTGCTAATATGTTGGCTAATATGTTGGCTATTGCTAATATGTTGGCTAATATGTTGGCTATTGCCAATATGTTGCCTATTGCTAAAATGTTGGCTAATATGTTGGCTATTGCTAATATGTTGGCTAATATGTTGGCTATTGCTAATATGTTGGCTATTGCTAATATGTTGGCTAATATGTTGGCTATTGCTAATATGTTGGCTAATATGTTGGCTATTGCCAATATGTTGCCTATTGCTAATATGTTGGCTAATATGTTGGCTATTGCTAATATGTTGGCTAATATGTTGGCTATTGCTAATATGTTGGCTAATATGTTGGCTATTGCTAATATGTTGGCTATTGCTAATATGTTGGCTAATATGTTGGCTATTGCTAATATGTTGGCTAATATGTTGGCTATTACTAAAATGTTGGCTAATATGTTGGCTATTGCTAATATGTTGGCTAATATGTTGGCTATTGCTAATATGTTGGCTAATATGTTGGCTATTGCCAATATGTTGCCTATTGCTAAAATGTTGGCTAATATGTTGGCTATTGCTAATATGTTGGCTAATATGTTGGCTATTACTAAAATGTTGGCTAATATGTTGGCTATTGCTAATATGTTGGCTATTGCTAATATGTTGGCTAATATGTTGGCTATTGCTAATATGTTGGCTAATATGTTGGCTATTACTAAAATGTTGGCTAATATGTTGGCTATTGCTAATATGTTGGCTAATATGTTGGCTATTGCTAATATGTTGGCTATTGCTAATATGTTGGCTAATATGTTGGCTATTGCTAATATGTTGGCTAATATGTTGGCTATTGCTAATATGTTGGCTATTGCTAATATGTTGGCTAATATGTTGGCTATTGCTAATATGTTGGCTAATATGTTGGCTATTACTAAAATGTTGGCTAATATGTTGGCTATTGCTAATATGTTGGCTAATATGTTGGCTAATATGTTGGCTATTGCCAATATGTTGCCTATTGCTAAAATGTTGGCTAATATGTTGGCTATTGCTAATATGTTGGCTAATATGTTGGCTATTACTAAAATGTTGGCTAATATGTTGGCTATTGCTAATATGTTGGCTAATATGTTGGCTATTGCTAATATGTTGGCTAATATGTTGGCTATTGCCAATATGTTGCCTATTGCTAAAATGTTGGCTAATATGTTGGCTATTGCTAATATGTTGGCTAATATGTTGGCTATTGCTAATATGTTGGCTAATATGTTGGCTATTGCCAATATGTTGCCTATTGCTAAAATGTTGGCTAATATGTTGGCTATTGCTAATATGTTGGCTAATATGTTGGCTATTGCTAATATGTTGGCTAATATGTTGGCTATTGCTAATATGTTGGCTATTGCTAATATGTTGGCTAATATGTTGGCTATTGCTAATATGTTGGCTAATATGTTGGCTATTACTAAAATGTTGGCTAATATGTTGGCTATTGCTAATATGTTGGCTAATATGTTGGCTATTGCTAATATGTTGGCTAATATGTTGGCTATTGCCAATATGTTGCCTATTGCTAAAATGTTGGCTAATATGTTGGCTATTGCTAATATGTTGGCTAATATGTTGGCTATTACTAAAATGTTGGCTAATATGTTGGCTATTGCTAATATGTTGGCTAATATGTTGGCTATTGCTAATATGTTGGCTAATATGTTGGCTATTGCCAATATGTTGCCTATTGCTAAAATGTTGGCTAATATGTTGGCTATTGCTAATATGTTGGCTAATATGTTGGCTATTGCTAATATGTTGGCTATTGCTAATATGTTGGCTAATATGTTGGCTATTGCTAATATGTTGGCTAATATGTTGGCTATTGCCAATATATTGCCTATTGCTAATATGTTGGCTAATATGTTGGCTATTGCTAATATGTTGGCTAATATGTTGGCTATTGCTAATATGTTGGCTAATATGTTGGCTATTGCTAAATTCTGGGTTCTAAAGTGAGTGGCGAGCGGCCGGTTGCGATTTTCGTCCTGCTGTCTCCGATTCCCTCCGCCTAGTTCCCTCTCCCAGAAGCGTTGGCACGCGGGAGTTGTATGCCACCATCGATGGGTCGACTCTTCAACATCGGCACCATCAACGCCAGGACGCTCGCGCCAAAGGACAAGCAGACCGAGATGGAACTCGCCCTCAACAAGATCAAATGGGACGTGATTGCGGTGCAAGAAGCGAGGATTGTGGGTTGTGCCTCTTTCAATTCCTCATCTGAGCATATATTGCCTGATTTGATAAATTGATTGATTGATTGATTGCTAATATGTTGGCTATTGCTAATATGTTGGCTAATATGTTGGCTATTGCTAATATGTTGGCTAATATGTTGGCTATTACTAAAATGTTGGCTAATATGTTGGCTATTGCTAATATGTTGGCTAATATGTTGGCTAATGCTAATATGTTGGCTAATATGTTGGCTATTGCCAATATGTTGCCTATTGCTAAAATGTTGGCTAATATGTTGGCTATTGCTAATATGTTGGCTAATATGTTGGCTATTACTAAAATGTTGGCTAATATGTTGGCTATTGCTAATATGTTGGCTAATATGTTGGCTATTGCTAATATGTTGGCTAATATGTTGGCTATTGCCAATATGTTGCCTATTGCTAAAATGTTGGCTAATATGTTGGCTATTGCTAATATGTTGGCTAATATGTTGGCTATTGCTAATATGTTGGCTAATATGTTGGCTATTGCTAATATGTTGGCTATTGCTAATATGTTGGCTAATATGTTGGCTATTGCTAATATGTTGGCTAATATGTTGGCTATTACTAAAATGTTGGCTAATATGTTGGCTATTGCTAATATGTTGGCTAATATGTTGGCTAATATGTTGGCTATTGCCAATATGTTGCCTATTGCTAAAATGTTGGCTAATATGTTGGCTATTGCTAATATGTTGGCTAATATGTTGGCTATTACTAAAATGTTGGCTAATATGTTGGCTATTGCTAATATGTTGGCTAATATGTTGGCTATTGCTAATATGTTGGCTAATATGTTGGCTATTGCCAATATGTTGCCTATTGCTAAAATGTTGGCTAATATGTTGGCTATTGCTAATATGTTGGCTAATATGTTGGCTATTGCTAATATGTTGGCTAATATGTTGGCTATTGCCAATATGTTGCCTATTGCTAAAATGTTGGCTAATATGTTGGCTATTGCTAATATGTTGGCTAATATGTTGGCTATTGCTAATATGTTGGCTAATATGTTGGCTATTGCTAATATGTTGGCTATTGCTAATATGTTGGCTAATATGTTGGCTATTGCTAATATGTTGGCTAATATGTTGGCTATTACTAAAATGTTGGCTAATATGTTGGCTATTGCTAATATGTTGGCTAATATGTTGGCTATTGCTAATATGTTGGCTAATATGTTGGCTATTGCCAATATGTTGCCTATTGCTAAAATGTTGGCTAATATGTTGGCTATTGCTAATATGTTGGCTAATATGTTGGCTATTACTAAAATGTTGGCTAATATGTTGGCTATTGCTAATATGTTGGCTAATATGTTGGCTATTGCTAATATGTTGGCTAATATGTTGGCTATTGCCAATATGTTGCCTATTGCTAAAATGTTGGCTAATATGTTGGCTATTGCTAATATGTTGGCTAATATGTTGGCTATTGCTAATATGTTGGCTATTGCTAATATGTTGGCTAATATGTTGGCTATTGCTAATATGTTGGCTAATATGTTGGCTATTGCCAATATGTTGCCTATTGCTAATATGTTGGCTAATATGTTGGCTATTGCTAATATGTTGGCTAATATGTTGGCTATTGCTAATATGTTGGCTAATATGTTGGCTATTGCTAAATTCTGGGTTCTAAAGTGAGTGGCGAGCGGCCGGTTGCGATTTTCGTCCTGCTGTCTCCGATTCCCTCCGCCTAGTTCCCTCTCCCAGAAGCGTTGGCACGCGGGAGTTGTATGCCACCATCGATGGGTCGACTCTTCAACATCGGCACCATCAACGCCAGGACGCTCGCGCCAAAGGACAAGCAGACCGAGATGGAACTCGCCCTCAACAAGATCAAATGGGACGTGATTGCGGTGCAAGAAGCGAGGATTGTGGGTTGTGCCTCTTTCAATTCCTCATCTGAGCATATATTGCCTGATTTGATAAATTGATTGATTGATTGATTGCTAATATGTTGGCTATTGCTAATATGTTGGCTAATATGTTGGCTATTGCTAATATGTTGGCTAATATGTTGGCTATTACTAAAATGTTGGCTAATATGTTGGCTATTGCTAATATGTTGGCTAATATGTTGGCTAATGCTAATATGTTGGCTAATATGTTGGCTATTGCCAATATGTTGCCTATTGCTAAAATGTTGGCTAATATGTTGGCTATTGCTAATATGTTGGCTAATATGTTGGCTATTACTAAAATGTTGGCTAATATGTTGGCTATTGCTAATATGTTGGCTAATATGTTGGCTATTGCTAATATGTTGGCTAATATGTTGGCTATTGCCAATATGTTGCCTATTGCTAAAATGTTGGCTAATATGTTGGCTATTGCTAATATGTTGGCTAATATGTTGGCTATTGCTAATATGTTGGCTAATATGTTGGCTATTGCTAATATGTTGGCTATTGCTAATATGTTGGCTAATATGTTGGCTATTACTAAAATGTTGGCTAATATGTTGGCTATTGCTAATATGTTGGCTAATATGTTGGCTATTGCTAATATGTTGGCTATTGCTAATATGTTGGCTAATATGTTGGCTATTGCTAATATGTTGGCTAATATGTTGGCTATTGCCAATATGTTGCCTATTGCTAAAATGTTGGCTAATATGTTGGCTATTGCTAATATGTTGGCTAATATGTTGGCTATTGCTAATATGTTGGCTAATATGTTGGCTATTGCTAATATGTTGGCTATTGCTAATATGTTGGCTAATATGTTGGCTATTGCTAATATGTTGGCTAATATGTTGGCTATTACTAAAATGTTGGCTAATATGTTGGCTATTGCTAATATGTTGGCTAATATGTTGGCTATTGCTAATATGTTGGCTAATATGTTGGCTATTGCCAATATGTTGCCTATTGCTAAAATGTTGGCTAATATGTTGGCTATTGCTAATATGTTGGCTAATATGTTGGCTATTACTAAAATGTTGGCTAATATGTTGGCTATTGCTAATATGTTGGCTAATATGTTGTCTATTGCTAATATGTTGGCTAATATGTTGGCTATTGCCAATATGTTGCCTATTGCTAAAATGTTGGCTAATATGTTGGCTATTGCTAATATGTTGGCTAATATGTTGGCTATTGCTAATATGTTGGCTAATATGTTGGCTATTGCTAATATGTTGGCTATTGCTAATATGTTGGCTAATATGTTGGCTATTGCTAATATGTTGGCTAATATGTTGGCTATTACTAAAATGTTGGCTAATATGTTGGCTATTGCTAATATGTTGGCTAATATGTTGGCTATTGCTAATATGTTGGCTAATATGTTGGCTATTGCCAATATGTTGCCTATTGCTAAAATGTTGGCTAATATGTTGGCTATTGCTAATATGTTGGCTAATATGTTGGCTATTACTAAAATGTTGGCTAATATGTTGGCTATTGCTAATATGTTGGCTAATATGTTGGCTATTGCTAATATGTTGGCTAATATGTTGGCTATTGCCAATATGTTGCCTATTGCTAAAATGTTGGCTAATATGTTGGCTATTGCTAATATGTTGGCTAATATGTTGGCTATTGCTAATATGTTGGCTAATATGTTGGCTATTGCTAATATGTTGGCTATTACTAAAATGTTGGCTAATATGTTGGCTATTGCTAATATGTTGGCTAATATGTTGGCTATTGCTAATATGTTGGCTAATATGTTGGCTATTGCCAATATGTTGCCTATTGCTAAAATGTTGGCTAATATGTTGGCTATTGCTAATATGTTGGCTAATATGTTGGCTATTGCTAATATGTTGGCTAATATGTTGGCTATTGCTAATATGTTGGCTATTGCTAATATGTTGGCTAATATGTTGGCTATTGCTAATATGTTGGCTAATATGTTGGCTATTACTAAAATGTTGGCTAATATGTTGGCTATTGCTAATATGTTGGCTAATATGTTGGCTATTGCTAATATGTTGGCTAATATGTTGGCTATTGCCAATATGTTGCCTATTGCTAAAATGTTGGCTAATATGTTGGCTATTGCTAATATGTTGGCTAATATGTTGGCTATTACTAAAATGTTGGCTAATATGTTGGCTATTGCTAATATGTTGGCTAATATGTTGGCTATTGCTAATATGTTGGCTAATATGTTGGCTATTGCCAATATGTTGCCTATTGCTAAAATGTTGGCTAATATGTTGGCTATTGCTAATATGTTGGCTAATATGTTGGCTATTGCTAATATGTTGGCTAATATGTTGGCTATTGCTAATATGTTGGCTATTGCTAATATGTTGGCTAATATGTTGGCTATTGCTAATATGTTGGCTAATATGTTGGCTATTACTAAAATGTTGGCTAATATGTTGGCTATTGCTAATATGTTGGCTAATATGTTGGCTATTGCTAATATGTTGGCTAATATGTTGGCAATTGCCAATATGTTGCCTATTGCTAAAATGTTGGCTAATATGTTGGCTATAGCTAATATGTTGGCTAATATGTTGGCTATTGCTAATATGTTGGCTAATATGTTGGCTATTGCTAATATGTTGGCTATTGCTAATATGTTGGCTAATATGTTGGCTATTGCTAATATGTTGGCTAATATGTTGGCTATTACTAAAATGTTGGCTAATATGTTGGCTATTGCTAATATGTTGGCTAATATGTTGGCTATTGCTAATATGTTGGCTAATATGTTGGCTATTGCCAATATGTTGCCTATTGCTAAAATGTTGGCTAATATGTTGGCTATTGCTAATATGTTGGCTAATATGTTGGCTATTACTAAAATGTTGGCTAATATGTTGGCTATTGCTAATATGTTGGCTAATATGTTGGCTATTGCTAATATGTTGGCTAATATGTTGGCTATTGCCAATATGTTGCCTATTGCTAAAATGTTGGCTAATATGTTGGCTATTGCTAATATATTCTGATGATAAGTACGATGACTTTCTATGCCAATTAGAATCAATATTTCGAGAGAAAGTGCCAGAGCAACGGAGTTTTCGAAAAGTTTATAAGATTATCATGGGCGACATGAATGCGCGAGTTGGTGACAGGAAGCCAGGGGAAAACTCAGTGGGAAAATTCGGATTTGGGGATCGAAACGATAGAGGGGAGAAGGTTGTCACTCTTTGTGAAAATCTGCGCTTGTGCATAGGAAACACTATGTTTAAAAAGCAGATTAGCCGTTGTTACACTTGGGTTTCTCCCACAGGTACCGCTGCAAATAGGATAGACTATATATTCTACCCTAAGGACTTCCCCGTTACTGATGTCGATGTGGTTAAAAAACTGGACTTTACAAGTGATCATTTCATGGTGCGAGCTTCGGTTACACTGGGAAGTAGACCGCGCGATAGTCACGGAGGGAGGACAAATGGTGGCGTTCTGGATCGGGATTTGTTCAAAATAAATTTGAGAAGAGAAGTGCATGGTACCCCAATCAATGGTGATTATGGTAGACTGGTGTCATTAATTCAATCAGCGGGTGACTCCTCTACAATACCTATAACCGCTGTTCCCCGGTATTCTCATAGAACCATTAGATTGTTTTCGGAAAGATCAAAGATCAAACCGACCGCACAGGGAATGTCTCGGGTGCAGTGGGTAGCTGTAAATAAGGCGCTTAGAGGAAGCATCCAACAAGATGCAGTTGATCGTATGACTAGGATGGTTGAGAAAGCAGTGGAAGAGGGTAGAAATTATGGGAAAGCAGTCGGTGATCAAAGAGTGGGAAGGGAGAGAATCATTAAGATGCAGGGAAAAGGCGGTATGGTCAGTTCACAAGCTGAAATTGAAGGAGTATTTAGAGATTATTACAATAATCTGTACCGAGGTGATGGTGGGCGCAATTACCAAGTGAAAGAGACTGAGGAGGAATTTGTTCCTATTGGAAGAGACGAAATAGAGAGAGTGCTAAGTAATTTCACTTCAGGTAAATCACCCGGTGAGGATCGAATTACGGGGGAAATGCTAAAAATTGGCGCGGAAATCCTTTCCCCTTATCTGGCGTCTATATTCAATAGGATTCTCAAAGACGGTAGTATTCCACCTGGTTTCGGGGACAGTCGCACAATTCTTTTACACAAGGGCGGGGACAAAACAACACCCAAAAATTACCGCCCTATTTCTCTCCTACCGGTTATTCAAAAAACCCTCACATCGGTAATTAATAGTCGAATCGGCCGATCATTAGATGCTCAAAGATCACGTGAGCAACAGGGATTCAGGGCTGGTCATTCAACCGCAGAGGGAATATTTATACTAAATACTCTCATTGGGAACTGCAAGGAGTACAACCGCCCCATCTACCTCCTTTTTCTTGATGTTAGCAAAGCTTTCGATTCGGTGCTGTGCGATTCCGTCCTTTCTGCACTCGAACGGGATGGGGTTCACTCCACATTCATTCGATTTTTGCAGTCCCTCACAGTGCAGAGTAAGAGTTCTATTGTGGTCAACGGAAAAGGAGTAGACGTTGCAATAGGGAGAGGTGTTCGCCAAGGAGATGGTCTAAGCCCGCGACTATTCGTTTCGGTACTTGATGCAGTTTTCAAAGGAGTAAACTGGGCTAGGAAGGGCATACGGATTGATGGGGAGTACTTATCACACCTTTTGTATGCTGATGACTGCGTCCTTATTTCTCACGACTCGCGCCAAATTCAATCCATGGTGCGAGAACTCGAAAAAGAGTTGTTGAAGGTAGGGTTGCGGTTAAATGGTACAAAAACGGAAGCTCTCACAAATAACCCCAATGGTAGACCAGTGGTTGTTGGAGGAGAGATGGTAAAGGTAAGGGAAAAGGTTGTATATCTGGGGCAGGAAATCACACTTGGAGATGGAAGATTTACGGGTGAACTTCATAGAAGGATTAGAAGCGCGAACTGGGCATTCTCCAAATATGCGGAATTTTTTCGTAAAAAGGGGGTTCCTATGTACTTGAAGAAACGGTTATTTGACGGAGTTGTTCTCCCCGCATTCCTATATGGCGCCGAAACATGGTATCTTACTAGACAACAAAAACACAAACTCTCCGTTGCTCAGCGCAGACTCGAACGAAAGATACTTGGCGTCACTGTGCTTGATCATATTTCGAGCGAGCGTATGCGTGGCATGACGAGACTAAAGGACGTGGTGAGAGAGGCGGTGATTCGGAAATGGATGTGGGTCGGGAGGCTCTCGAAATCGTGTTGTGATCGATGGAGTCTAAAAGTGCTCGAATGGACTCCGCGTGGAAAAAGGAAGCGTGGAAAGCCGGCAATGCGATGGAGAGATGAATTCGTAAAGGTCGCTGGTCCTCAATTCATGCAAATAGCAAGACACGATCGGACTCGATGGAGAACCCTAATGGCGACCCAGCTAGAATAACATCCAAATGCTGATAAAGTTGTTTAAATGTAATGTAATGTAAAATTGCTAATATGTTGGCTAATATGTTGGCTATTACTAAAATGTTGGCTAATATGTTGGCTATTGCTAATATGTTGGCTAATATGTTGGCTATTGCTAATATGTTGGCTAATATGTTGGCTATTGCCAATATGTTGCCTATTGCTAAAATGTTGGCTAATATGTTGGCTATTGCTAATATGTTGGCTAATATGTTGGCTATTGCTAATATGTTGGCTATTGCTAATATGTTGGCTAATATGTTGGCTATTGCTAATATGTTGGCTAATATGTTGGCTATTGCCAATATGTTGCCTATTGCTAAAATGTTGGCTAATATGTTGGCTATTGCTAATATGTTGGCTAATATGTTGGCTATTGCTAATATGTTGGCTAATATGTTGGCTATTGCTAATATGTTGGCTATTGCTAATATGTTGGCTAATATGTTGGCTATTGCTAATATGTTGGCTAATATGTTGGCTATTACTAAAATGTTGGCTAATATGTTGGCTATTGCTAATATGTTGGCTAATATGTTGGCTATTGCTAATATGTTGGCTAATATGTTGGCTATTGCCAATATGTTGCCTATTGCTAAAATGTTGGCTAATATGTTGGCTATTGCTAATATGTTGGCTAATATGTTGGCTATTACTAAAATGTTGGCTAATATGTTGGCTATTACTAATATGTTGGCTAATATGTTGGCTATTGCTAATATGTTGGCTAATATGTTGGCTATTGCCAATATGTTGCCTATTGCTAAAATGTTGGCTAATATGTTGGCTATTGCTAATATGTTGGCTAATATGTTGGCTATTGCTAATATGTTGGCTAATATGTTGGCTATTGCTAATATGTTGGCTATTGCTAATATGTTGGCTAATATGTTGGCTATTGCTAATATGTTGGCTAATATGTTGGCTATTACTAAAATGTTGGCTAATATGTTGGCTATTGCTAATATGTTGGCTAATATGTTGGCTATTGCTAATATGTTGGCTAATATGTTGGCTATTGCCAATATGTTGCCTATTGCTAAAATGTTGGCTAATATGTTGGCTATTGCTAATATGTTGGCTAATATGTTGGCTATTACTAAAATGTTGGCTAATATGTTGGCTATTGCTAATATGTTGGCTAATATGTTGGCTATTGCTAATATGTTGGCTAATATGTTGGCTATTGCCAATATGTTGCCTATTGCTAAAATGTTGGCTAATATGTTGGCTATTGCTAATATGTTGGCTAATATGTTGGCTATTGCTAATATGTTGGCTAATATGTTGGCTATTGCTAATATGTTGGCTATTGCTAATATGTTGGCTAATATGTTGGCTATTGCTAATATGTTGGCTAATATGTTGGCTATTACTAAAATGTTGGCTAATATGTTGGCTATTGCTAATATGTTGGCTAATATGTTGGCTATTGCTAATATGTTGGCTAATATGTTGGCTATTGCCAATATGTTGCCTATTGCTAAAATGTTGGCTAATATGTTGGCTATAGCTAATATGTTGGCTAATATGTTGGCTATTGCTAATATGTTGGCTAATATGTTGGCTATTGCTAATATGTTGGCTAATATGTTGGCTATTGCTAATATGTTGGCTATTGCTAATATGTTGGCTAATATGTTGGCTATTGCTAATATGTTGGCTAATATGTTGGCTATTACTAAAATGTTGGCTAATATGTTGGCTATTGCTAATATGTTGGCTAATATGTTGGCTATTGCTAATATGTTGGCTAATATGTTGACTATTGCCAATATGTTGCCTATTGCTAAAATGTTGGCTAATGTGTTGGCTATTGCTAATATGTTGGCTAATATGTTGGCTATTGCCAATATGTTGCCTATTTCTAAAATGTTGGCTAATATGTTGGCTATTGCTAATATGTTGGCTAATATGTTGGCTATTACTAAAATGTTGGCTAATATGTTGGCTATTGCTAATATGTTGGCTAATATGTTGGCAATTGCTAATATGTTGGCTAATATGTTGGCTATTGCCAATATGTTGCCTATTGCTAAAATGTTGGCTAATATGTTGGCTATTGCTAATATGTTGGCTAATATGTTGGCTATTGCTAATATGTTGGCTAATATGTTGGCTATTGCTAATATGTTGGCTATTGCTAATATGTTGGCTAATATGTTGGCTATTGCTAATATGTTGGCTAATATGTTGGCTATTACTAAAATGTTGGCTAATATGTTGGCTATTGCTAATATGTTGGCTAATATGTTGGCTATTGCTAATATGTTGGCTAATATGTTGGCTATTGCCAATATGTTGCCTATTGCTAAAATGTTGGCTAATATGTTGGCTATTGCTAATATGTTGGCTAATATGTTGGCTATTACTAAAATGTTGGCTAATATGTTGGCTATTGCTAATATGTTGGCTAATATGTTGGCTATTGCTAATATGTTGGCTAATATGTTGGCTATTGCCAATATGTTGCCTATTGCTAAAATGTTGGCTAATATGTTGGCTATTGCTAATATGTTGGCTAATATGTTGGCTATTACTAAAATGTTGGCTAATATGTTGGCTATTGCTAATATGTTGGCTAATATGTTGGCTATTGCTAATATGTTGGCTAATATGTTGGCTATTGCCAATATGTTGCCTATTGCTAAAATGTTGGCTAATATGTTGGCTATTGCTAATATGTTGGCTAATATGTTGGCTATTGCCAATATGTTGCCTATTGCTAAAATGTTGGCTAATATGTTGGCTATTGCTAATATGTTGGCTAATATGTTGGCTATTGCTAATATGTTGGCTAATATGTTGGCTATTGCTAATATGTTGGCTATTGCTAATATGTTGGCTAATATGTTGGCTATTGCTAATATGTTGGCTAATATGTTGGCTATTACTAAAATGTTGGCTAATATGTTGGCTATTGCTAATATGTTGGCTAATATGTTGGCTATTGCTAATATGTTGGCTAATATGTTGGCTATTGCCAATATGTTGCCTATTGCTAAAATGTTGGCTAATATGTTGGCTATTGCTAATATGTTGGCTAATATGTTGGCTATTACTAAAATGTTGGCTAATATGTTGGCTATTGCTAATATGTTGGCTAATATGTTGGCTATTGCTAATATGTTGGCTAATATGTTGGCTATTGCCAATATGTTGCCTATTGCTAAAATGTTGGCTAATATGTTGGCTATTGCTAATATGTTGGCTAATATGTTGGCTATTGCTAATATGTTGGCTAATATGTTGGCTATTGCTAATATGTTGGCTATTGCTAATATGTTGGCTAATATGTTGGCTATTGCTAATATGTTGGCTAATATGTTGGCTATTACTAAAATGTTGGCTAATATGTTGGCTATTGCTAATATGTTGGCTAATATGTTGGCTATTGCTAATATGTTGGCTAATATGTTGGCTATTGCCAATATGTTGCCTATTGCTAAAATGTTGGCTAATATGTTGGCTATAGCTAATATGTTGGCTAATATGTTGGCTATTGCTAATATGTTGGCTAATATGTTGGCTATTGCTAATATGTTGGCTAATATGTTGGCTATTGCTAATATGTTGGCTATTGCTAATATGTTGGCTAATATGTTGGCTATTGCTAATATGTTGGCTAATATGTTGGCTATTACTAAAATGTTGGCTAATATGTTGGCTATTGCTAATATGTTGGCTAATATGTTGGCTATTGCTAATATGTTGGCTAATATGTTGACTATTGCCAATATGTTGCCTATTGCTAAAATGTTGGCTAATGTGTTGGCTATTGCTAATATGTTGGCTAATATGTTGGCTATTGCCAATATGTTGCCTATTTCTAAAATGTTGGCTAATATGTTGGCTATTGCTAATATGTTGGCTAATATGTTGGCTATTACTAAAATGTTGGCTAATATGTTGGCTATTGCTAATATGTTGGCTAATATGTTGGCAATTGCTAATATGTTGGCTAATATGTTGGCTATTGCCAATATGTTGCCTATTGCTAAAATGTTGGCTAATATGTTGACTATTGCTAATATGTTGGCTAATATGTTGGCTATTGCTAATATGTTGGCTAATATGTTGGCTATTGCTAATATGTTGGCTATTGCTAATATGTTGGCTAATATGTTGGCTATTGCTAATATGTTGGCTAATATGTTGGCTATTACTAAAATGTTGGCTAATATGTTGGCTATTGCTAATATGTTGGCTAATATGTTGGCTATTGCTAATATGTTGGCTAATATGTTGGCTATTGCCAATATGTTGCCTATTGCTAAAATGTTGGCTAATATGTTGGCTATTGCTAATATGTTGGCTAATATGTTGGCTATTACTAAAATGTTGGCTAATATGTTGGCTATTGCTAATATGTTGGCTAATATGTTGGCTAT
Source organism: Parapristionchus giblindavisi (assembly GCA_943737045.1). Classification (NCBI taxonomy): domain Eukaryota; kingdom Metazoa; phylum Nematoda; class Chromadorea; order Rhabditida; family Diplogasteridae; genus Parapristionchus; species Parapristionchus giblindavisi. The sequence continues at coordinate 15,428 of CALSFV010000178.1, forward strand.
TGCTAATATGTTGGCTAATATGTTGGCTATTGCCAATATGTTGCCTATTGCTAAAATGTTGGCTAATATGTTGGCTATTGCTAATATGTTGGCTAATATGTTGGCTATTGCTAATATGTTAGCTAATATGTTGGCTATTGCTAATATGTTGGCTAATATGTTGGCTATTGCTAATATGTTGGCTAATATGTTGGCTATTACTAAAATGTTGGCTAATATGTTGGCTATTGCTAATATGTTGGCTAATATGTTGGCTATTGCTAATATGTTGGCTAATATGTTGGCTATTGCCAATATGTTGCCTATTGCTAAAATGTTGGCTAATATGTTGGCTATTGCTAATATGTTGGCTAATATGTTGGCTATTGCTAATATGTTAGCTAATATGTTGGCTATTGCTAATATGTTGGCTATTGCTAATATTTATTTATTTATTTTTTATTTCTTTATTCCATCAAATATAATAATAAAAGGTGATGTGTATAGGATCAGAAGAGGGATAGATGGATTTCCGTCGCATAAGGCGATTTCGGTTTTGGCTCGGTGGCAGTTTTTAAAGGATGGGGGTTTAGGGACGAATACGAGAATCTTTAATGATGAGGTTGGAGGGGAGATTTGATAACCCTGCACGGAAGGGTTTGGGGGGAGAATATGTTGGCTAATATGTTGGCTATTGCTAATATGTTGGCTAATATGTTGGCTATTACTAAAATGTTGGCTAATATGTTGGCTATTGCTAATATGTTGGCTAATATGTTGGCTATTGCTAATATGTTGGCTAATATGTTGGCTATTGCCAATATGTTGCCTATTGCTAAAATGTTGGCTAATATGTTGGCTATTGCTAATATTTTGGCTATTACTAAAATGTTGGCTAATATGTTGGCTATTGCTAATATGTTGGCTAATATGTTGGCTATTGCTAATATGTTGGCTAATATGTTGGCTATTGCCAATATGTTGCCTATTGCTAAAATGTTGGCTAATATGTTGGCTATTGCTAATATGTTGGCTAATATGTTGGCTATTGCTAATATGTTGGCTAATATGTTGGCTATTGCTAATATGTTGGCTATTGCTAATATGTTGGCTAATATGTTGGCTATTGCTAATATGTTGGCTAATATGTTGGCTATTGCTAAAATGTTGGCTAATATGTTGGCTATTGCTAATATGTTGGCTAATATGTTGGCTATTGCTAATATGTTGGCTAATATGTTGGCTATTGCCTATATGTTGCCTATTGCTAAAATGTTGGCTAATATGTTGGCTATTGCTAATATGTTGGCTAATATGTTGGCTATAACTAAAATGTTGGCTAATATGTTGGCTATTGCTAATATGTTGGCTAATATGTTGGCTATTGCTAATATGTTGGCTAATATGTTGGCTATTGCCAATATGTTGCCTATTGCTAAAATGTTGGCTAATATGTTGGCTATTGCTAATATGTTGGCTAATATGTTGGCTATTGCTAATATGTTGGCTAATATGTTGGCTATTGCTAATATGTTGGCTATTGCTAATATGTTGGCTAATATGTTGGCTATTGCTAATATGTTGGCTAATATGTTGGCTATTACTAAAATGTTGGCTAATATGTTGGCTATTGCTAATATGTTGGCTAATATGTTGGCTATTGCTAATATGTTGGCTAATATGTCGGCTATTGCCAATATGTTGGCTAATATGTTGGCTATTGCCAATATGTTGCCTATTGCTAAAATGTTGGCTAATATGTTGGCTATTGCTAATATGTTGGCTAATATGTTGGCTATTACTAAAATGTTGGCTAATATGTTGGCTATTGCTAATATGTTGGCTAATATGTTGGCTATTGCTAATATGTTGGCTAATATGTTGGCTATTGCTAATATGTTGGCTATTGCTAATATGTTGGCTAATATGTTGGCTATTGCTAATATGTTGGCTAATATGTTGGCTATTGCTAATATGTTGGCTATTGCTAATATGTTGGCTAATATGTTGGCTATTGCTAATATGTTGGCTAATATGTTGGCTATTACTAAAATGTTGGCTAATATGTTGGCTATTGCTAATATGTTGGCTAATATGTTGGCTATTGCTAATATGTTGGCTAATATGTTGGCTATTGCCAATATGTTGGCTAATATGTTGGCTATTGCCAATATGTTGCCTATTGCTAAAATGTTGGCTAATATGTTGGCTATTGCTAATATGTTGGCTAATATGTTGCCTATTGCTAAAATGTTGGCTAATATGTTGGCTAATATGTTGGCTATTGCTAATATGTTGGCTAATATGTTGGCTATTGCCAATATGTTGCCTATTGCTAAAATGTTGGCTAATATGTTGGCTATTGCTAATATGTTGGCTAATATGTTGGCTATTGCTAATATGTTGGCTAATATGTTGGCTATTGCTAATATGTTGGCTATTGCTAATATGTTGGCTAATATGTTGGCTATTGCTAATATGTTGGCTAATATGTTGGCTATTGCCAATATGTTGCCTATTGCTAAAATGTTGGCTAATATGTTGGCTATTGCTAATATGTTGGCTAATATGTTGGCTATTACTAAAATGTTGGCTAATATGTTGGCTATTGCTAATATGTTGGCTAATATGTTGGCTATTGCTAATATGTTGGCTAATATGTTGGCTATTGCTAATATGTTGGCTAATATGTTGGCTATTGCTAATATGTTGGCTAATATGTTGGCTATTGCCAATATGTTGCCTATTGCTAAAATGTTGGCTAATATGTTGGCTATTGCTAATATGTTGGCTAATATGTTGGCTATTACTAAAATGTTGGCTAATATGTTGGCTATTGCTAATATGTTGGCTAATATGTTGGCTATTGCTAATATGTTGGCTAATATGTTGGCTATTGCCAATATGTTGCCTATTGCTAATATGTTGGCTAATATGTAGGCTATTGCTAATATGTTGGCTATTGCTAATATGTTGGCTAATATGTTGGCTATTGCTAATATGTTGGCTAATATGTTGGCTATTGCTAATATGTTGGCTAATATGTTGGCTATTGCTAATATGTTGGCTAATATGTTGGCTATTGCTAATATGTTGGCTATTGCTAATATGTTGGCTAATATGTTGGCTATTGCCAATATGTTGCCTATTGCTAAAATGTTGGCTAATATGTTGCCTATTGCTAAAATGTTGGCTAATATGTTGGCTATTGCTAATATGTTGGCTAATATGTTGGCTATTGCTAATATGTTGGCTAATATGTTGGCTATTGCTAATATGTTGGCTATTGCTAATATGTTGGCTAATATGTTGGCTATTGCTAATATGTTGGCTAATATGTTGGCTATTACTAAAATGTTGGCTAATATGTTGGCTATTGCTAATATGTTGGCTAATATGTTGGCTATTACTAAAATGTTGGCTAATATGTTGCCTATTGCTAAAATGTTGGCTAATATGTTGGCTATTGCTAATATGTTGGCTATTACTAAAATGTTGGCTAATATGTTGGCTATTGCTAATATGTTGGCTAATATGTTGGCTATTGCTAATATGTTGGCTAATATGTTGGCTATTGCCAATATGTTGCCTATTGCTAAAATGTTGGCTAATATGTTGGCTATTGCTAATATGTTGGCTAATATGTTGGCTATTGCTAATATGTTGGCTAATATGTTGGCTATTGCTAATATGTTGGCTATTGCTAATATGTTGGCTAATATGTTGGCTATTGCTAATATGTTGTCTAATATGTTGGCTATTACTAAAATGTTGGCTAATATGTTGGCTATTACTAATATGTTGGCTAATATGTTGGCTATTGCTAATATGTTGGCTAATATGTTGGCTATTACTAAAATGTTGGCTAATATGTTGGCTATTGCTAATATGTTGGCTAATATGTTGGCTATTGATAATATGTTGGCTAATATGTTGGCTATTGCCAATATGTTGCCTATTGCTAAAATGTTGGCTAATATGTTGGCTATTGCTAATATGTTGGCTATTACTAAAATGTTGGCTAATATGTTGGCTATTGCTAATATGTTGGCTAATATGTTGGCTATTGCTAATATGTTGGCTAATATGTTGGCTATTGCCAATATGTTGCCTATTGCTAAAATGTTGGCTAATATGTTGGCTATTGCTAATATGTTGGCTAATATGTTGGCTATTGCTAATATGTTGGCTAATATGTTGGCTATTGCTAATATGTTGGCTATTGCTAATATGTTGGCTAATATGTTGGCTATTGCTAATATGTTGTCTAATATGTTGGCTATTACTAAAATGTTGGCTAATATGTTGGCTATTACTAATATGTTGGCTAATATGTTGGCTATTGCTAATATGTTGGCTAATATGTTGGCTATTGCCTATATGTTGCCTATTGCTAAAATGTTGGCTAATATGTTGGCTATTGCTAATATGTTGGCTAATATGTTGGCTATTACTAAAATGTTGGCTAATATGTTGGCTATTGCTAATATGTTGGCTAATATGTTGGCTATTGCTAATATGTTGGCTAATATGTTGTCTATTGCCAATATGTTGCCTATTGCTAAAATGTTGGCTAATATGTTGGCTATTGCTAATATGTTGGCTAATATGTTGGCTATTGCTAATATGTTGGCTAATATGTTGGCTATTGCTAATATGTTGGCTATTGCTAATATGTTGGCTAATATGTTGGCTATTGCTAATATGTTGGCTAATATGTTGGCTATTACTAAAATGTTGGCTAATATGTTGGCTATTGCTAATATGTTGGCTAATATGTTGGCTATTGCTAATATGTTGGCTAATATATTGGCTATTGCCAATATGTTGCCTATTGCTAAAATGTTGGCTAATATGTTGGCTATTGCTAATATGTTGGCTAATATGTTGACTATTACTAAAATGTTGGCTAATATGTTGGCTATTGCTAATATGTTGGCTAATATGTTGGCTATTGCTAATATGTTGGCTAATATGTTGGCTATTGCCAATATGTTGCCTATTGCTAAAATGTTGGCTAATATGTTGGCTATTGCTAATATGTTGGCTAATATGTTGGCTATTGCTAATATGTTGGCTAATATGTTGGCTATTGCTAATATGTTGGCTATTGCTAATATGTTGGCTAATATGTTGGCTATTGCTAATATGTTGGCTAATATGTTGGCTATTACTAAAATGTTGGCTAATATGTTGGCTATTGCTAATATGTTGGCTAATATGTTGGCTATTGCTAATATGTTGGCTAATATGTTGGCTATTGCCAATATGTTGCCTATTGCTAAAATGTTGGCTAATATGTTGGCTATTGCTAATATGTTGGCTAATATGTTGGCTATTACTAAAATGTTGGCTAATATGTTGGCTATTGCTAATATGTTGGCTAATATGTTGGCTATTGCTAATATGTTGGCTAATATGTTGGCTATTGCCAATATGTTGCCTATTGCTAAAATGATGGCTAATATGTTGGCTATTGCTAATATGTTGGCTAATATGTTGGCTATTGCTAATATGTTGGCTAATATGTTGGCTATTGCTAATATGTTGGCTAATATGTTGGCTATTGCTAATATGTTGGCTATTGCTAATATGTTGGCTAATATGTTGGCTATTGCTAATATGTTGTCTAATATGTTGGCTATTACTAAAATGTTGGCTAATATGTTGGCTATTACTAATATGTTGGCTAATATGTTGGCTATTGCTAATATGTTGGCTAATATGTTGGCTATTACTAAAATGTTGGCTAATATGTTGGCTATTGCTAATATGTTGGCTAATATGTTGGCTATTGATAATATGTTGGCTAATATGTTGGCTATTGCCAATATGTTGCCTATTGCTAAAATGTTGGCTAATATGTTGGCTATTGCTAATATGTTGGCTATTACTAAAATGTTGGCTAATATGTTGGCTATTGCTAATATGTTGGCTAATATGTTGGCTATTGCTAATATGTTGGCTAATATGTTGGCTATTGCCAATATGTTGCCTATTGCTAAAATGTTGGCTAATATGTTGGCTATTGCTAATATGTTGGCTAATATGTTGGCTATTGCTAATATGTTGGCTAATATGTTGGCTATTGCTAATATGTTGGCTATTGCTAATATGTTGGCTAATATGTTGGCTATTGCTAATATGTTGTCTAATATGTTGGCTATTACTAAAATGTTGGCTAATATGTTGGCTATTACTAATATGTTGGCTAATATGTTGGCTATTGCTAATATGTTGGCTAATATGTTGGCTATTGCCTATATGTTGCCTATTGCTAAAATGTTGGCTAATATGTTGGCTATTGCTAATATGTTGGCTAATATGTTGGCTATTACTAAAATGTTGGCTAATATGTTGGCTATTGCTAATATGTTGGCTAATATGTTGGCTATTGCTAATATGTTGGCTAATATGTTGTCTATTGCCAATATGTTGCCTATTGCTAAAATGTTGGCTAATATGTTGGCTATTGCTAATATGTTGGCTAATATGTTGGCTATTGCTAATATGTTGGCTAATATGTTGGCTATTGCTAATATGTTGGCTATTGCTAATATGTTGGCTAATATAGGGTGATGTAAACAATAAATTGTGGCAAACTTGTGTTTTTTGCAGGTGAATGACAAGGATTGACAACTTTATCGCACCCAATTGCAGTCAGACATCAAATTTAATACAGATTGTTGTCAATATGTCTAATAAATATTTGTGGTTGCAATTAATGAATGAACTGTTGACAGACAAGAAAAATGAGGATGATACAAGTCATGACCAGAGAAATGTGCTTCTTTCTAGTCAGACAACAAAAAATCTTCTTTTTGATGTCAATCGATTCTTGCCTTCTCATTGACATCAAAACGAATATTTTTTGTTGTCTGAATAGAAAGAAGCACATTTCTCTACTCATTCCATTTTTTGGTGCATTTTCACATCCTCATAATAATGAGGAGATAGTTCATTAGTCAAAGCGGCGCACCTCAGACAGGTTTGGTGACACGGCGGAGAGTGTGACAGAGAGAATCATTTGATGCCATCTCGCACGCGCACCCTCTCTAATGCAGCCCACCAAACCCGCCTGGCATCCGCCTCGCCCTCTTTATAAGTTGGAAAACGTGATTAGCCATTCATTGTTGCCTCGCTATTACAGAGGCTGAACTAATGTGTTCTGACATGTATCATCCTCAGTTTTCTTGTCTGTCAACAAAATAGTCTCTATCTGTTGCCACATTTATTTATTTCATACATTGACTACAATCGTTTTACTTTTTGAAGTCTGACAACAAAGTTCTCCGATAAAGTTGTCAATCGTTTGCCGTTGTCACACACCTGCAAAAAGCACAAGTTTGCCAAAATTTATTGTTTACATCACCCTATATGTTGGCTATTGCTAATATGTTGGCTAATATGTTGGCTATTACTAAAATGTTGGCTAATATGTTGGCTATTGCTAATATGTTGGCTAATATGTTGGCTATTGCTAATATGTTGGCTAATATATTGGCTATTGCCAATATGTTGCCTATTGCTAAAATGTTGGCTAATATGTTGGCTATTGCTAATATGTTGGCTAATATGTTGACTATTACTAAAATGTTGGCTAATATGTTGGCTATTGCTAATATGTTGGCTAATATGTTGGCTATTGCTAATATGTTGGCTAATATGTTGGCTATTGCCAATATGTTGCCTATTGCTAAAATGTTGGCTAATATGTTGGCTATTGCTAATATGTTGGCTAATATGTTGGCTATTGCTAATATGTTGGCTAATATGTTGGCTATTGCTAATATGTTGGCTATTGCTAATATGTTGGCTAATATGTTGGCTATTGCTAATATGTTGGCTAATATGTTGGCTATTACTAAAATGTTGGCTAATATGTTGGCTATTGCTAATATGTTGGCTAATATGTTGGCTATTGCTAATATGTTGGCTAATATGTTGGCTATTGCCAATATGTTGCCTATTGCTAAAATGTTGGCTAATATGTTGGCTATTGCTAATATGTTGGCTAATATGTTGGCTATTACTAAAATGTTGGCTAATATGTTGGCTATTGCTAATATGTTGGCTAATATGTTGGCTATTGCTAATATGTTGGCTAATATGTTGGCTATTGCCAATATGTTGCCTATTGCTAAAATGATGGCTAATATGTTGGCTATTGCTAATATGTTGGCTAATATGTTGGCTATTGCTAATATGTTGGCTAATATGTTGGCTATTGCTAATATGTTGGCTAATATGTTGGCTATTGCTAATATGTTGGCTAATATGTTGGCTATTACTAAAATGTTGGCTGATATGTTGGCTATTGCTAATATGTTGGCTATTGCTAATATGTTGGCTAATATGTTGGCTATTGCTAATATGTTGGCTAATATGTTGGCTATTGCCAATATGTTGCCTATTGCTAAAATGATGGCTAATATGTTGGCTATTGCTAATATGTTGGCTAATATGTTGGCTATTGCTAATATGTTGGCTAATATGTTGGCTATTGCTAATATGTTGGCTAATATGTTGGCTATTGCTAATATGTTGGCTAATATGTTGGCTATTGCTAATATGTTGGCTAATATGTTGGCTATTGCTAATATGTTGGCTATTGCTAATATGTTGGCTAATATGTTGGCTATTGCTAATATGTTGGCTAATATGTTGGCTATTACTAAAATGTTGGCTAATATGTTGGCTATTGCTAATATGTTGGCTAATATGTTGGCTATTGCTAATATGTTGGCTAATATATTGGCTATTGCCAATATGTTGCCTATTGCTAAAATGTTGGCTAATATGTTGGCTATTGCTAATATGTTGGCTAATATGTTGACTATTACTAAAATGTTGGCTAATATGTTGGCTATTGCTAATATGTTGGCTAATATGTTGGCTATTGCTAATATGTTGGCTAATATGTTGGCTATTGCCAATATGTTGCCTATTGCTAAAATGTTGGCTAATATGTTGGCTATTGCTAATATGTTGGCTAATATGTTGGCTATTGCTAATATGTTGGCTAATATGTTGGCTATTGCTAATATGTTGGCTATTGCTAATATGTTGGCTAATATGTTGGCTATTGCTAATATGTTGGCTAATATGTTGGCTATTACTAAAATGTTGGCTAATATGTTGGCTATTGCTAATATGTTGGCTAATATGTTGGCTATTGCTAATATGTTGGCTAATATGTTGGCTATTGCCAATATGTTGCCTATTGCTAAAATGTTGGCTAATATGTTGGCTATTGCTAATATGTTGGCTAATATGTTGGCTATTACTAAAATGTTGGCTAATATGTTGGCTATTGCTAATATGTTGGCTAATATGTTGGCTATTGCTAATATGTTGGCTAATATGTTGGCTATTGCCAATATGTTGCCTATTGCTAAAATGATGGCTAATATGTTGGCTATTGCTAATATGTTGGCTAATATGTTGGCTATTGCTAATATGTTGGCTAATATGTTGGCTATTGCTAATATGTTGGCTAATATGTTGGCTATTGCTAATATGTTGGCTAATATGTTGGCTATTACTAAAATGTTGGCTGATATGTTGGCTATTGCTAATATGTTGGCTAATATGTTGGCTATTGCTAATATGTTGGCTAATATGTTGGCTATTGCCAATATGTTGCCTATTGCTAAAATGTTGGCTAATATGTTGGCTATTGCTAATATGTTGGCTAATATGTTGGCTATTACTAAAATGTTGGCTAATATGTTGGCTATTGCTAATATGTTGGCTAATATGTTGGCTATTGCTAATATGTTGGCTAATATGTTGGCTATTGCCAATATGTTGCCTATTGCTAAAATGTTGGCTAATATGTTGGCTATTGCTAATATGTTGGCTAATATGTTGGCTATTGCTAATATGTTGGCTAATATGTTGGCTATTGCTAATATGTTGGCTATTGCTAATATGTTGGCTAATATGTTGGCTATTGCTAATATGTTGGCTAATATGTTGGCTAATATGTTGGCTATTGCCAATATGTTGCCTATTGCTAAAATGTTGGCTAATATGTTGGCTATTGCTAATATGTTGGCTATTACTAAAATGTTGGCTAATATGTTGGCTATTGCTAATATGTTGGCTAATATGTTGGCTATTGCTAATATGTTGGCTAATATGTTGGCTATTACTAAAATGTTTGCTAATATGTTGGCTATTGCTAATATGTTGGCTAATATGTTGGCTATTGCTAATATGTTGGCTAATATGTTGGCTATTGCCAATATGTTGCCTATTGCTAAAATGTTGGCTAATATGTTGGCTATTGCTAATATGTTGGCTAATATGTTGACTATTACTAAAATGTTGGCTAATATGTTGGCTATTGCTAATATGTTGGCTAATATGTTGGCTATTGCCAATATGTTGCCTATTGCTAAAATGTTGGCTAATATGTTGGCTATTGCTAATATGTTGGCTAATATGTTGGCTATTGCTAATATGTTGGCTAATATGTTGGCTATTGCTAATATGTTGGCTATTGCTAATATGTTGGCTAATATGTTGGCTATTGCTAATATGTTGGCTAATATGTTGGCTATTACTAAAATGTTGGCTAATATGTTGGCTATTGCTAATATGTTGGCTAATATGTTGGCTAATATGTTGGCTATTGCCAATATGTTGCCTATTGCTAAAATGTTGGCTAATATGTTGGCTATTGCTAATATGTTGGCTAATATGTTGGCTATTACTAAAATGTTGGCTAATATGTTGGCAATTGCTAATATGTTGGCTAATATGTTGGCTATTGCTAATATGTTGGCTAATATGTTGGCTATTGCCAATATGTTGCCTATTGCTAAAATGTTGGCTAATATGTTGGCTATTGCTAATATGTTGGCTAATATGTTGGCTATTGCTAATATGTTGGCTAATATGTTGGCTATTGCTAATATGTTGGCTATTGCTAATATGTTGGCTAATATGTTGGCTATTGCTAATATGTTGGCTAATATGTTGGCTATTACTAAAATGTTGGCTAATATGTTGGCTATTGCTAATATGTTGGCTAATATGTTGGCTATTGCTAATATGTTGGCTAATATGTTGGCTATTGCCAATATGTTGCCTATTGCTAAAATGTTGGCTAATATGTTGGCTATTGCTAATATGTTGGCTAATATGTTGGCTATTACTAAAATGTTGGCTAATATGTTGGCTATTGCTAATATGTTGGCTAATATGTTGGCTATTGCTAATATGTTGGCTAATATGTTGGCTATTGCCAATATGTTGCCTATTGCTAAAATGTTGGCTAATATGTTGGCTATTGCTAATATGTTGGCTAATATGTTGGCTATTGCTAATATGTTGGCTAATATGTTGGCTATTACCAATATGTTGCCTATTGCTAAAATGTTGGCTAATATGTTGGCTATTGCTAATATGTTGGCTAATATGTTGGCTATTACTAAAATGTTGGCTAATATGTTGGCTATTGCTAATATGTTGGCTAATATGTTGGCTATTGCTAATATGTTGGCTAATATGTTGGCTATTGCCAATATGTTGCCTATTGCTAAAATGATGGCTAATATGTTGGCTATTGCTAATATGTTGGCTAATATGTTGGCTATTGCTAATATGTTGGCTAATATGTTGGCTATTGCTAATATGTTGGCTAATATGTTGGCTATTGCTAATATGTTGGCTAATATGTTGGCTATTGCCAATATGTTGCCTATTGCTAAAATGTTGGCTAATATGTTGGCTATTGCTAATATGTTGGCTAATATGTTGGCTATTGCTAATATGTTGGCTAATATGTTGGCTATTGCTAATATGTTGGCTATTGCTAATATGTTGGCTAATATGTTGGCTATTGCTAATATGTTGGCTAATATGTTGGCTATTACTAAAATGTTGGCTAATATGTTGGCTATTGCTAATATGTTGGCTAATATGTTGGCTATTGCTAATATGTTGGCTAATATGTTGGCCATTGCCAATATGTTGCCTATTGCTAAAATGTTGGCTAATATGTTGGCTATTGCTAATATGTTGGCTAATATGTTGGCTATTACTAAAATGTTGGCTAATATGTTGGCTATTGCTAATATGTTGGCTAATATGTTGGCTATTGCTAATATGTTGGCTAATATGTTGGCTATTGCCAATATGTTGCCTATTGCTAAAATGTTGGCTAATATGTTGGCTATTGCTAATATGTTGGCTAATATGTTGGCTATTGCCAATATGTTGCCTATTGCTAAAATGTTGGCTAATATGTTGGCTATTGCTAATATGTTGGCTAATATGTTGGCTATTACTAAAATGTTGGCTAATATGTTGGCTATTGCTAATATGTTGGCTAATATGTTGGCTATTGCTAATATGTTGGCTAATATGTTGGCTATTGCCAATATGTTGCATATTGCTAAAATGTTGGCTAATATGTTGGCTATTGCTAATATGTTGGCTAATATGTTGGCTATTGCTAATATGTTGGCTAATATGTTGGCTATTGCTAATATGTTGGCTATTGCTAATATGTTGGCTAATATGTTGGCTATTGCTAATATGTTGGCTAATATGTTGGCTATTACTAAAATGTTGGCTAATATGTTGGCTATTGCTAATATGTTGGCTAATATGTTGGCTATTGCTAATATGTTGGCTAATATGTTGGCTATTGCCAATATGTTGCCTATTGCTAAAATGTTGGCTAATATGTTGGCTATTGCTAATATGTTGGCTAATATGTTGGCTATTACTAAAATGTTGGCTAATATGTTGGCTATTGCTAATATGTTGGCTAATATGTTGGCTATTGCTAATATGTTGGCTAATATGTTGGCTATTGCCAATATGTTGCCTATTGCTAAAATGTTGGCTAATATGTTGGCTATTGCTAATATGTTGGCTAATATGTTGGCTACTGCTAATATGTTGGCTAATATGTTGGCTATTGCTAATATGTTGGCTATTGCTAATATGTTGGCTAATATGTTGGCAATTGCTAATATGTTGGCTAATATGTTGGCTATTACTAAAATGTTGGCTAATATGTTGGCTATTGCTAATATGTTGGCTAATATGTTGGCTATTGCTAATATGTTGGCTAATATGTTGGCTATTGCCAATATGTTGCCTATTGCTAAAATGTTGGCTAATATGTTGGCTATTGCTAATATGTTGGCTAATATGTTGGCTATTACTAAAATGTTGGCTAATATGTTGGCTATTGCTAATATGTTGGCTAATATGTTGGCTATTGCTAATATGTTGGCTAATATGTTGGCTATTGCCAATATGTTGCCTATTGCTAAAATGTTGGCTAATATGTTGGCTATTGCTAATATGTTGGCTAATATGTTGGCTATTGCTAATATGTTGGCTAATATGTTGGCTATTGCTAATATGTTGGCTATTGCTAATATGTTGGCTAATATGTTGGCTATTGCTAATATGTTGGCTAATATGTTGGCTATTACTAAAATGTTGGCTAATATGTTGGCTATTGCTAATATGTTGGCTAATATGTTGGCTATTGCTAATATGTTGGCTAATATGTTGGCTATTGCCAATATGTTGCCTATTGCTAAAATGTTGGCTAATATGTTGGCTATTGCTAATATGTTGGCTAATATGTTGGCTATTGCTAATATGTTGGCTAATATGTTGGCTATTGCTAATATGTTGGCTAATATGTTGGCTATTGCTAATATGTTGGCTAATATGTTGGCTATTGCCAATATGTTGCCTATTGCTAAAATGTTGGCTAATATGTTGGCTATTGCTAATATGTTGGCTAATATGTTGGCTATTGCTAATATGTTGGCTAATATGTTGGCTATTGCTAATATGTTGGCTATTGCTAATATGTTGGCTAATATGTTGGCTATTGCTAATATGTTGGCTAATATGTTGGCTATTACTAAAATGTTGGCTAATATGTTGGCTATTGCTAATATGTTGGCTAATATGTTGGCTATTGCTAATATGTTGGCTAATATGTTGGCTATTGCCAATATGTTGCCTATTGCTAAAATGTTGGCTAATATGTTGGCTATTGCTAATATGTTGGCTAATATGTTGGCTATTACTAAAATGTTGGCTAATATGTTGGCTATTGCTAATATGTTGGCTAATATGTTGGCTATTGCTAATATGTTGGCTAATATGTTGGCTATTGCCAATATGTTGCATATTGCTAAAATGTTGGCTAATATGTTGGCTATTGCTAATATGTTGGCTAATATGTTGGCTATTGCTAATATGTTGGCTAATATGTTGGCTATTGCTAATATGTTGGCTATTGCTAATATGTTGGCTAATATGTTGGCTATTGCTAATATGTTGGCTAATATGTTGGCTATTACTAAAATGTTGGCTAATATGTTGGCTATTGCTAATATGTTGGCTAATATGTTGGCTATTGCTAATATGTTGGCTAATATGTTGGCTATTGCCAATATGTTGCCTATTGCTAAAATGTTGGCTAATATGTTGGCTATTGCTAATATGTTGGCTAATATGTTGGCTATTACTAAAATGTTGGCTAATATGTTGGCTATTGCTAATATGTTGGCTAATATGTTGGCTATTGCTAATATGTTGGCTAATATGTTGGCTATTGCCAATATGTTGCCTATTGCTAAAATGTTGGCTAATATGTTGGCTATTGCTAATATGTTGGCTAATATGTTGGCTATTGCTAATATGTTGGCTAATATGTTGGCTATTGCTAATATGTTGGCTATTGCTAATATGTTGGCTAATATGTTGGCAATTGCTAATATGTTGGCTAATATGTTGGCTATTACTAAAATGTTGGCTAATATGTTGGCTATTGCTAATATGTTGGCTAATATGTTGGCTATTGCTAATATGTTGGCTAATATGTTGGCTATTGCCAATATGTTGCCTATTGCTAAAATGTTGGCTAATATGTTGGCTATTGCTAATATGTTGGCTAATATGTTGGCTATTACTAAAATGTTGGCTAATATGTTGGCTATTGCTAATATGTTGGCTAATATGTTGGCTATTGCTAATATGTTGGCTAATATGTTGGCTATTGCCAATATGTTGCCTATTGCTAAAATGTTGGCTAATATGTTGGCTATTGCTAATATGTTGGCTAATATGTTGGCTATTGCTAATATGTTGGCTAATATGTTGGCTATTGCTAATATGTTGGCTATTGCTAATATGTTGGCTAATATGTTGGCTATTGCTAATATGTTGGCTAATATGTTGGCTATTACTAAAATGTTGGCTAATATGTTGGCTATTGCTAATATGTTGGCTAATATGTTGGCTATTGCTAATATGTTGGCTAATATGTTGGCTATTGCCAATATGTTGCCTATTGCTAAAATGTTGGCTAATATGTTGGCTATTGCTAATATGTTGGCTAATATGTTGGCTATTGCTAATATGTTGGCTAATATGTTGGCTATTGCTAATATGTTGGCTAATATGTTGGCTATTGCTAATATGTTGGCTAATATGTTGGCTATTGCCAATATGTTTGCCTATTGCTAAAATGTTGGCTAATATGTTGGCTATTGCTAATATGTTGGCTAATATGTTGGCTATTGCTAATATGTTGGCTAATATGTTGGCTATTGCTAATATGTTGGCTATTGCTAATATGTTGGCTAATATGTTGGCTATTGCTAATATGTTGGCTAATATGTTGGCTATTACTAAAATGTTGGCTAATATGTTGGCTATTGCTAATATGTTGGCTAATATGTTGGCTATTGCCTAATATGTTGGCTAATATGTTGGCTATTGCCAATATGTTGCCTATTGCTAAAATGTTGGCTAATATGTTGGCTATTGCTAATATGTTGGCTAATATGTTGGCTATTACTAAAATGTTGGCTAATATGTTGGCTATTGCTAATATGTTGGCTAATATGTTGGCTATTGCTAATATGTTGGCTAATATGTTGGCTATTGCCAATATGTTGCATATTGCTAAAATGTTGGCTAATATGTTGGCTATTGCTAATATGTTGGCTAATATGTTGGCTATTGCTAATATGTTGGCTAATATGTTGGCTATTGCTAATATGTTGGCTATTGCTAATATGTTGGCTAATATGTTGGCTATTGCTAATATGTTGGCTAATATGTTGGCTATTACTAAAATGTTGGCTAATATGTTGGCTATTGCTAATATGTTGGCTAATATGTTGGCTATTGCTAATATGTTGGCTAATATGTTGGCTATTGCCAATATGTTGCCTATTGCTAAAATGTTGGCTAATATGTTGGCTATTGCTAATATGTTGGCTAATAAGTTGGCTATTACTAAAATGTTGGCTAATATGTTGGCTATTGCTAATATGTTGGCTAATATGTTGGCTATTGCTAATATGTTGGCTAATATGTTGGCTATTGCCAATATGTTGCCTATTGCTAAAATGTTGGCTAATATGTTTGGCTATTGCTAATATGTTGGCTAATATGTTGGCTATTGCTAATATGTTGGCTAATATGTTGGCTATTGCTAATATGTTGGCTATTGCTAATATGTTGGCTAATATGTTGGCAATTGCTAATATGTTGGCTAATATGTTGGCTATTACTAAAATGTTGGCTAATATGTTGGCTATTGCTAATATGTTGGCTAATATGTTGGCTATTGCTAATATGTTGGCTAATATGTTGGCTATTGCCAATATGTTGCCTATTGCTAAAATGTTGGCTAATATGTTGGCTATTGCTAATATGTTGGCTAATATGTTGGCTATTGCCAATATGTTGCCTATTGCTAAAATGTTGGCTAATATGTTGGCTATTGCTAATATGTTGGCTAATATGTTGGCTATTACTAAAATGTTGGCTAATATGTTGGCTATTGCTAATATGTTGGCTAATATGTTGGCTATTGCTAATATGTTGGCTAATATGTTGGCTATTGCCAATATGTTGCCTATTGCTAAAATGTTGGCTAATATGTTGGCTATTGCTAATATGTTGGCTAATATGTTGGCTATTGCTAATATGTTGGCTATTGCTAATATGTTGGCTAATATGTTGGCTATTGCTAATATGTTGGCTAATATGTTGGCTATTGCTAATATGTTGGCTATTGCTAATATGTTGGCTAATATGTTGGCTATTGCTAATATGTTGGCTAATATGTTGGCTATTACTAAAATGTTGGCTAATATGTTGGCTATTGCTAATATGTTGGCTAATATGTTGGCTATTGCTAATATGTTGGCTAATATGTTGGCTATTGCCAATATGTTGCCTATTGCTAAAATGTTGGCTAATATGTTGGCTATTGCTAATATGTTGGCTAATATGTTGGCTATTACTAAAATGTTGGCTAATATGTTGGCTATTGCTAATATGTTGGCTAATATGTTGGCTATTGCTAATATGTTGGCTAATATGTTGGCTATTGCCAATATGTTGCCTATTGCTAAAATGTTGGCTAATATGTTGGCTATTGCTAATATGTTGGCTAATATGTTGGCTATTGCTAATATGTTGGCTAATATGTTGGCTATTGCTAATATGTTGGCTATTGCTAATATGTTGGCTAATATGTTGGCAATTGCTAATATGTTGGCTAATATGTTGGCTATTACTAAAATGTTGGCTAATATGTTGGCTATTGCTAATATGTTGGCTAATATGTTGGCTATTGCTAATATGTTGGCTAATATGTTGGCTATTGCCAATATGTTGCCTATTGCTAAAATGTTGGCTAATATGTTGGCTATTGCTAATATGTTGGCTAATATGTTGGCTATTGCCAATATGTTGCCTATTGCTAAAATGTTGGCTAATATGTTGGCTATTGCTAATATGTTGGCTAATATGTTGGCTATTACTAAAATGTTGGCTAATATGTTGGCTATTGCTAATATGTTGGCTAATATGTTGGCTATTGCTAATATGTTGGCTAATATGTTGGCTATTGCCAATATGTTGCCTATTGCTAAAAATGTTGGCTAATATGTTGGCTATTGCTAATATGTTGGCTAATATGTTGGCTATTGCTAATATGTTGGCTATTGCTAATATGTTGGCTAATATGTTGGCTATTGCTAATATGTTGGCTAATATGTTGGCTATTGCCAATATGTTGCCTATTGCTAAAATGTTGGCTAATATGTTGGCTATTGCTAATATGTTGGCTAATATGTTGGCTATTACTAAAATGTTGGCTAATATGTTGGCTATTGCTAATATGATCGAGAAGCTGTCCGAACTGCATTACCATGTGGGTGAACTTAACGTGAGAGATGTCGCGATCTTCGTGGACCACGTTTGACACTGGAGAAGATAAATCATTAGAAGTTTATTTCAATGCTTACAATTGTGCAAAAATAGAAACTAAACTATTGCAGCCTTTTGTCAATTCTCTATGTGTTTTTTTTTTTAGATTTTCAAGAATGATAAAACAAAATTGAAATCGTTTCAGAGGCGGTATCCAAAAACAGTATGCCGACAGAGTTTGGGCGAGGCAGTTTGCCAGAAATCCTCCCCCTACATCCCCACACTTTGCCATCGTTTATAGAAGATATTGATTGATTAAAAATTGAGAAATTACCCTTCTCGGATTGGGCAGACTCCGCCCACTCTTCGCTCTCCATCGTGGCACGTCGAATCCGTCATCGTACTGAGGAGGAAGCAGATGACGAAGGGGACCGAAGGAGTTGGCGTATTGCGGGAACCGAAGGTTGTTGCACCAACCGTTGTAGGAACGGTATCTGGAATATAGTTGAGTGATTGATTAAAAAAGACAAATCTAAGACTTGGAACTAGGAGAATATGAGAATTTAAATATGATTGATGATACAATAAAAGCATATGAAAATTCATGCGCCGTCCAAAAGTTAGGAATAAAAGAAACAGAGGCGAGAGAGCGTGTAAAACGAGGATACTTTTCTCTGCGGTTCGTTTCTTTCACACAGAGAAAAGAGGTGTAACCCACATCACGTAAGACCTGTGAGGTGTTATATTTAACACTTTTTGAGCTATTTTAACACCTAAAAAGTGTTAAATATAACAGTTCACAGGTCTTCTGTGCTGTGGGCTACACCACTTTTCTCTGTGTGTTTCGTAACTCTCAATCATACCTCGACGTGTGGTCACATGGCAGCATCCTCGGCAGACACTCATCCTCGGTCGATAGTCCATCCTCCGATAGGAAGGCAGTGTAGTTGTTGACGAAGCTTGAGATGTCGACCTGAAAGAATACTATTTGTTCATGCATTTTATCATGTAACAAAATATAATTGCCAGTCAACGTCGGATCATAGGAGAATATATTTTGGGCTTCACTATGAATTTATTAATAGTTTCATTTACTATTAATAGCTTTTTTTTATTTATTAATAGTTTTTTTTATTTATTAATAGTTTTTTTTATTTATTAATTTACTGCATTGATTGTAAGATTTTGAATTTTTTAAATTTTAATTCATGTATTCAGCGCTGAAATCGAACCCTTGGGAACAATTCTCTGAAATCCTGACCTTAAATGTATTGCCGCACACACCAACTAGGGTATTTTCTTACAGTATATTTTCACGATTTACTTTGATCTTTAATCTCGGAATCAGTATTTATATAATTTCAGAGGCTCGCCAAATTCTTGGGCGACATAAGCAAATGTGCTCACCTCGGGTAGAATGGTCTGGAGTGTGGATATATCGAGTGCGGGCAACTTCTCATCTTCTGTCAGCATTTCCCTAGAAAAAAATCAATAATTCGGTTTGATTCTTTGTTCTAGATGTGGTTCACGAAATTTGCTTTTTGACTGATAAATAAGCCAAGCAACAATTCCATAAAAGCGAATATTATCATGGTTTGTCGTAGACGTTCCTCTTGATCTTAGGCTAAAGGAGAAAGCGTACCCCTTAATGAGCAATTTGGTCGTTTCCAATAGCAGAGCCGAGATTTGCGAGACAGTCTTCGCACGGGGCTTCGCTCTCATCATATTCGTATAGGCGTACAAGGGATCGCCCTTCTGGAACTCTTTTTGGTCTGAAAAAATCAATAAATCAATATTGTCTATATTACTTTCCATGCGAGTCCGAATCGATAGCTACAAATGTTATAACAAGATTGCTGAGATTTGTTCGTATTGTTGTAACAATCGACGTTGCGTAGAAAAAAAAACATAAGCAATTCATAATGCGTTCTTGCTTTCGCGCTTACTCAACGCAAAATTGTGTTAAATTCAGACGCATAAGACGCGCAGACACTCAGGATCACCGCACACGAACCGACGCCGAAACTTACTGTGTTTGATATTGGAGATCTCTCGTTTCGCTTGATCTTTCAGGTTTGTTGCAGCGAGACGGATCACCTGAAATATTGATGTTCATTATCAAAATATTAAAATGATTTTTGATAACTTATAATATGTAATATCTGCCAACCGTCCTCTATTATCGACAGAGTTTGTAGTGTTTGTAACAAAAAAAAGGTGGTTTGAACTTGAAAACTGATAATGAGAAATTTTATAAAAATTAATGTCGTACTTTTGCGATGGTCTCGGTCTTCACGGGGGAAACGCTGAATGGTCTCGGAGTCCTTCCACTCATTCATTGACGGTGATCGCATGAGGGAGGTCGCATTGCAGCTCACTGCGCTGTTCCTGTAAAAATATTGATATAAAGTGAATTTTCGTATTTTCAAGCGTATTTTCAAGCTTTGAAAACAGCAAAAATAAGGTGTTCTTAGCACTCTGCACTGTTTCTGCACGAATCGACTGAGATCGATCGACCGATAAATATGTTAATCTTTTGGGAAATCCCTTTTTTTGTAAAACAGAATCTTTTTAAAGGGACACCCCAAGCTAATTTGACTCTCCGCATTGGCAACGCTCTCTCGTAGACAAAGAAAGCGAGAGAGTGTGGCCAGAGCGGAGAGTAAAATTCGCTCTGGGCGTGCCTTTAAGGTAAACTTTTTTCCCTTTTAGTACTGTAAACTAACTCAAAAATGTTCTCGAGCATGAAGGCCTGGGGTTGAATTCGTCGGACGTCTGAGTTGGAGCAGATGATCTCGGACAATGTGGACTTTCTGCAATTTTGCTGATCTTCAAATGAAAAAGCTTTAGAAAAATCAATAATCTATTTTTATTGTGCTTGGCTGATTTGTTATGAAGTAATCATTGATCTTTGATCTTTGATCTTTGCTCTCTTACCTGATCTCATTCAGTTGGGCTTCTGAGAACGACGAGGGCGTGAAGTAGTTCTCGTACCAGAAGCGATCTCCTCGACGGGTCTACAAAGAAAAACCATAATATTTTCAAATTAACATTAATGGTGATTGATTCGCCACCGCGTACGAATAATTATATTGGCGGTATTGATTATTGATTTTTGATTTTTGATTTTTACATTATGAAAACTATAATATATTTAAAATCCAATCAATATTTCTGTTAACTCACCCTTTGGAATTGCTTAGCAGCGAGACAAGCAAGAGTGGGTCCGACCAGAGCGCCCTTCAGTGGTTTCTCGGCGAGAACTCCAACGAACAGATCGATATCCTATTGGTTACGGTAAGTATCGATTATTGATTATTTGTCGACAAAGAAAAACATTAAAGTCCTGATAGTTTCAAGGATTGTCTATTTTAAATATGGGGTGTTTACAAAAAATTATTATTTGTATTACTCACTTTACATTTATTATATTTATATCATAAAATCCAATATCACATGGCATTAAATTTTAAGGATAACAAGAACGATTTTAGCTGCATTTGAAACCTATTTGTAATGACAAGGAATGTATAGATTACGTCAAAACAATCGCTGTTTCTCTTTGTATCATACATTCAGAAATAGAGCCAGAAATCTTCTGTATGTAGTTACCAAAATGATGATTAGCCTTACTAAATACAACTTGTGATATCTTCCCGTACGATGAACAAGGTTTTCTTTCTATAATCCAATCGTCTGAACCCCAGAAAGCTAATATTACTAATTACTTTTATAAGATTATTTAATCTTACCATTAATGAGCAGGCAAACCTATATTTGTACTTTTTAAAAATCAATAATGTATTATTGAAATGGCTAACCTTAACATTATTTTTTATATAGATTAAATAAATAAATAAATAATTCCTCACCTCAACATTATCATAGATTGTCGAGATGACTTCATTTCTCACTTCCTCGTGGAAGATATCCTTGAGATCGGAGAAGTAGCGAATCTAGAACAGAATTGTACGATTGAATATCACACATCATAATTTGCATAAAATATAGCCAAAACATTCCGTACATCATTATGCTTCACCAACAACAGGGAATCAATTAGAATGATTGATTCCATCTTATTATTGGTACAGTTTAGCCTTGTTGTGTATATTACTACTATAGCGTCGATAAATTATTATAATTTAAAAAAAATTAAGTTGTAAAGCGAAATCTGATCTAATTTTGGCGGGCACTGCACATACCTTTCCCAGTCCGCACTGCGCTCTGACCGTCGTGTAGCCGGGAATACCGTGGGTCTCGACCGAGTTTGAGGGCAATCGATACGAGATCAAGACCGTATCCATCGTCGTGTTTGTTCTTGAGGAACTCGGAGCGAACCTCGTCGTTCATTCGGAGTGACGGCTTGGCGATCGTGATCGACATTAGGGTCCTGAAATCGATCAATCTTGAGCAAAACAATGTAAAATTTGGTAATATGAAGCTGTGATGGTGGAGGATTTTGCTTGCATTATTCTCATGCTCAATGAAAGTCCCAAACTATGTCACATAAACAACTCCTATGCGTCGCTTGACCAGTACTGTGTCAGTAAATTAAAAATATTTAAAATGTACTAATATAGATTTGCAAGCACATTAATGTTAAAATAATAATGTTATTAAAAAATTAAGTAATGATGTGCCGTATGGGTTTTCGCTAATGTGATATAATTGCAGAAGTTCTGAATTTGGATTTACTTGAGCACAGTCTCCACTCCCTGATCTTCGTAGACCTTTGTTGGATCGTTGAAATGCGTTCATAATCGAGTGAGAGGGAAGCAGAGCCCAGGCGACGTAGGGGAAGACGACGGCGAAT
>CALSFV010000179.1:0-37556 GCA_943737045.1 Parapristionchus giblindavisi
CTCTACCATAAACAGAATTATTAAATCTTTATTCATTGAGAAAACTCCTCGTTTCGTGATCCTTTACAAAAGATTAATACGAAGAATTGTACATAGTTATTGTATTTGTGAGAATATGAAATAGATATAATATGATGAATCATTTGATTGAATGAAAAGAAATGAAATAATCTACTCTTACTTATTATAACAATACAGATTACTTCTATGCTCATATGAATACTAAAGATACTATTTATGAAATAGTTAAACAAAGATTACCTAAAGAAAAGAGTTTTCCATATTAATATTTTTGTAAAATTATAAAGTAAATATTATTATATCAGACGGTGAGAATAATCTTACTGAGTAGGAGTGTATGGAGATATATTATATGTGATTGGTTGCTGATTGTGAAGAGGAATAGATGATATGATAGATGGAAGAAATAGAATGAATAGATGAATCATCTGATAATACAAGATAATGAAGGAAATGGAAGAGGAGATGAAGAAGAAGGAGGAGGAGGAGAAGGAGATGAAGTGAACGAATGAATAGATAGAGAGGAAGTTGAGTTGAATGAAGAATACAAAGAATGAATTAATAGATGGAACAGTGAATTCATATACAAGGAATCAAACGATATCAAGGGGAAGTGTTGGATATAGAGACGATGGAGGAGAGGGGAGAGGGGAGAGGAAGAGGGAGAGGAAGAGGGAGAGGGAGGGAGGGGGATAGGGAGAGGGAGAGGTAGGGGAAAGAGGGAGAGGGAGGGGAAAGAGGGAGAGGGAGAGGGAGGGAAGAGGGAGAGGGAGGGAGAGGGAGAGGGAGAGGGAGAGGGAAGAGGGAGAGGGAGAGGGAGAGGGAGAGGGAGAGGGAGAGGGAGAGGGAGAGGGAGAGGGAGAGGGAGAGGGAGAGGGAGAGGGAGAGGGAGAGGGAGAGGGAGAGGGAGAGGGAGAGGGAGAGGGAGAGGGAGAAATAGGGATGAAGAGGACTCTGGAATGATTGGAATGTGAAGGAGAGACCAAAACACCTGACAGTTGTGAGAAGAATGAGAAGCATATAGGAATGTGTAGAAAGAAGTTAAGAAGATGACTGAATGGGATAGGAGGGGAGGAGGAGACCAATTTATGTTTCTACATTGTCTGTTCTTTCTGGCAATTTTGGAAACCAGAGGCCGCATCCATGAACGATGTTAACCGACAATTGTGACGTAACAAGTGTGGGGGAATGTCATCGACTATGGTTGTGACATCACCTTTACCGTCAAACTGTTTGTCAACGTTCATGGATATGGTCTTAGAAAACTTTCTGAACAGAAACAGAAAATATTAGAAAGATTATTTTTCGAAATAGTTTTATAGAAAAAGCAAAAAAGTCATTTAGTGTTGAATTTGTGAATGTTTTTGAACTACAGTAAACAGAGAGCAAACTGGCCCCAATATGGGCATCATCGTTTCATTTCTATCCTATTCCATGATATCTTATTGGTTTTCGTTGGCTGCTCCTAGATAAAAATGTATCGAAATAGGTTCTGTAACCAAAACAATAAAAGATTGGGAAAATAAGGGGAAGAGTTGGATTGGTGAGAAGAAGGAGAAGACATCTTCTAGTTCAATGTAACAACGTGATACGAAAATATGAAATATCTAATAAACTATTATTTCATCGTAAAAATATAAATTAAAACGTGCTCCCTCCTTATAATCAAACACGCACATAAATTAAACGCGCAAGGCAAAATCCTTTGCGCATTTGTAGTACTTGATCCGAATCTGATCAGACCTGATCAGATTCTGATTTCATCTGATCAGATTCAAAAGTGGTCAAATTCCTGATCTGACTTTGATCGAATTACCTGAGAATGAAGAATCGAAATGAGAATACAATGGATTGAAATGAAGATATGAAATGATGAAGAGAAAACCATTCATGGGATGAAAATGGGAGAGGAAGAGGGGAGGAGAGAATAGGGAGGGGAGGAGAGAAGAGGAAGGGGAGGAGAGAAGAGGAAGGGGAAGAGAGAAGAGGAAGGGGAGGAGAGAAGAGGGAGGGGAGGAGAGAAAAGGAAGGGGAGGAGAGAAAAGGAAGGGGAGGAGAGAAGAGGAAGGGGAGGAGAGAAGAGGAAGGGGAGGAGAGAAGAGGGAGGGGAGGAGGGAAGAGGAAGGGGAGGAGGGAAGAGAGGGAGAGGAAGAGGGAGGGGAGGAGAGAAAAGGAAGGGGAGGAGAGAAGAGGAAGGGGAAGAGAGAAGAGGGAGGGGAGGAGGGAAGAGGAAGGGGAGGAGAGAAGAGGGAGGGGAGGAGGGAAGAGGAAGTCGAGGAGGGAAGAGGAAGGGGAGGAGAGAAGAGGGAGGGGAGGAGGGAAGAGGAAGGGGAGGAGAGAAGAGGGAGGGGAGGAGAGAAAAGGAAGGGGAGGAGAGAAAAGGAAGGGGAGGAGAGAAGAGGAAGGGGAAGAGAGAAGAGGAAGGGGAGGAGAGAAGAGGGAGGGGAGGAGGGAAGAGAGGGAGAGGAAGAGGGAGGGGAGGAGAGAAAAGGAAGGGGAGGAGAGAAGAGGAAGGGGAAGAGAGAAGAGGAAGGGGGAGAGAGAAGAGGAAGGGGAAGAGAGAAGAGGAAGGGGAGGAGAGAAGAGGGAGGGGAGGAGGGAAGAGAGGGAGAGGGAGAAGTCATGCCTCATTGTTCCTATACTCATTAGTTGTTCAGTAGAATAGATGTAACACAAGTGAATATTATCATTCAGATATTATCAAATGAGTACATATCAATATAATATATTTATTCTATCTACTCATATAATGAGAAAGTTAGGGTAAATAGCATAACGATAAAGTACATCAATTACTTTCTCTCCCTCTTCCCTTCTTGTGATATCATAAAGAGTCTAGGTGTCATTTATCGGAGGATGGAAGGGGATAGTGGAGGGGGAAGAGAAAAGCTTAAAGATGAAATGATCTCATGGGAAAAGAAATAGAAGAATTTAGAGAATTATTGTATCCATATGAAGAATATTTATCAGTATGAGAATACAATATGAAATGAGATGATAGATGTATAATACTATGATAAAGCCAACCAAGTATCAATAATATTAATCGATATGAGATAGATGAGAATAGTCTATAGTTTAGGTGGATTCCATTTATAAGTTCCAGTGAATACAAATCCTTCTCTTCTCATTACTTCATCTGCCTCTATTGGACCACGACTGAAACATATCAATAGTTATACAATAGATTGAATCATCTCAATATGAAATAGATAGAATAGACTAAATGAAGACTCATTAATCTTCTTCCTTTCAATACAAATTACAATTCCCTTCCCTTCTCTCTTCTCCTTTCCTCTATTACTCTTTCTTTCTTATTCTTCCTTCAATTCTCTTCTCACCTTCCAAATTTGTATTGTGTTGGAGTGACTTCCTTCAATTGTTCAAGTAGAGGAGTGAATATTCTGAAAGAAGATGAGATGAGTTATAAGGAGATGAGAGAACTGAAGTGGATAGAATAGTATGATTGATAGATGAGAGGATTGAATAGATTCATACCTCCATGCATAATCCAATTCATCCGTTCGAACAAAGTTAATCTGAGAACCCATAAACACTTCAAGGAATAGACGTTCATATGCATCAGGAAGACGAGTATCCTTAACCAATCAATATATATACTCAATAGAATAGAATAGATTACTATAGTTGAATGAGATATACCTTATATCTACTTGAATAACTCAAATCTAATTCTGTTTCTTCTACACCAAATCCCATTCCTGGTTTCTTTGTCATCATCTTCATATATACTGCTTCATTTGGTTGTACTCTCATTACTAATTCAGATCTGAATAAGAAACGTCGACTGAATACACCACTTGATTACACCATCTACCGTACCTCTTCAAATCACCAGATGGATAGATATCTCCGCTCACTGGCTTATATTGTATACGAACTTCGGCTTTCTTCTCGTTCAAAGCTATAATGAATGAATATAATGTGAATGAATCGATATGAGGATGATGATAAGTGTACCCTTTCCACATCTAAGAATGAATGGAACTCCTTCCCATCTTTCATTATTGATATGAAGTACAGCTAATGCATAAGTGGGAGTATTACTATTAGATGGAACTTCTTTATCATCTTTATATCCAAAATGACGAGACGAATCTATAATCAATCAATATGTATATCTATCAAGATATTCATACATCATATATACTGTACATAATCAAAGTATGGAGGAAAGTGAGTATATACATACCCTAAGGCATCATTCAATTTCTCATATAAATTAATATAATGAAATGTAGCATATCTACTCTTCTTCTTTTGTTTCTTAGTCTTCTTTTCTTTTATGGGAAAAGAATACAAATGAGAAGAAGAAGAAGAAGAAGAAGAAGAAGAAAGAATAGAAATAAAATGAATCTAATTAATTGAATTTAAATAGAACTACTCTAAGTATTTTATAGACTACACACACACACACACACACACATATATATATCCCTTAACGTATAGAGAACAACAAGCTTTTTTTTGCGTCACGTTTTCACGAACACCGTTGAAGCTAGCGACCTGCGGTTTGCGGCATTAGATTCAGCATCGGCGAATTAAGAAAACTTTCGGACAACTTTTTGAAAAAATGCCTAAAACTCATTTAATTATCGATTGAAGCGTTAAACGGTCAAATGCCCTTATTTCCGAGATTATAGCTTTAAGCTTGTGTTTTTCTGCGTACGTTTACCAATTAGCATACGGGGAACACGATGCGAACAACCTCCGATCGCAATTTCATCGATTTACGCCTTAATTTTGCACTTAAACATTTTACACGCGACGCGTCGCACACGCGTCGCGTGTACTCGCTTCATTCGAAAGAAAGCCAATTCAATCGTGGGGTTTAGTGCTAAATTCTTATTTCATTTTTTCATTCATAGTATTCATTTCATCACTATACCTTCAGGCTATCCCTGGATGGGGGCCATTACTATAATATAGTATTATCCCATATGTATAGAAGTTAAATAGCGTTTTTATTCACGTCACGTTTTCACGAACACCGTTGAAGTTAGAGCCATGCGGTTTGCGGAATTAGATTCAGCATAGGCGAATTAGGTAAACTTTCGGACAACTTTTTGAAAAAATGCCTAAAACTCATTTAAATATCGATTGAAGTGTTAAACGGTCAAATGCCCTTATTTCCGAGATTATAGCTTCATGCTTGTGTTTTTCTGCGTAGGTTTACCAAATGGCATACGGAGAACACGATGCGAACAACCTCCGACCACGCTCACATCGTTAAGACGTGCAAATTAGGCACAAACGAAAGCGTGTTCATTCATTTGACCTAACGAACCACTCACTGCACCACGCGTTGCGTATGGGTCAGCGTCGCTTTCGAAATCTTTCACTAAACATTTCGTAGCTTTATGAATTGTGCTTTCGCGTTTCATTTAACGTTTTACGATTCATTGATTCTGATAGTTCATCTTATCTACGTATGCGTCAGCGTGCGTGACTTTCGAAATCTTAGCTTTAGTTCCCGTGATACTACTCTGATACTACTATTGATACGTGATACTACTCTGGTGTTTAAATCCTTGCATGATCACGAATAGAAGTATAATCATGCATGATTCGACATTCCATGCATGGAATATCCGTGGTTCGTGATCATGCATGGATCTTCCGTGTTCATGCACGAATTTTCCGTGATCATGCATGGAATGACAGAATCCATGCATGATCTCGGATAATCCATGCATGATTCGAGTATATTCCATGCATGATCATGCCATTAATTGCACGAATTTTACTTTGATCATGCAAGGATTCAAACACCTGAGTATATTTATCTACTTAAAGATTCTATCGATTCAGTTACCACTCACACTTAGCAAAGTTCGTTTAGTTAACGTAGTGTTAGCGTTAGTTCTCCTGACACTATATTGATCTACTTATACAATTCTATCGATACAGTTACTATTCATTTAGTTAAGGTATTCTTAGCATAATCTTAGCAACTTTCCATATATATAGAAGTTCATAAGCCTTTTTTGGGGCAGCTCAGTCCTCAGCTACCACTGAAGATAGGCCATGCGGTTTTCGGCATTAGCTTCAGCATAGGCGAATTAGGTAAACTATCGGACAACTTTTTGAAAAAAATCCTACAACTCATTTAAATATCGATTGAAGTTACAAACGTTCAAATGTCCTTTTTTCCGAGATTATAGCTTTATGCTTGTGTTTTTCTGCATAGGTTTACCAAACGGCATACGGAGAACACGATGCGAACAACCTCCAACCACGCTTACATCGTTAAGGCTTCCAAATTAGCTAAAAACGAAAGCGAGTTCATTAATTTGGCCTAACTAACCACTCACTGCGTTGCGTATGCGTCAGCGTATTTCACTTTCGAAATATTTTCCTAAAAATTTCGTCCAATTATGAATTGTGCTGGACTCGAACTGTTATCTGTATCTCCCCTTAGAACGCGAGTTGAGCAACCAGTTTCATACCATTATTTATTCAATTCATTAGTAACAAAAGTATGTCAATGGATTTCGATATGCCCCCTTTTCGCGTTAATACAAGCCCGTAGGAACTTCTCGAAGGCGTTTTACGGAGGTAGTTGTCGTTGAGTTTGTTCCATGCTCGGAGGGGAGCCGACTTCAGGCTTGCCTGAGTCCAGTACTTGGTAGTAGAGATCTTGCTCTCCAGAACCCCCGGCACTGAGGTTCAGGGGATTCAAGTCAGGTGAGATGGGGTCATTCCTTCGGAGTGATGTTGTCGGGAATGTTCTCACCAAACCCCTTGGTCTTGGCTGTTTCCTCCGCCTTGCTGCTGAGTCCAAAAGCTCCGACCGAAGTGAGAGTTGATCCAGGGGAAGAGTGTGACTTTCAGGATGTAATTGATTTAGTAGTTCTGGTTCACCTCCGCCTGGGCTCACAAAGACGAGAGGTATCCGACCATTGGAGATGAAACCCGTAAACACCTTCCCATAGGCTGGATGCGAGGTTGACCGGTGATGCCACCCAGTTTGGTGGATTCCTTGTCATCGTGAGTGATGATTGTGCTGTTCAGAGAATTGATCTCACAATCGAGGTTGAAGAACTTTTTACCAACAAAGGAAGCAGTGATTGATCAGTGTTGGGAAATATCGATTAGCTGTGAGTGGACACATACGTGGGCAGGCATTGCCGCTCGAAATGAAAACCGGGGGGGGGGGGGGGTCGGAAGCAAAAAAATAATTTTCACGCACCCTGTACATACTTAGCAAAGTTTCTTTAGTTAAGGTTGTCTTCGCGTTAGTTCCCGTGATACTATATTGATCTATAGATACTTATACTTAATGATTCTATCGATTCAGTTACCATTCATACTTAGCAATGTTTCTTTAGTTAACTCAGGTGTTTGAATCCATGCATGATTCAAGTAAAATGCGTGCAATTAATGGCATGATCATGCATGGAAAATACTCGAATCATGCATTGATTATCCGTGATCATGCATGGATTTCAACACCATAGTAAGGTAGTCTTAGCGTTAGTTCCCGTGACACTATATTGATCTACTTAAATATTCTATCGATTCAGTTACCATTCACACGTAGCAAAGTTGATTTAGTTATGGTAGTCTTAGCGTTCACATCGCCTATCACAACACGCAGATAGGTGGTGTCCATCTTCGACCACTCCTTCTCCAATGCTTTCTTCAGCGACTCCATATTTGTGTGGGGAATAGCGCAGGACCATCCCTCCAAGGTGCCCCAGACTGAGCAGACCAGGGGACTGAGATCGGGATCGGAGATCGGAGCCACTAAGCTCCTCGAATGAAGTCGAGAAACTGCTCCTTTCACCACACCTTGACGAATTTTGCCATATAAACTGGTGCTCCATCGTGCTACGATACGATGATGATGATGCTACGATACGATAAGATATGATAAGATAGATACGATAAGGTCTACGATGAATTTCCTAAGTGGGAACGGCTGCAGGTGAGCTGGGCGTCCTTGACTATCTTCTCTAAGTAGCACTCGTTTTTGATCGTGGCGTCACAAAACCATGTGTGTCTTACGGAGGCGCACATCGCTGTCAAAACCATTAGTTTACAAGGTTTGGGAGGTGGAATGGGCAATCTGACCATTGCAGTTAGCTACCTTGGGGTCCGCAGCAAGCACTTGGTGACTATGCGGGTTGTACTCGGTGAACATCTTCTCTTCGGAGAACATGTTTGCGAGGTGCGGCCAGGGGGTGCGTGCGAGTGATGACGACGCGACACTTCTTGAGGTTCTTCCCACTGAGGATGGCCGCTTTTCTCACACGTTACGGGGTCATATTCAGTTTCTCCGTCGCCAGTTTCCCCATGGATCCGGTGCCCATATTGAAATCCAGAGCCAGCTTCTTTGTCGAGCGGTGCGGATTTCGGCCGATGCTGTTTTTCACCGACGACCTTTGGCGTGACCACCTTGGGCTTTATTCCTCTCCCGGGACGGTCCAGTCTCCCTGTACCTCGCCAGCGTCCGGTAGACCTGTTGTGGAACGTCAACAGCTTTCGATATGTAGGTTACGCTCATGCCGCGCCCTCGCACGGTAACGATCCACTTTATACTTCATATTTAAGCTCAAAATGATCCAATTGACTTGAAACTTAAATCATGAACGGAGAAACTACTAATAATGAAAATATAAACCCGCGATACTATATTGGTCTACTTACTTATTCATTCTATCGATTCAGTTACCATCCACACGTAGCAAAAGTTCCTATTTAAGGTAATGTTAGGGTTAGTTCCTGTGATGCTATATTGATCTACTTAACGATTCTATTGATTGAGTTACCATTCATACTTAGCAATGTTTCTTTAGTTAAGGTAGTAGCGTTAGTTCCCGTGATACTATATTGTAGTTTATAATAATAGTAATATATTTATCGCATCTTGGAGAAGTGAGAAAAGAGAACAATCAAAATACATATTATGACAAGAAGTTGAGACGATATAGTTGAAATTACTGGATTGCAACTTTTACAGAATTACTAAATACATGAGGAGAGGTCGATGGTTAGATCTATATTGATCTACGTAAAGATTCTATCGATTTAGTTACCATTCACACTTACACGGACGGGACAAAGGCGGGTCAGCAAATTGCCGCACACTATATGCACGCCACCGCGCGTTTTAGGAACCCCTAATTCGCAGATCCGGAATTATTTTTGTTTCTTCATAATTTTGTAGTTTCATGAATTTATTTCGCTTAAATCTTTGATGAGGGTGAACACTGAAACAATCTAAATTGTATTGGAAAAAATAGAGAAGAAATAAGAGTATTGGCAATACGAAGTTTGCTAAATGCAGTGAAAAGTCCTATATTTCGTTATGTCGCGGAATCTCTGTGAACACGACTTTTATTAACATTTTGCATATTCAAATATCTTACAGACCTATGGTTCCGTCTGTCGCGTTGACAAAAGCTATCAGCTAGCTCTCACGACTACGAAATTAATTATTTTTAAATTTATTCAGTACGATTTGTTTGCTAATTTACGAACATTTTTGAAAATTCCGCCTCTAGAGTTGCGTTTCTGCATTTAGCAATGCCGCCTAATACCGTAGTTTTTTTGAACTTTGATGTGCATGTGGCAAAAGGGGCGTACGTCCTTTTGGCTTGTGTGTCCCGTCCGTGCTTAGCAATGTTCCTTAAGTTAAAGTAGTCTTAGCCTTAGCTCCCGTGATACTATATTGTAGTTTATAATAATAAAAATAATGTATTTATCGCATCTTGGAGAAGAGAGAAAAGAAGTGAGAAAAGAGAACAATCAAAATACATATTATGACAAGAAGTTGAGACGATATAGTTGAAATTACTGGATTGCAACTTTTACAGAATTACTAAATACATGAGGAGAGGTCGATGGTTAGATCTATATTGATCTAGGTAAAGATTCTATCGATTTAGTTACCATTCACACTTAGCAATGTTCCTTAAGTTAAAGTAGTCTTAGCCTTAGCTCCCGTGATACTATATTGTAGTTTATAATAATAAAAATAATGTATTTATCGCATCTTGGAGAAGAGAGAAAAGAAGTGAGAAAAGAGAACAATCAAAATACATAGTATGACAAGAAGTTGCGACGATATAGATAGTTGGAATTACTGGATTGCAACTTTTACAGAATTACTAAATACATGAGGAGAGGTCGATGCTACAATAGTTAGATCTATATTGATCTACGTAAAGATTCGATTTAGTTACCATTCACACGTACAAGGGAAGTCAGGTTGGGCGGTCCCGGACTTCGGGATGGGGCATATAGAATTCGATAGGTATCCGAAAAAGAAGATTTTTCATGTTGACCATTTTGGTAGAATGCCCCTGGGCGCAGAGTTATTTACATATTTCTCCGGATTTTCGCCCTACAATGAAACACATTCTCTGTAAGATAGCTTGTGCGGGAATCGAAATTGCAAGCAAAAGATACATAGATCATTCTCTTTAAGTAAAAAATAAAAATAAATAAATTCATTTTAAGATTGATTGTGTTGTTTACCACTTTTATTCACCACTGCTTGCTTTCGATCTCACAGAAAATGTGTTTCATTGTAGCGCGAAAATTCGGAGAAATATGCAAATAACTCTGCGCCCAGGGGCATTCTGCCAAAATGATCAACATGAAAAATCTTCTTTTTTGGATACCTATCCCATCCCGAAGTCCGGGACCGCCCAACCTGATTTCCCTTGTTAGCAATGTTGCTTAAGTTAAGGTAGTCTTAGCGTTAGCTCCCGTAATACTATATTGGTCTACTTAAACATCTTCCTTAGCGCTAAACAATTACCATTACCAAATATATTTATATAGCAATATTTCTAGCTTACGCGGGAACTGAGCACTGAGCTGCCTCAAAAAAGCTTATAGACTTATATACATATGGGACGGTTCTGCATTTATTTTTTTCCTATAAAACTGATTTCACTAATGATATAGGCTAACCTTGTGGTTCGATGATTTATATATTTACTATCTAATGGAATTGCGATGATATATATATATATATATGGGGGGGGGGTTCGGGGGGTTTCCCCCCGATAGTCGCGCCGTTAGGCGCGGCTAGTATATATATATATATATATATATATATATATATATATATATATATATATATATATATATATATATATATTATTGATTACCATTTGATTCCTTATCGCCACTATATTGTCCAATAACAACATCTTTCAAATTAATAGGAGTTATGGCTTTGAGAACTTTAACCTACAATATATCAATTGATTACTGTAGCTGATTATAAGAGTACTCTAGCTACTATACTATATAATCAATATAATATGAACCTTTTCATCTCTAATATCTTCAGCATTCAAACTAGCTGGTTTTTCCATTGCAACAAGTGTTAGAATCTGCATGAGATGATTCTGCATGACATCTCTGAATTGAAGAAAGATCAAAGATCAATCAATCTCTGAATTGAAGAAAGATCAAAGATCAATCAATAATACTCTATACTATCTCTCTCTATACAATATTGTATTGAGAACAAAACTATACAGAAAGTAATATATTGATGTATTTGAATATGATGGATAATGTACCTAATAATACCAGATTGATCAAAATATCCAGCCCTTCCTTCAGTTCCAAAATCTTCTTTGAATGTTATAAGAACTGATCCAATATTATCACGATTCCATGATGGACCAAAGATACGATTACCAAATCTATGCATTCATTCATTACATTCATATCAAAGATCAAAGATCAATCATGATATAATCCAACCTGAGTACCATAAGATTCTGTACCATTTCCTTTCCGAGATAATGATCAATACGATAAAGTTGTTCTTCCTATAAATCGATCGATATGATTCAATCAATAAATCAATCGATATATAATCTTTATACCTTGAATAGATTAGCTAGATGATTGGATAGAGTGCGAGACGATTTCAAATCATGTCCAAATGGCTTCTCTATTATAATACGAGTCCATGAATCACTACAATATCATACATATCATTGATTGATTATTGATTAATGATATATATAAATACATATATAAATACATATATAAAACACATTAAAAAACACATACACATATATACATATATAAAATAATACAAACCCATAATCCATACAATTATTCTTTAATTGAGTAGTAACATCAGCAAATACAGAAGGAGGAAGAGCAAGATAGTATAAACGATTTACCGCAACTTAAATAATATTACATTATACAACTATTCCATATTACGGTAGTCATAATTACTGTAACTATCAAGATAACAATCATAATCTCTATTTCAATAGCCACATACTATTATTAGCAGCTTTCTGCATTCCTCCAATTAACTTCTGTAGACATTTGAATCCTTCATCTTCATCGTATTTACCCTATATGGAAATAGATAGATAGATGATTGTATCATTCATGGTCACATCATAGTCTCTAAGGGACCACACACACTCTTCTTCTTTTTCTTTTAATTATACAGTGGTGGCCAGAAGGAAAACATATTTTGGTTTTTTGATGATAACTTTTTATGTAGTCAACCGATCATCTTGCAATTTTTATATAGAGTGCTCAGACGTGTTTCACAATGTACACAGAGGCATGGAGCCGGTTTTTCAATTTCAACGGCTTCCAGGCTACAGTATCCCAAAATGACCGTATGGCTCATTTTGAGGAAGTTACTTCTCCTTTAATTTTTAAACGTATTCATGCAGTTTTTTCGATTTTTTCTTCACGAATATATTTTTAAAAATCAATTAAACAAATTTATTATCAATAT
The DNA here is from genome assembly GCA_943737045.1 of Parapristionchus giblindavisi. Taxonomy (NCBI): domain Eukaryota; kingdom Metazoa; phylum Nematoda; class Chromadorea; order Rhabditida; family Diplogasteridae; genus Parapristionchus; species Parapristionchus giblindavisi. The sequence continues at coordinate 12,788 of CALSFV010000179.1, forward strand.
TCAACACGTTAACAATCAAAATAATTTATTAAATCAATGTCAAAGCGGATAACTCATGGGGGTGATATTTGGGCAAAAATTCAGATGCAAATCAATTATTAAACGGATTAAATTAACAAATATTAATTTAGTACTTAGTTTCCGTGCTTCTGACTGATCCAACGACGTGCGGCGAGCAGGAGCGTACGATAGCCGTTGTGATCATGAATCCATTGATTCGCTGCAGTTGACATAGTCCGAGTTCCTGTGCACCATGACGCTTCTGCCATCGTGATTCACCGTGGGGACAAGTTTCTGGCCATCATCTCGAGTCCCGACTGGTCTACGAACGTCAACCCGGCCGTCCGAGTCCAAGCGATTGAACTTGGACTCGTCCGACCAGACGACCTTTCGCTAGTCTGCGACTGTCTATTTGAAATGAGCGTTTAGCCACTTCAGACGATTCTCTCTGTTCTTAGAAGATATTATGGGCTTCGTACTAAGAATTCTAGCGTTAAATCCAGCGTGTTGGGGTTGTCAACGGACCGTGTGAGTCGATGGAGGAGTGACACCGTACAGTGCCATTTCTTGCTGGTTGATTGTGGAGTTTGCCCGCGGGATCTCTCGCGATATGCTGATAATATTCCTGTCATCAAGGTGCTAGGTGATGCGTGAAATACCAGGCAGTGAGGGTTGACGGTTTTTCACGGATTTGGGGACCTTTTTAATGATACAGGAGATCGTTGACTGGTTTACACCAAGCTATAGAGCAGCTTCGGATTGCTTCAGACCATTCATAACGCCGCGGAAGATCACGCGCAGGGCATCAGGGGATAGATATCACACACCTTTCGGTTTTGCCATAATCAAAAAACAACAATACAAGAAAATACATTTAAAAAATTATAACAAACAAGCAAAAATGATGACAAAATGTTATCCTTTTGAAATTCTCAATATACATAAGATATGAATATTAATATCCAATAACACGGGTCTCCGGTAAAAGTGTATGAACGCCTGCTACTAGGAAAAATTTGTTCTCTCGGATTTCGATGAAAGTCGATTGGTGGATGTGGTTGGGGGTCATGAGAAGGCATATCGATTTGATTTGGCCAAAATCGCAGATTATCGATTTTTTGTGATCTACCACGGAAATTGCCATAACTCGGTTCATTTTTATCGCACAGAGACCGGAAAGGTGTTATTCGAATCGTATTAGTATGCTCTCCAAAAAGTTTTTTCGGAACACAATGGCGGAAAACCCGTCTTCTATTTTTTATTTTTTTTTAATTTCAAAGAGAGACAATATGATAACAGTAACAAGGTCATTTTGAAACTACCATTTTTGGGAAAATTCATGGAGAAAATAGGTTTGAGCAAGATGATGAACTCAGCAACCATGAAAGATTCATTTAAAACTCTTACAGAAGAAGATAAAACTAGAATTCAACTTTCATATTCTTTAGATAATCCAGTATCTTCAATATTCTGCAATTACGGACAGTTTCTCAAAACCCTAACTAGACATGACATAGATAGGATATTGTCTTCTCCTTGTTCTCGTTTCAAATATCACAGATATGTTGATAAACATTATGGACATGAATGTACTGGTAACATTGATATCATACAAAATAAAGAACTAGCTAATATATTCATGAAAGGCACTAAATATAGAATACAAAGACCTACTACTGTCAGCAAAGTAATCAACGATATTACTGTTTCAATAGAGAACACTGTATCAATTGTCGGAAAGAAACACCGAAAATCGCCGACTTTGATCAATGCCACTGTCAATAAAGTCATTGAACATATTATTCCTAGACTAAAGGAAAAGCTTAATAAATTGAATTTAAATATTGACGCAAAAGACGTAACACGATATACTGATCAGTTGAAACAATTAAAAAATGACTTTATAATTACTATGGTAGACAAAGCATCTGGAAATTATGCATTCACTTGTAAAAAGTTATATATCATGATGATGGAACAAGAGATGAATACATCCAATGGTAATGAAAGAACTTATGTACAAGTTAATGACCTCGATTACGAATCAAAGATCAAAGATCACTTACAGTTCACACTCAGTATGTCAATTCCCAGAAATATGGAATGTGCTCTCCCTCGTATATACGGAATACCGAAAATGCACAAAACACCCATAAAATTCCGATTTATCACTGGTGCACATAATAGTAGTCTTAAACCATTATCAATTCGACTTCAAAGAATCCTTAAGTTCTTACAAAACCACTTTAAATCATACTGTAACTTTACTTCTAGACATAATGGGATTAACGTTTACTTCTCTGTTCAAAATACTTTTAAAGTGTTAAACGGTTTTAAAAACATTACAAACGGGAAAAATGAGATATTCTGTGCTGATTTTGCATCACTATTTACTAACTTACCACATAAAGTTGTTAAAGAAAAATTATATTATCTCATTGATTTACTATTCAAAAATGCTAATTCAGAATTCATTAATGTTCAAGGAACCTATGTTCGTTATGATAAAACTAATAGTTTAGAAAAAGGCATCACTTATCACAAAAATGATATTAAACTTATGTTGGATTATATATTAAATAACAGTTATGCTTTTTATGGTGGAACATATTACAAACAAGCGCGAGGAATACCACAAGGAAATAATGCATCGCCACAAATAGCAGACCTTACCCTTGCTGTAATGGAATTTCAATATCTATCTAAGAAAGTCAAAGCTGGTCATGCATTAGCATATTCACTAAATAGAACGTATAGATATATTGATGATTTATTCCATATATCCAGTAAATGCAAGGATTTCATAAAATTAACTAGTAAAATGTACCACAAATCTTTATCTTTAGAACGAACTAACAATCAGGATAATAACTGTGCTTTTCTTGATCTACAAATAGATATAATTAATAGCGGTCAAGTTAAAACCTCACTTTATAATAAAACAGATGATTATCAATTCAACGTAATTCGATATCCCCATTATCAATCAAATTCTCCTGTTAATATTGGTCTAAATACACTACATGGTGAAACTATTCGCATATACAGAAATTGTTCTGAATATAAAGACTTCGTGAACAGAATGAAATCATTGACAAAGTACTTTGTATCAATTGACTACCCTATATACTTAGTGCATAAAAGAATATTCAGAACATTGAATACTAATCCATCAATATCCATTAAATATGCAACTAGTAATAGTGATATATGCATTCGTTGTCTATGATAAACTTGCTTTGGTATAGCCAATGTTTCCAATAAGAGGTAGAAGTGGACAGACCACTTCCCAGACGATCGATAACGACTGCGCAACCTAGTGATCTACCTGAACAGAGACAGACATGCGCCTCTCTCACTCTATCCATTCTTCTCTCATTCTATCCCAGTCGACTCGCATCAATCGATTCGAGAGGAACAACTACCCAGGGAATAAGGATTCAATCGATTCAAGGATACGTAAGTATAGATTATAATATACATATTAGTGCCACTTTCGCTAAAAGATATATGCATGAATTTTGGTAATATTAGACTAATAATTTCATACAGTTTTGATGTGTATTGTTTTCATGTATACTTTCACGTTATTGTAATATTACTAACATTAGAAATGACATTTTGCATGATTTTGCTATAGAACTATCATAATAAACTTTTATGTAAACTAACTCAATGGGGGTTCTACTGAAGATGGCCAACCCCATTGGGTAGAGGTTCACTGTCTAGAACCTAATGGCCGAAACAGTGAATCTCGCCTCTACTAATAACTACTTTAGTTTCATTATTATCTATTTTATGAGTACATTTGCATGTTTAACTATTACATATATCGCTTATAATTCAATGTGTTTCACCCGAAAAACTGATTTTTTGACTACAAAAGTGAGTGTTTCTCGAAAATTTCTCAGAAACACAATGAATGTTATTGCACCAATGGACTCGCCGTACAAGATATAGGGTGCGTATGTAGTTCATTTGACTTATCTCTGGCTTCCCGATATCGAAATACTAAGTACTCCCGGACTTGGTCATTTTTCTGAGAGAAATGGCTTTTTCGACCATAAATCGCTTCAAAATGGTCCTAGAAACTATTTCAAAAAAGGAAAATGATGCACTCAACGAGCACAACAAAATATATTTTTATGATTATCACGCTAGAGATGATAATTCCCGAGCTATAATACGATTTACTCATTTGAGGGAAGAATCATTCCAAATTTCTGCGATGTTGATTCTGTTGTCATTTTTTTTCGTGTGTTTTAGTAGGTTTTCTATGCACTTCATTATGAATGCCTGTCTCTCAAAGTCCCCCGAAACAGAAAATACGTCGCAACTTCTACCACTCAAAATGAGCCATACGGTCATTTTGGGATACTGTAGCCTGGAAGCCGTTGAAATTGAAAACCCGGCTCCATGCAACGGTGTACATTGTGAAACATGTCTGAGCACACTATATAAAAATTTCAAGGTGATCGGTTAACTACAAGGACAGTTATTCTCAAAAAACCAAAATATGTTTTCCTTCTGGCCACCACTGTAACTTTTGGGTGTACTCACATACAAAACTGGACCAAGCATGTATTCATATGTATATAAAAATTTTTTTTCTCTAAAAGAGAAAGGGTATTTTGGTGTGATTGATAAAGTTGACTACCGTACCTGCACATAAGCACATTTCCTCAAGAATCGATCGAATGTTTCTTTTTCATTATCTCGAACCTTAAAATGAATAATATCATATGAATCTTATCAAATAGATTACCGTACCTTACAATACTTCTCAAAAGAATCTTTAAGCTTCTCCATCGATAGAGCTGATCTGAAATTATATTATAACTAATCAAAGATCAAAGATCAAACCTAGCATATCCAACAAAATTGACATTGTTAGGAAGAAGACCATCACGGAACAACCACCATAGAGTGGGATATATCTTCTTCTTTGCAAGATCTCCCTATAATCAATAATGATCATCAAAGATTACGGTATAATTGATAGAGTACTCTATCATATTATAATATAATATGTAAACTAACAGAAGCTCCAAATACAACAAATACATATGGTGGATCTTCTTGTACAACTCCATGCATACTCTCACGGAGATATGCAACTAATTGAGGAGCTAATGGATCAGAGATCGATGATGATCTATAAGTATATATCAATAGTCATTCATTACACTACTTCAAGTAATTATCATATTTCATTGTATTCATGTCAATGAAATATATTTGTATAGAATAGAAGTATAGTTACCTCTCTCTCACTGGAGGAGATGGTTGAGATGATACAGACGACATCTCTCAATTAGATATCCCATTATTATTATTATTATTATTATTATTATTATTATTATTATTATTAACATGACAATTGTTTATAACAGAGATCACTATAAAAGTAACCTACGATATACAAAAGAGAGAACAATAATAGGAAAAAAGCCAATTGAATGAATGAATTGAAGACAAAGAGATATATGTATAATTAGGATAAGTGAATGAAGATATATCGACTGATGACAACCGGTCATCATAATACAAGAGTATATATCAATCTATTATATTCCTTCTTCTTGTCTCCACTCCACCCCTTTTGTACCTTCTTCCTCTCTACACTCTACAACACAATCCATACACAAATAATTCGTGTGTCCAAGTCAAAGTGTGTAAACTGGGTAAACAGCCCCGTGAAAAGAGATGAATACAGGTCAATAAAAGACTACGGAGAAGAAAAGATATACAATGGAAGGTTGAAGAAGATGATGAACGTGAACTCTATTAATCAATACTTATATTGACATGAACATGGAAATAGTGAAGAGAGAATAAAGTACCTAGACGGGGAAAATATAGACGGAAAGATGGAATAACAAAAGTTGTACATTATGTTTTGTAGTGTGGAGTATGAGAAAAGTAGAGGATATAGAGGAAAGAGGAGAAGAGGAGGAAGGAATGATGAGAAGACGATAAGAGGAACAAAGTGACAATGGGACGATACTCGGATAGAGAAGAAGATGGTTTAGTGGATAGAGAAAAGAGAAAAAGAGAAAGAAAAGAGTGTACTATAAACATGAAAAGATAAGAATAAATGAATAGGTAGACTACTTACTGCTACTGTCGGCGGATGAATGGTCTATTTTTAAATGTTCACGCGATTTTGATTCTGATCTACAAATTATCCATATAAAGTCACACCATACAAATCGATAACTACAGTATCCTCACCGTTTGTCTTTGATAGATCCCTTTTTAATGGGTTCTTTTACAGTAGCCTTCTTACCATTGACAGCTTTAACTGGAGCTACAGGCATAATTGAATAGAACAGAGAGAATGATAAAGCACTACTAGGGAATTCTTTCGATGCGTATACTGGTTGTCAGGGGAACATGATATTCTATATATGAGATACAATGAATGGAGTACTTCATACAGATACTCAAATGATAGTCAAGTCAGGGAAAATAATTCACTTTATCTTAAATGGAAACATACAAAAGGCAACAAGATATTTTTTTAAGAACAAACGAATTTTAGCATTAGAGAAATAATGAATAATTTGATATCGATTAATCATCAGCTTCACTTTCTAAGTTTATTCTATCTCCGAATTTAGCATACAGAGTAGTCTTCAGTCTCTTCATCTCAGCATCCATTACTTCCTACAATGATATGTATATCACTCTGAATAATTAATTGGTTTTACAGTTCTTTACAATTCCTAACTGAACGAATAAAAATATATATATATTATATAGTTCTAACTTTCTCAGTCTTCTTCTGATTAGCTTTCTCTTCTGCTTCAGATTTCATCGATTCTAATCGTTCACCAGCAGCTTCCTAAATAATATAATAAAGTTAATCACCAATAGTTACTCTCCACCCATTAGTTGAATGAGAGAAGATTATACAAACAAATACCGGAGTGAAATGAAGGAAAGATGTTCCCATCTTGAGTGGAACACTATCATCATCTCCCAATAACATTATCTCATCAGCTGCTTCACTAAAGTTCTGGACATCATTTAATAGGAGCTTGATTTCATCCTGAAATAGCAAAAGTAAATGTAGGAATAAATAACTTGATAGTCTGGATACCGTGAGATTAACGAAGTTATTGTGAATACGAGCAAATTTGTTTATCATCTGTTGATCCTCAGAAGTAATAGCCACTTCGGGTTGATTTGCAACCATTACCTAAATAGCACACATAACCATAAAAAAGTAAATAACACAAACACGAATATAAAATGCACCGGTCGGTCGCGACCCTGACATTCGCAAGAGAATAAATTACGATATCAGATACTTATCACGAACTGATTTTTAATAAGTTTACTCCTTTTCGATATTTAGTCGTAGTATTTTATTTTTTAATTATTATCAAACGTTCAGATAATAAATTGTTATTGCTCTAAAGTCAGACATATAATATTATATAGTCTTAATCAGAATTATTAATAAAGTTACTTTACGATTGTTGGTGCTTTTCTCCAAGCTTTCAGAAATAACAGAATTCATTTTGCGAAACATGATGTTACCCTAAGGCCGGCCTAAGAGCTCAATTTATTTAAATTATTAAAGCATTCGTCATGGTTCAGAGTACTTTATGTTCCAGGTATGTCGGACGAACCGTCCGAGGCAAGTGTAGGTGATGCTGAATTGAATCAGACTACGATGCTGAGTAAGATTCAAAGTTTGAAAAGAAAAGCTTTGGATCAAATTCATACTTTCCTATCAACTAGTCTAACATCGATCAAGAGGCAGGTCTTACTTGATACTAGGATGCTATATCACTTAATTACAGACCGAAGGAAGATGATATTGTTGTCCGTCAGTTCAAGAGTAGGGTAGCAAGTTATCAAGTATGTTCATCTATCTATCATATTTTATATGTATCGCTTCAACTAAAGTCAGAGAATTGGTATATATGTCGCGAATTGAATCCTCGTTTCTTATCTGAACGTGGATGGAGATTAGTTGATTCTAATATGAAAACCGTCAAATGTGATTCATGTGGTTGTTATCTCAATCTTCAACTTCCCAATATTCTCAATGTAGATATCAAAGTATACAATCGTTGTTTGAGGTATATCATCTTGTCTTGTATGATAAGGACTGAAAAGTTCAATTTAGGAATATAATTGAATGTGCAGATTCATCTCATGAAATTACTTGTATTGCTAAATCAACTCGACCTCTTCTCTTTCCTCATTTCAATGAGAAAGATGCATTATCTTATGAAATGAACTCTAGACTCAATTCACTTCGAAATCTCAAGATTGATAATGATGTTGAGGTAGATTAATAATCATTCTCATGTATTATATGATTACTATTGTTGATCAATGAGGATAATGTAAGTGATGAAGATCTGTCTACTGTATTCACTGATTCATCAATCGATCGTCGTCTTATGATTCTAGCAGTTACTGGATATGATAGACCTTCTTCTAAGTGTCATAGGTAATTATTTATATTATGATTGAACTCCATCTATTATTTATAGTGTATCATGTTCATTATGTCTACGTGTACTATCATTGTCAATATCATTTCTTCCATCATCTTGTCATTATACATGGTGTCCATATATGGATATTCGTCAACCTAATGATATCCCCCAATGGAAAGCTGCCTTGGATGCGTTAACATCTAGAAAGGGTTCATATGAAAAGACACTTTTATTGGCTAAAAAGATCTCATCATCATCTATTGCTTCATCAACATCATCTCTTATTACATTACATCATTAGATCACATATGTACTTTCTACGGGTTCACATTTGCATTATTTACAAGTAAATCGTTTATACCTTTTTTCTATGCAATCATGAATATAAACAATAGATGACGGTGTAAGGCACTATTATCCTGAGAATCCCATTATGTTATTAAGCTGGTATGATCAAAACGAAGGTATATGATTATAAATATGAAAAGTATAACAAACTATAAATGAGGAATTGCCATTCATCAAAGCTAACAAATGAGATTGTACCGGTGTTGAAAGAGAATTGAATGGTATATATGGATGTGTACAATACAAATATTTATAGTAATCAATAAAATACAGTGATTCACGTTAACATTTCCAAAATTACGCCCAGTTTATACTATGGTGTTATATTTTTAATAATGATTGAAAAAAAAACTATTTAGGCTCGACCAAAAATTTCGGGTACTATTGCGTATTGTATCCTCCCAACCAGCTAAGCGATTACCACTATTAACATATTTTTTAACTCATTGAGAAAAATATTTCTTATGCGACGCTACACCACATGTATCATTTTTGGAAAGGTTAACATGCACACTGTATCTGATTAATAGATTACCTCATTTACCAAAAGCCCTTAAAAGGGAATTCTTAGTCTTTGTTGGTTGAGGAATTGATTTAGGATCAGATTTAGATGGTAATCTAGATATAGATGAAGAATGACTAGTAGATGGAGATGATATAGGTGATACATTAGGACCATTAGAAGGACCTTTAGGTAATGTAGATGGTCGTATTGATGATGTTGTTGTTGATGATTCACGTGTTAATGATGATGATCGAAGTAATCGATTACCGTAATCTGTTGATATGACATCATCTGTCGCTAGTGCACTTCTTTTACCAGCAGTCGCTACTCTTCGTACTGTAGATAATCCCATTGCTGGAGTTTTCTTTGTCTGTAATTGAATAACGTTAATTATGTCCATGATGATATAGATTATCCAATATGATTATGATCTATCTTGTATGAAAGACATTCTCATCTATACGACATTACAATAAAACAAACATGAATATATAGAGTACCTTAGTATTAGATAATATATTAGTATTATTAGTAGAAGGAGACGAAGGAGCTCGAGGTAGTTTTGATCTTTCAGATGGGAATGATGATGATGAAGGTAATGGACGTGATGATGATGATGGAGGTGCAGTCATTGCTAATCTATTCGATACTATCATACATCTTTCATCCATCTATAATCATTCATTCTTAATACAATATATATAGATGAATCAATTACATTTCTATCTATAGATATTCCTTTTGTTCCTCCAATACTATTCTTTCTCAACAATTCATCTTCTTCATATTTTCTCATTCTTTCTTTGTATGCTATTATCTCACCCTAAAACGAAGACTTGTAAGATTAAAGTTAGATCTAAAAAATAATTAACCTTCATAGCCTTATTACTGTTCTTTAAACTATCTCTTTCATTGATCAATACATCCATTTCTCTTCTCATTTCTTCTATTATATTTGATTGATCAGCAGCGCTTGGACCTATTAATGAATCAATCGATATAATTTATACCATTGGTAATACGAGAGAATCTGATGAAAAAGTAGACGACACTTTGTATAATTCTATTGATCGTTATCAATCTAACCTGGATTCTTCTTTCTCAATTGTAATTCAGCCATAGTAGATAACAATTCCTTTCGTTCGTGCATCAAGAATACAATTATCTTCTCATGTTTATCACTTTGTGACTGTAAAATTAAAAAAAAAATTTCATGACAATTGATATAATGATAATTTTTAAAAAAATAATACACACATGTTATACCTCAATATTTTGTTGTGCTTTTGTCAATTCTTCTTTAGCTACTTTTAGCTCGTTGTTATATCGATCGATCTAAACAAATTCAATGTGTAGGATGAAGTAAATGAATGCAAATACACATACTTCTAATTCAAGCCGTTTATTTTCTTCTTTTAAAGATAATATAGCTTCATTAGGAGATGAACCTTCTTTCCATTTCCTTTCTACGTCCAAATCTTTAACAGCTACGCCATATCGATGCTCGGTTGATCGTGCTAACTGTAATAAACTAATTCATAAATCGATACAGCAATTATCTTTTTTTTTCAAAAAGGTCAAATACTTTTAAGCATATAGCTTTAACAAGATATTTACAAATATTCTCACATCAGATATAGTATGTAGTGAATCTTTGTAAGATGAAATCAGTCGATCCAAGTAATCCATCTGATTGTGGTAAAGCTCTTCGATTGAGCATAGACCCTGAAACATATTTCATTCACTCACAAAAAATTTAAGATGCGAAATTACTTCCTTGTCTGATAATATAGAGAAGTGTTCTAAGAGCTCATTTTCATACAGACTAACATACAAGATGATCAAAAGGAATACCTCAGTTTCTGGCACGTTTTGTGAGTCGCGTGATAGAGCATGAAGAGGATCGCCTGGGCATAATTTACCATATTTTGCTTCGAATAGTAGAAGCTTCGTTTTGTCCTCCTGGAACATGGCAGAATATGTGAATGCCGAACACAAAATTAAAGATACCTTTAGATGTTTGATAGCCTGATCACGTACTTGTACTTCACCTTCTAGATAGATTAGAAGTTGAACAAGATGTTCTCGTGAGAATTCAGAAGGAAATACTTCCTCTGATTTAAGAGAGGCAGGTTTTCTAGTTGACTGCTCGTAAGTTAAATCCATCGTTACCTGTATCAGTCGCCTTCCATCAGTACCTTCAAATCAGAAATAAAGAGTTACGTGAAAGAACTAAGATACATGACTTGTAAAATGCCAAAGAAGAAAGTCAATTTCAGCTGCCATTGGAAGTACATAGGAAAAATTAGATTTCCCGATGCAATTTATGATTGGGTGCAATGGCATAAAACATGATGACGCGTCATCGATCACTGTATTCACGCTAGAGTTTAGGTTCAGGGCAATTTAAAACGTAAATAAGGCGAAAACTGTGTTACAAGATTTTTTTTGCACTGAGTTAGGCCCTAACTGCAGTTATAACTGTTAGGGAACCTCAAAGACGATCCGGACAATTAAAAACTGGCGAATAGATTGTGATTGATATTATGATCATTGTTGGTTATGGTAGGTTTGAGCAATTTTTCAGTTTCAAGTTATCTACTTTATCACGGGGGCGGGAAAGCCGACCGTATAACTACGAGAGGGTGGCTATTTTTGGGCTGACTTACTACGTTTAGTGCACACAATTTGAATAACTAAAAAATACAAGTCGGAAATTACATTTGTTCGTTCCGACAAAATTTGGCAAAGTGCCAGAGAGTTGGACTATTTAACTTACAAAAGTATTTTTTTACTGATTCAGGCGGAGTTAGTGATTCAGGAAAAGTTAGTGATTCAGGGATTTAAATTTTCCCTGATTTTCAAGTTTTTCCCTGATTTCGGTGTGTTTTCCCCTGATATTACGCTCAAAATAGCTGGCTGATCTCGTTTCCAAATAGACTTCCTGTATTTATCTTTGCTTATTCGCCATTTTTTGGACATGTGGGTCGGTGCAGCCGCCCCCGTGCTTTATAACGATTTAATCGTTCCAGTTTAACTTTCCAGTTCCGTAATGTTGCTAAACCTATGAATTATTATTTTCTCCTTTGGCCAGCTGCCTACTTTCCTGTTGCGAGAATGGGGAAGATTTCGATTGCTTTTTGATTACTTTGTTGTTGGTTTGCTAAAATTCTTAAATTTTATTGCAGATAAAGATGACGGAATCAGAAGAAGGCAGATCATCGTGTGTTCCTATTTCAGGCACGCTCTACAGAGCGATTGTTTACAACGCTGCTCGCGATGGCAACATGAGAAGGCTGCGAATTTTTCTTGAGGTTTGTAATCTTGTGTAAAAAAATGTATTGATATAGATAGTTATTTTTAGCATCAGTCGGACAGTTTTCTGGATGGTTGTCTGAACATTCGTGATGGCTCGACAGATAAAGTTGCTCTTGTGGTAGCTGCAAGAGAAGGACATCTTGCCATCGTTGAATATTTGGTTAGTCATCTATCCTAATCCTATCATGTTTATTCCTTTTGACAAATACATTTTAATGTCCTGTAAAAAATATATGTTTATTTTTTATAGATATTGATGGGAGCAGATCCATCGTTGTGTGGTACAGTATCATTTGATGGAGAGACCATTCGTGAGCCTTATCATCTCTTCTTTTCATCGAATACAATCGTATTCATTATAGATAATGCACCTCCTCTATGGGCTGCAGCTGCAGCTGGTCATCTAGATATTGTCAAATATCTCATTGAAATAGAAAAGGTTCAAATCAATCAAACAACACAAACAAATAGTTCTCCGTTGCGTGGAGCTTGCTATGATGGACATTTGGAGATTGGTATTGTGTTTAACTCATACTAATTGATCAATACTATTGATTGCTTTTATAGTTAAATATCTGGTTGAAGAAGGAGCAGATTTGGAATTGGCTAATCGCCATGGACACACTCCATTGATGATTGCTTCATTTAGAAAGAAAGCTGAGGTTGTTCAATATCTTCTAGAGAAAGGAGCTTGTCCTAAGAAATCTTCATTCAAAGGTAGTATCACTCTTTAATCTTTTTATTATTGATTAATTGTAGGAAACACAGCACTTCATGATGCTGCTGAAGCAGATTGTTATCCAGTTTGTGAACTTCTCCTTGAAGCTGGTGCTGAACTTGTTGATGATGATGGAGGTTTATGTCCATTGATGGGAGCTGCTATGATGGCTAATCTAAAGGTCAGATTATCTAATCAATATCATACATTTTCACAGTATTATTTTATGTAGTGGGTAGATTTTCGAAATATGGCGTGTCGATTTAGAAAAATCGTGATTTTCTGCTTAAATTGTAGTCTTTCGAGTACACGAGTACAAAAATGAGCCTTATATAGTGGGTCGATCTTGGAAATGGGTATCCTCACATTGTGACAGTATGAAAATGTATGCTGATTATTGATGGAATCAAATTATTTGATTAGGTGTTTCCTCTTCTAAGTCGTCATTGTAAATCTCCATTACGTCGTCGTGATGCATATCGTATACTTGGATGTACTCTAATCGATAAGAAATTAGATATTGAAGGAGGTGTTAATGTATGGAAAAGTGCCCTCAATGTACATTTAACTAATGATGAAGAGGTTAACACTTATATTATTATATTCTTAATGATACTTATGAATGTTACAGAAAATGGAAAATAGTCGTAATGCTCTTCCATTACATCCAGTATTCAATGGATATTCAGAAGTATTATCGATTGAAGAATTAGATAGATTAAAAGATGATCCTGAACAAGTTAAAATGCAGGTTAGATACATTGATTCATTCATTATCAATCTATCTATCAATATATTATTCTAGTCATTGATTGTTCGTCAACGTATTCTTGGACATAATCATACAGATGTTCATTACTTTCTAAGATTAAGAGGAGCTGTTTATTGTGATCAAGGAGATGTAATCAATACTCATTTTATCTCTTTCTCTATTCAAAGACTTAACAAGTGAAAGCTTAATATTTAGTGAGAATATCTTATTGTTATTTGATCGATGTATTAATCAATATTTATTTATAGGTGTCAAGATGTTTCGATCTTTGGTTGTACGCACTTGAATTACAACAAATGTATGTTGTTCAGTGATGGTCTATCAATATCCCAGACCCTTCAAATGCGTGTGGCTATCTTGATTTTGGGTCAAAAACGCGTGAGGGTAACCCGATTTTGAGATAAAAACGCATGTGGGTACCCCAAAATCGTGAAAATTCGTCAATTTATGGTCCAATTTTGCGGGTGGGTACCCATGAAAGGCAAATTTTTACGGGTGGGTCTATCCCATGGGATAACCATAGACCATGTCTGATGTTGTTGTATTCCCTATTCATATTTATTAATCTCTCTTCTATGTACATATTGTAGAGTATAAGATGATTGTATGATATATCATTTTCCTCATCAACTAGACACTTATCATTTATTTCTAATAGAATAGTTCACGTTTGGAATTCTTTAAATGCAGATTTAGTAACCGTTGCCAATTCCTCGATCCTTTGTAATACTCTAAAAACTGTGATTAAGTAATTTGCAGTTAATCTCTTCTTTAATGTTTTCCTCCTTTTTTTCTTCTCCTTTTTGATCCGTTTAGAGAAGATAAATATATAATATAATATGATTGTAGACATCTTGGTCCCCTTCATATCTCAACATTAGCTACAATGCAAGCATTCTATGAGACAATGGCACTCACTCTTGATGAGGTATCTTTACTTTCGAGTTCATTATCATATAATATTGTTTTGAGTTAGTAAATGAATCAGCTCGTCGTCCTATTCCTCAAGATATTCTACCATTCAGTATAACACAAGTAGAACGTGTATATCATTGTTTATGTCATGAATTGGATCGAGTAACTTATCTTTATCTTCTTTCTTTTACATCTTTTTATAACGCGTTCTCCATAAGGGCGGCGGGGGCATGGCACAATGTTTCAAAATCATCCTAGGTGACTCATATTTGATGGATAGAGTCCCTAGGGGCGGTATACACTTCAGCCAAAAAGTTGGCCCAAATTATCGATTTTTGATCTACCAAAAGTCGAAAAATAAAAGTGTGAATTCCATAGCATGTTATATATCATTCGATAGAGGATCCAAAGTTATATAAGAATACCAAGTTTCAGAAGTTTTCATAACTTTGTGTTCGAGAAATTACCGATTTTCCAATTTTTGACCAGGTTTTTTTGTTTTGATCTCATTGCTTACCATGTTACTCTCATTTCCCATTCCTGGATCTTTGATATGTTATGTAAAAATGGATGGGCTATCCGAATATCACACTTATTTCGACCAGCTACAAGGCAGTCATAGTGATATCAAGTGAATTCTAACCCCAATTTACCGCCCAAACGCCGACGCAGGTTCGAATCCGGGTCCGGGCATAAATTTTTGCAACTTTTTTTTCGCCTCAAATATTACTTTAAATTATATTTACATGTGATTCACCGTATTTTCACTAATGTATTTTACGAAATAACCACATACATTATCAGAAATACTAAAAATTCTTATTACTGATACGATATCAGGAAAATGAGGGGACGAGCGAAAATAACGGTTTTTCGACAGTGATACTTCTTTAAAATGTATTTTTTTGCTATTTTCTGTTAAAAGAAGATAAATATACAATGAAACTCTTATCATCTCGGTTTTCGCAAATTGATTGAAAAATTGAAGACAACGATCAAAGATCAAAGTACAAAGACCAGAGACCAAACTTCAGCAATATAGTAAAAACTTTTCTGAACATCTCTAAACATATATAGATGCTTTGAAATTAAGAGATTTCATCAAAGGAGGTGCAGGAACGAGAACTGCGAGGGAGAGAAAGATCAAGTTTAAGCGTACGCGATGTAACCGAGTAGATCTCAGCAGAACATTAACTATGGATCTGAAAGGAATCAGAACTAAACCAAAATGAGGAAAATAAATATATGATACGTAAAAAAAGCTACCTGCGGAGGAACCATAGTTTTAAAAGGCCTGTCCTTTGAACGGTAGGATCTTAAAATCAGTCCTTCCAAAAAAATTGCCCTGGGGACGAATGAAGAGCTATGACTACCATAATCTGTGAATAAACATCACTCGACACTTGCATCATTTTGTCCCTTATTGTTTGAACGGGTCGTTAGCATATCTATAAGCTGAATTTTCAGTTTTGAGGCTCAAATTCGTAGAACATTTGCAGCTTGAAATCGGAGACGTCCCAATGCCTCTTTTGATGGAATCTCTTATGTTCAAAGCACCTATAAATATTAGAGATGTTCAGAAAAGTTTTTACTATATTACTGAAGTTTGGTCTCTGATCTTTGTACTTTGATCTTTGATCGATGCCTACAATTTTTCAAACCATTTTGCGAAAACCGAGATGATAAGAGTTTCATTGTATATTTATCTTCTTTTAACAGAAAATATCAAAAAATACATTTTAAAGAAGTATCACTGTCGAAAAACCGTTATTTTCGCTCGTTCCATCCATTTCCCTGATATCGTATCAGTAATAAGATTTTTTAGTAGTTCTGATAATGTTTGTGGTTATTTCGTAAAATACATTAGTGAAAATACGGTGAATCACATGAAAATATAATTTAAAGTAATATTTGAGGCGAAAAAAAAAGTTGCACAAATTTATGCCCGGACCCGGATTCGAATGGGAAATGAGAGTAACATGGTAAGCAATGAGATCAAAACAAAAAAACCTGGTCAAAAATTAGAAAATCGGTAATTTCTCTAACACAAAGTTATGGAAACTTCTGAAACTTGGTATTCTTATATAACTTTGGATCCTCTATCGAATGATATATAACATGCTATGGAATTCACACTTTTATTTTTCGACTTTTGGTAGATCAAAAATCGATAATTTGGGCCAACTTTTTGGCTGAAGTGTATACCGCCCCTAGGGACTCTATCCATCAAATATGAGTCACCTAGGATGATTTTGAAACATTGTGCCATGCCCCAACCGACGCCCCTCCGCTGTAAGGGAGAATGCGTTTTAAATATTGTAATGTTTTGTTGTGATGTGATAGATATTACGGTGATTGGTCCGATAACAAGGTCCTTTTCATTTCATGCCTTTTATAAGAAAAATATCACTCATATTTTATAAGAAATCACTAACGCGCATAAGAAATAGGATAACTTGTGAAAAGTAAGGAATTCAATTACTCACCTCTTAAAGTCAGTAATCAATTACTTATTTCAGTTACTCTTGTTTAAGTATTTTTTCTGTGTGATTAATAGATATATGTAGGATGGTGATGAAGCGATTTTGTTATCGGAATAAGCGCCGATTGTTTGAATCTAGAATGAATAAATAGAATATAGAGTGATATAATAATATGATTGATTATTAGTTAGAAGAATGGGGAGATCGTGATCTTCATGAAGATTGTGCTGCTGAAGGACATGATCATGATATTGAAGAAGAGAAAAGAAGAGTTGCATTGATTGCATTACAAATACTTGTATTGGTTTGTTTCATATTATTCTTATTATTTATCTTAATAGGTATTTCAGTCATACGTGGACGGCACTCACCCGATTTAACCTAAATTTACTCAAAAATGAAAACGATTTAGCCAAAATTCGTTCAAAAATGAAATCTTTGTGCCGCACCCACCTGTATTTAAAAGGCGTTCTCGCTAAGACGGCAAGCAAAGTGGCACAGTTGGTGAAAATCGTTTCTATGCGGTCAAACTTCACAGGTGGAGTGTCTAGGGGTGGGATACACTTCAGCCAAAAAATTAGACTCCAAAAGTAATCTTTGATCTTTGATCTCGCGAAAAATAAAGTTGAGATTTTCCTATCTTGTTATATACCATTCGAAAGAGCGCAAAAAGTTATGTTGGAATATAAATTTTCAGAACTTTAGGTCTAGTATAACTCCCGTAAGGTGTGAAAAACCAATGTTTTGGGACATTTTCAATCTTCAAAAAAAATAAATCACCACATTACGATCATCTCCGGGGAATTTCATCGACGCTATCTTGTAGGAAATTTAAAGGGAGACTGCCATTCAAATTTTTTTCTTCAATATCGTTTAATCGTATGCTAACTTGACAATGTAAAGTCAAAAAAATATTTTTTCAAACGTTTAGATGTTTTTTTTTTTGAAACAACGGTTACAATAAATCGTTCCGACATGTACAGATCGTATACGGCAGAAGCCGATAAAACTAGGAAGTTTCCAGATCACGCGCTTTAGGTCACTGTATAATTCGTTCAGATTTTTTTATAATTTATTTCACTTATTTTTATGATATCGAAGGCACCAGATAAGTTATATGACCTCAACTTGACTTGCTTGGCAGACTCCCTTTAATGTTGAATTTAATAAAAATTAATTGAGAAAAATCGATTATGTCTAAATATCACTTTTAAAACGCATTCTCCCTTACAGCGGCGGGGCGTTGGTTGGGGCATGGCACAATGTTTCAAAATCATCCTACGTGACTCATATTTGATGGTTAGAGTCCCTAGGGGCGGTATACACTTCAGCCAAAAAAGTTACCCAAATTATCGATTTTTGATCTACCAAAAGTCGAAAAATAAAAGTGTGAATTCCATAGCATATATCATTCGATAGAGGATCCAAAGTTATATAAGAATACCATGTTTCAGAAATTTTCATAACTTCGTATTCGAGAAATTACCGATTTTCCAATTTTTGACCAGGTTTTTTTGCTTTGATCTCATCGCTTACCATGTTACTCTCATTTCCCATTCCTGGATCTTTGATATGTTATGTAAAAATGGATGGGCTATCCGAATATCACACTCATTTCGACCAGCTACAAGGCAGTCATAGTGATATCAAGTGAATCCTCCCCCATGACCCCCCCCCCCCCCCAATATATCACATTTAAATTTCATGAATTTTCACTAGTCACTTTTATGTGTTTCGTTTCGTGCATACGCACGTTGATAAATATATATAATCCTAACCCCATTCTTACGCCCAAACGCCGACGCAGGTTCGAATCCGGGTCCGGGCATAAATTTTTGCAACTTTTTTTCGCCTCAACGATGGCTTTAAATTATATTTTCATGTGATTCACCGTATTTTCACTAATGTATTTTACGAAATAACCACATACATTATCAGAAATACTAAAAAATCTTATTACTGATACGATATCAGGAATATGAGAGGACGAGCGAAAATAACGGTTTTTCGACAGTGATACTTCTTTAAAATGTATTTTTTTGCTATTTTCTGTTAAAAGAAGATAAATATACAATGAAACTCTTATCATCTCGGTTTTCGCAAATTGATTGAAAAATTGAAGACAACGATCAAAGATCAAAGTACAAAGACCAGAGACCAAACTTCAGCAATATAGTAAAAACTTTTCTGAATACCTCTAAACATATATAGGTGCTTTGAACATAAGAGATTTCATCAAAAGAGGCATAGGGACGACTCCGATTTCAAGCTGTAAATGGGCTACGAATTTGAGCCTCAAAACTGAAAATTCAGCTTATAGAACTTTTGTTGCCATATGCCATCTCCCAACAGATTTGTGATCCGTTGCCGAAATGATCGTTGCCGAAATGATCGCCTCCCTAGTTTTAGAAGGCCTGTCCTTTGAACGGTAGGATCTCAAAATCAGTCCTTCCAAAAAAATTGCCCTAAGGCACAGCGTTTCGAGAGCGGAATTTAGCGAGGCGACGAGAGAAAAAGAGAGACAAAGAGAGGCGAGAGAGACTGCAGACAGTTAGAGACACGCGACGCATGCAAGGGCGCGGAGGAGAGAGACTCCGCCCCCTCAGTTGATGTGCATTATTGGCATCTTGCCAAAAATTCTATTTCCGCTCTCCCCACAGGGCTGAAACGCTGTGTAAGGACGAATGAAGAGCTATGACTACCATAATCTGTGAATAAACATCACTCGCCACTTACATCATTTTGGCCCTTATTGTTTGAACAGGTCGTTAGCATATCTATAAGCTGAATTTTCAGTTTTGAGGCTCAAATTCGCAGCCCATTTACTGCTTGAAATCGGAGTCGTCCCTATGCCTCTTTTGATGAAATCTCTTAATTTCAAAGCATCTATATATGTTTAGAGATGTTCAGAAAAGTTTTTACTATATTGCTGAAGTTTGGTCTCTGGTCTTTGTACTTTGATCTTTGATCGTTGTCTTCAATTTTTCAATCAATTTGCGAAAACCGAGATGATAAGAGTTTCATTGTATATTTATCTTCTTTTAACAGAAAATAGCAAAAAAATACATTTTAAAGAAGTATCACTGTCGAAAAACCGTTATTTTCGCTCGTCCCCTCATTTTCCTGATATCGTATCAGTAATAAGAATTTTTAGTATTTCTGATAATGTATGTGGTTATTTCGTAAAATACATTAGTGAAAATACGGTGAATCACATGTAAATATAATTTAAAGTAATATTTGAGGCGAAAAAAAAGTTGCAAAAATTTATGCCCGGACCCGGATTCGAACCTGCGTCGGCGTTTGGGCGGTAAATTGGGGTTAGAATTCACTTGATATCACTATGACTGCCTTGTAGCTGGTCGAAATAAGTGTGATATTCGGATAGCCCATCCATTTTTACATAACATATCAAAGATCCAGGAATGGGAAATGAGAGTAACATGGTAAGCGATGAGATCAAAGCAAAAAAAACCTGGTCAAAAATTGGAAAATCGGTAATTTCTCGAATACGAAGTTATGTAAATTTCTGAAACTTGGTATTCTTATATAACTTTGGATCCTCTATCGAATGATATATAACATGCTATGGAATTCGCACTTTTATTTTTCGACTTTTGGTAGATCAAAAATCGATAATTTGGGTCAACTTTTTGGCTGAAGTGTATACCGCCCCTAGCGACTCTAACCATCAAACATACATTTTCGGTACCCTCGCCGTCTATTTTATATAGTGGGTCAATTCTCGAAATAGGGTGGGGTAATTCACAAAATTCGTTATTTTCGCATAAAAATCGTCATTTTTAGCTTCATTTTTTATCAAATGGCCTAAAATGGGCCTTATATAGCGGGTCAATCCTCGCACTGCGAGGGTATGACAATGCATGACCATCAAATAGGAGTCACCTAGGATGATTTTGAAACATTGTGCCATTTCCCCGCCGCCCTTATGGAGAACGCGTTTTAAGCCAACGCTATCGCCCGATCGAGCTCACTATTCTAGGGTGGGTTCGAATCCCACCTCAGGCAAATAATTTTTGCTGATTTTTCGCAGGCCTTCCAATGCCGCCCTAGGCTTCCCCTTGGGCAATTCGGCATTTTAAAGTGTTTTTGTCTATTTTTACTCGCTAAATTGGCTTTATTCCTTCTTGTTTTCAATATTTCTCCAAATATTTGTACTATTCAATTAACCTTTCAATGCAGACTCTTCCCCGGCTAGGTCTTGCCAACCTATCTTAGATCATGTTGATCTTTCATCTTACTTAGTCTACAAATGCCGCCCTAAGCTTTTGCCAAAGTGGGGGGGGGGCAATTCGGCAACGAGTTATAGATCGGTTGGGAGATGGCCCATGACCCGGGGTTCATGGTTGAAAATCAGCTCGCGATTCTCGACGGTTACGGTAGCCCAATACCGTACACCCACACTGATAACAATGGTACAATTTTTGTTTCCATACACCATCTCCCAACCTATTTATAACAAGTTACCGAAATGGCCGTTGCCGAATTGTCCACCCCCGGGAGGTGGTGTATGTCAACCAAAGTAGTAAAATTGTTATCAGCAGGAGTGTACGGTATTGTGCTACCGTAACGGTCAGGAATCGCGAAATGATTTTTTCCCGTCGACCCCGGGTCATTGTTGAAATCGGCCAAAGTCGAAATATTCATGATTCCTTTCTGGATACCGTAACCCGAACTACCGTAATCTAGCTACCATACTCAACAACATTATAGCGAAATTCACGGCAAATTTTGATTTGATTACGGTAGTTAGGGTTACGGTATCCAGAAAGATTAAAGTTGATATAATGGCAACTAGTTTTTGGTCTCGGAGTATCATGAATTTTTCGACCTCAGCCATTCTCAATCATGAACCGCGGGTCATGGTTCAGAATTATGGGTCGCCTGAAAAATCAGTTCGCGATTCCTGACGGTTTTGAGAGGAGAGGAACAGTGATATCCTCTTGGGTTTTGAAAGAGGCTGAGCATGCGACCTCTGGGCAATGGAACGATTTTTCTGTAGAACTACGAGATCGCCCTTATTTCCCTTGTCGACAAATGAGCTGATTGGAATGAATACTCCTGGTCCGATATTCTTGTGTCTCCAAGCACGAATGCCTCATTTCTCAAACACAAAATCATTGGGTTCCGAAATCTGAAACAGTGAAAGTGAAATATCCTTGGGTATTAGTGAATTTCACTAACCTTTGAAAATTTATTATCCGAATGTTTGTTGTCCTCAACTCTTACAAGAGTTCGCGGTCTTTTAAGAGGTTTATTTATCTATTTATTTATTTATCATACATCCAATAAAAATACATATTCTAAGTAAGGGACGAGTCATTGAAAAGTTAATTGAATAGTACAAATATTTGGAGAAATATTGAAAACAAGAAGGAATAATGCCAATTTAGCGAGTAGAAATAGACAAAAACATTTTAAAATGCCGAATTGCCCAAGGGGAAGCATAGTACGGCTTTTTTTTTATTCCAACATAACTTTTTGCGCTCTTTCGAATGGTATATAACAAGATGGGAAAATCTCAACTTTATTGCGAGATCAAAGATCACTTTTGGAGTCCAATTTTTTGGCTGAAGTGTATCCCACCCCTAGGCACGCCACCTGTGAAGTTTGACCGCTTAGAAACGATTTTGACCAACTGTGCCATCTTCCATCCCGTTGGCTGCATTCTTACCGAGAATGCCTTTTAATTTGCAGCGACAATGGTTGCCCAAGTATGATTTCATTTATCCTTCTCAAATATATATCTATCAATTAATAGACATTTGAACCAGTATTGTTAGATGGAATACATTTTAGTCTAGACTAAAATAGACCGGTCGAATAAAAAGATAAATGTTATTCGACCGAGAATATTCGCGGATTTTAATCGAATAAACAATACTAATTTTAATATCTTTAATATACTAATGTATATGTGGATATTTAGGGTGATCGTCTAAATATCAAATTGAAGAATAATCAACGTCAATTGAATATTGTTGAATTGATTAGAGTATGTTTGAATGTGAAGATTCCTCTATTACATCTTGCTTGTTGGGAAGCTCATAGACATGAAGTCCTTGCACCGTATGTTCATACTATCTATATATTATAGTATATAATAAATTGAATTAAGTCGTGCTGATGATACAAAGTTTCCATCTACATATTGTGTTGAACAATTTCTATCATATGGTATGAAAGTGGATGCAGTCGATGAGAATAATCAAACACCATTACATATTATTCTTACTAATAAACTAATACGGTAAGTATTTATTCTACCGTAATCCCTCTATTCACCTCCTCCCTCTCTATTCCTCTTCCTTCCCTCTATTCACCTCCTCCCTCTCTATTCCTCTTCCTTCCCTCTATTCACCTCCTCCCTCTCTATTCCTCTTCCTTCCCTCTATTCACCTCCTCCCTCTCTATTCCTCTTCCTTCCCTCTATTCACTCTCCTCCCTCTCTATTCCTCTTCCTTCCCTCTATTCACCTCCTCCCTCTCTATTCCTCTTCCTTCCCTCTATTCACCTCCTCCCTCTCTATTCCTCTTCCTTCCCTCTATTCACCTCCTCCCTCTCTATTCCTCTTCCTTCCCTCTATTCACCTCCTCCCTCTCTATTCCTCTTCCTTCCCTCTATTCACCTCCTCCCCCTCTATTCCTCTTCCTTCCCTCTATTCACCCCTCCCTCTCTATTCCTCTTCCTTCCCTCTATTCACCCCTCCCTCTCTATTCCTCTTCCTTCCCTCTATTCACCCCTCCCTCTCTATTCCTCTTCCTTCCCTCTATTCACCCCTCCCTCTCTATTCCTCTTCCTTCCCTCTATTCACCCCTCCCTCTCTATTCCTCTTCCTTCCCTCTATTCACCCCTCCCTCTCTATTCCTCTTCCTTCCCTCTATTCACCCCTCCCTCTCTATTCCTCTTCCTTCCCTCTATTCACCCCTCCCTCTCTATTCCTCTTCCTTCCCTCTATTCACCCCTCCCTCTATATTTCTCTTCCTTCCCTCTATTCACCCCTCCCTCTCTATTCCTCTTCCTTCCCTCTATTCACCTCCTCCCTCTCTATTCCTCTTCCTTCCCTCTATTCACCCCTCCCTCTCTATTCCTCTTCCTTCCCTCTATTCACCCCTCCCTCTCTATTCCTCTTCCTTCCCTCTATTCACCCCTCCCTCTCTATTCCTCTTCCTTCCCTCTATTCACCCCTCCCTCTCTATTCCTCTTCCTTCCCTCTATTCACCCCTC
>CALSFV010000180.1:0-36456 GCA_943737045.1 Parapristionchus giblindavisi
AGCAGGGCTGCTGACATTTCAGCAGGGCTCCTGACATTTCAGCAGGGCTCCTGACATTTCAGCAGGGCTCCTGACATTTCAGCAGGGCTCCTGACATTTCAGCAGACTCCTGACATTTCAGCAGGGCTGCTGACATTTCAGCAGGGCTGCTGACATTTCAGCAAACTCCTGACATTTCAGCAGGGGCTGCTGACATTTCAGCAGGGCTCCTGACATTTCAGCAGGGCTCCTGACATTTCAGCAGGGCTCCTGACATTTCAGCAGGGCTCCTGACATTTCAGCAGACTCCTGACATTTCAGCAGGGCTTCTGACATTTCAGCAGGACTGCTGACATTTCAGCAGACTCCTGACATTTCAGCAGGGCTTCTGACATTTCAGCAGGACTGCTGACATTTCAGCAGACTCCTGACATTTCAGCAGGGCTCCTGACATTTCAGCAGACTCCTGACATTTCAGAAGGGCTGCTGACATTTCAGAAGGGCTGCTGACATTTCAGAAGGGCTGCTGACATTTCAGCAGACTCCTGACATTTCAGCAGACTCCTGACATTTCAGCAGGGCTCCTGACATTTCGGCAGACTCCTGACATTTCAGCAGGGCTGCTGACATTTCAGCAAACTCCTGACATTTCAGCAGGGCTGCTGACATTTCAGCAGGGCTCCTGACATTTCAGCAGGGCTCCTGACATTTCAGCAGGGCTCCTGACATTTCAGCAAACTCCTGACATTTCAGCAGGGCTGCTGACATTTCAGCAGGGCTCCTGACATTTCAGCAGGGCTCCTGACATTTCAGCAGGGCTCCTGACATTTCAGCAGGGCTCCTGACATTTCAGCAGACTCCTGACATTCAGCAGGGCTTCTGACATTTCAGCAGGACTGCTGACATTTCAGCAGACTCCTGACATTTCAGCAGGGCTCCTGACATTTCAGCAGACTCCTGACATTTCAGAAGGGCTGCTGACATTTCAGAAGGGCTGCTGACATTTCAGAAGGGCTGCTGACATTTCAGCAGACTCCTGACATTAGCAGACTCCTGACATTTCAGAAGACTCCTGACATTTCAGCAGCAAACTCCTGACATTTCAGCAGGGCTGCTGACATTTCAGCAGGGCTCCTGACATTTCAGCAGGGCTCCTGACATTTCAGCAGGGCTCCTGACATTTCAGCAGACTCCTGACATTTCAGAAGGGCTGCTAACATTTCAGAAGGGCTGCTGACATTTCAGCAGACTCCTGACATTTCAGCAGACTCCTGACATTTCAGCAGGGCTCCTGACATTTCAGCAAACTCCTGACATTTCTGCATGGCTGCTGACATTTCAGCAGGGCTCCTGACATTTCAGCAGGGCTCCTGACATTTCAGAAGGGCTGCTGACATTTGACATTTCAGCAGACTCCTGACATTTCAGAAGGGCTGCTGACATTTCAGAAGGGCTGCTGACATTTCAGAAGGGCTGCTGACATTTCAGCAGACTCCTGACATTTCAGCAGGGCTGCTGACATTTCAGCAGCTGAAATGTCAGGAGCCCTGCTGAAATGTCAGGAGCCCTGCTGAAATGTCAGGAGTCTGCTGAAATGTCAGGAGCCCTGCTGAAATGTCAGGAGCCCTGCTGAAATGTCAGGAGCCCTGCTGAAATGTCTCAGAAGGGCTGCTGACATTTCAGAAGGGCTGCTGACATTTCAGAAGGCTCCTGACATTTCAGAAGGGCTGCTGACATTTCAGAAGGGCTGCTGATATTTCAGCAGACTCCTGACATTTCAGCAGGGCTCCTGACATTTCAGCAGGGCTCCTGACATTTCAGCACACTCCTGACATTTCAGAAGGGCTGCTGACATTTCAGAAGGGCTGCTGACATTTCAGAAGGGCTGCTGACATTTCAGCAGACTCATGACATTTCAGCAGACTCCTGACATTTCAGCAGGGCTGCTGACATTTCAGCAGGGCTCCTGACATTTCAGCAGGGCTCCTGACATTTCAGCAGGGCTCCTGACATTTGAGTCTGCTGAAATGTCAGGAGTCTGCTGAAATGTCAGGAGTCTGCTGAAATGTCAGCAGCCCTTCTGAAATGTCAGCAGCCCTTCTGAAATGTCAGCAGCCCTTCTGAAATGTCAGCAGCCCTTCTGAATGTCAGGAGTCTGCTGAAATGTCAGGAGCCCTGCTGAAATGTCAGGAGCCCTGCTGAAATGTCAGGAGTCTGCTGAAATGTCAGGAGTCTGCTGAAATGTCAGCAGCCCTTCTGAAATGTCAGCAGCCCTTCTGAAATGTCAGGAGGTCTGCCGAAATGTCAGGAGCCCTGCTGAAATGTCAGGAGTCTTCTGAAAGGTCAGGAGTCTGCTGAAATGTCATGAGTCTGCTGAAATGTCAGCAGCCCTGCTGAAATGTCAGGAGTCTGCTGAAATGTCAGGAGCCCTGCTGAAATGTCAGGAGCCCTGCTGAAATGTCAGGAGCCCTGCTGAAATGTCAGGAGCCCTGCTGAAATGTCAGCAGCCCTGCTGAAATGTCAGGAGTCTGCTGAAATGTCATGAGTCTGCTGAAATGTCAGCAGCCCTTCTGAAATGTCAGCAGCCCTTCTGAAATGTCAGCAGCCCTTCTGAAATGTCAGGAGTGTGCTGAAATGTCAGGAGCCCTGCTGAAATGTCAGGAGCCCTGCTTGAAATGTCAGGAGTCTGCTGAAATATCAGCAGCCCTTCTGAAATGTCAGCAGCCCTTCTGAAATGTCAGGAGCCCTTCTGAAATGTCAGCAGCCCTTCTGAAATGTCAGCAGCCCTTCTGAGACATTTCAGCAGGGCTCCTGACATTTCAGCAGGGCTCCTGACATTTCAGCAGGGCTCCTGACATTTCAGCAGACTCCTGACATTTCAGCAGGGCTCCTGACATTTCAGCAGGGCTCCTGACATTTCAGCAGACTCCTGACATTTCAGCAGACTCCTGACATTTCAGCAGACTCCTGACATTTCAGCAGGGCTCCTGACATTTCAGCAGGGCTCCTGACATTTCAGCAGACTCCTGACATTTCAGCAGGGCTTCTGACATTTCAGCAGGGCTGCTGACATTTCAGAAGGGCTGCTGACATTTCAGAAGGGCTGCTGACATTTCAGAAGGGCTCCTGACATTTCAGAAGGGCTGCTGACATTTCAGAAGGGCTGCTGATATTTCAGCAGACTCCTGACATTTCAGCAGGGCTCCTGACATTTCAGCAGGGCTCCTGACATTTCAGCACACTCCTGACATTTCAGAAGGGCTGCTGACATTTCAGAAGGGCTGCTGACATTCAGAAGGGCTGCTGACATTTCAGCAGACTCATGACATTTCAGCAGACTCCTGACATTTCAGCAGGGCTGCTGACATTTCAGCAGGGCTCCTGACATTTCAGCAGGGCTCCTGACATTTCAGCAGGGCTCCTGACATTTCAGCAGGGCTCCTGACATTTCAGCAGACTCCTGACATTTCAGCAGGGCTGCTGACATTTCAGAAGGGCTGCTGACATTTCAGCAGACTCATGACATTTCAGCAGACTCCTGACATTTCAGAAGACTCCTGACATTTCAGCAGGGCTCCTGACATTTCGGCAGACTCCTGACATTTCAGAAGGGCTGCTGACATTTCAGAAGGGCTGCTGACATTTCAGCAGACTCCTGACATTTCAGCAGACTCCTGACATTTCAGCAGGGCTCCTGACATTTCAGCAGGGCTCCTGACATTTCAGCAGACTCCTGACATTTCAGAAGGGCTGCTGACATTTCAGAAGGGCTGCTGACATTTCAGAAGGGCTGCTGACATTTCAGAAGGGCTGCTGACATTTCAGCAGACTCCTGACATTTCAGCAGACTCCTGACATTTCAGCAGACTCCTGACATTTCAGCAGGGCTGCTGACATTTCAGCAAACTCCTGACATTTCAGCCTGACATTTCAGCAGGGCTGCTGACATTTCAGCAAACTCCTGACATTTCAGCAGGGCTGCTGACATTTCAGCAGGGCTCCTGACATTTCAGCAGGGCTCCTGACATTTCAGCAGGGCTCCTGACATTTCAGCAGACTCCTGACATTTCAGCAGGGCTTCTGACATTTCAGCAGGGCTGCTGACATTTCAGCAAACTCCTGACATTTCAGCAGGGCTCCTGACATTTCAGCAGGGCTCCTGACATTTCAGCAGACTCCTGACATTTCAGAAGGGCTGCTGACATTTCAGAAGGGCTGTCTGACATTTCAGAAGGGCTCCTGACATTTCAGAAGGGCTGCTGACATTTCAGAAGGGCTGCTGATATTTCAGCAGACTCCTGACATTTCAGCAGGGCTCCTGACATTTCAGCAGGGCTCCTGACATTTCAGCACACTCCTGACATTTCAGAAGGGCTGCTGACATTTCAGAAGGGCTGCTGACATTTCAGAAGGGCTGCTGACATTTCAGCAGACTCATGACATTTCAGCAGACTCCTGACATTTCAGAAGACTCCTGACATTTCAGCAGGGCTCCTGACATTTCGGCAGACTCCTGACATTTCAGAAGGGCTGCTGACATTTCAGAAGGGCTGCTGACATTTCAGCAGACTCCTGACATTTCAGCAGACTCCTGACATTTCAGCAGGGCTCCTGACATTTCAGCAGGGCTCCTGACATTTCAGCAGACTCCTGACATTTCAGAAGGGCTGCTGACATTTCAGAAGGGCTGCTGACATTTCAGAAGGGCTGCTGACATTTCAGAAGGGCTGCTGACATTTCAGCAGACTCCTGACATTTCAGCAGACTCCTGACATTTCAGCAGGGCTGCTGACATTTCAGCAGGGCTGCTGACATTTCAGCAGGCTCCTGACATTTCAGCAGGGCTCCTGACATTTCAGCAGGGCTCCTGACATTTCAGCAGGGCTCCTGACATTTCAGCAGACTCCTGACATTTCAGCAGGGCTTCTGACATTTCAGCAGGACTGCTGACATTTCAGCAGACTCCTGACATTTCAGCAGGGCTCCTGACATTTCAGCAGACTCCTGACATTTCATAAGGGCTGCTGACATTTCAGAAGGGCTGCTGACATTTCAGAAGGGCTGCTGACATTTCAGCAGACTCCTGACATTTCAGCAGACTCCTGACATTTCAGCAGGGCTCCTGACATTTCGGCAGACTCCTGACATTTCAGCAGGGCTGCTGACATTTCAGAAGGGCTGCTGATATTTCAGCAGACTCCTGACATTTCAGCAGGGCTCCTGACATTTCAGCAGGGCTCCTGACATTTCAGCACACTCCTGACATTTCAGAAGGGCTGCTGACATTTCAGAAGGGCTGCTGACATTTCAGAAGGGCTGCTGACATTTTCAGAAGGGCTGCTGACATTTCAGCAGACTCATGACATTTCAGCAGACTCCTGACATTTCAGCAGGGCTGCTGACATTTCAGCAAACTCCTGACATTTCAGCAGGGCTGCTGACATTTCAGCAGGGCTCCTGACATTTCAGCAGACTCCTGACATTTCAGCAGGGCTGCTGACATTTCAGAAGGGCTGCTGACATTTCAGAAGGGCTGCTGACATTTCAGAAGGGCTGCTGACATTTCAGCAGACTCCTGACATTTCAGCAGACTCCTGACATTTTCAGCAGGGCTGCTGACATTTCAGCAGGGCTCCTGACATTTCAGCAGACTCCTGACATTTCAGCAGGGCTTCTGACATTTCAGCAGGACTGCTGACATTTCAGCAGACTCCTGACATTTCAGCAGACTCCTGACATTTCAGAAGGGGCTGCTGACATTTCAGAAGGGCTTGCTGACATTTCAGAAGGGCTGCTGACATTTCAGAAGGGCTGCTGACATTTCAGCAGACTCCTGACATTTCAGCAGACTCCTGACATTTCAGCAGGGCTGCTGACATTTCAGCAGGGCTGCTGACATTTCAGCAGGGCTCCTGACATTTCAGCAGGGCTCCTGACATTTCAGCAGGGCTCCTGACATTTCAGCAGGGCTCCTGACATTTCAGCAGACTCCTGACATTTCAGCAGGGCTTCTGACATTTCAGCAGGACTGCTGACATTTCAGCAGACTCCTGACATTTCAGCAGGGCTCCTGACATTTCAGCAGACTCCTGACATTTCATAAGGGCTGCTGACATTTCAGAAGGGCTGCTGACATTTCAGAAGGGCTGCTGACATTTCAGCAGACTCCTGACATTTCAGCAGACTCCTGACATTTCAGCAGGGCTCCTGACATTTCGGCAGGACTCCTGACATTTCAGCAGGGCTGCTGACATTTCAGAAGGGCTGCTGATATTTCAGCAGACTCCTGACATTTCAGCAGGGCTCCTGACATTTCAGCAGGGCTCCTGACATTTCAGCACACTCCTGACATTTCAGAAGGGCTGCTGACATTTCAGAAGGGCTGCTGACATTTCAGAAGGGCTGCTGACATTTCAGAAGGGCTGCTGACATTTCAGCAGACTCATGACATTTCAGCAGACTCCTGACATTTCAGCAGGGCTGCTGACATTTCAGCAAACTCCTGACATTTCAGCAGGGCTGCTGACATTTCAGCAGGGCTCCTGACATTTCAGCAGACTCCTGACATTTCAGCAGGGCTGCTGACATTTCAGAAGGGCTGCTGACATTTCAGAAGGGCTGCTGACATTTCAGAAGGGCTGCTGACATTTCAGCAGACTCCTGACATTTCAGCAGACTCCTGACATTTTCAGCAGGGCTGCTGACATTTCAGCAAACTCCTGACATTTCAGCAGGGCTGCTGACATTTCAGCAGGGCTCCTGACATTTCAGCAGACTCCTGACATTTCAGCAGACTCCTGACATTTCAGAAGGGCTCCTGACATTTCAGAAGGGCTGCTGACATTTCAGAAGGGCTGCTGATATTTCAGCAGACTCCTGACATTTCAGCAGGGCTCCTGACATTTCAGCAGGGCTCCTGACATTTCAGCACACTCCTGACATTTCAGAAGGGCTGCTGACATTTCAGAAGGGCTGCTGACATTTCAGAAGGGCTGCTGACATTTCAGCAGACTCATGACATTTCAGCAGACTCCTGACATTTCAAAAGACTCCTGACATTTCAGCAGGGCTCCTGACATTTCGGCAGACTCCTGACATTTCAGAAGGGCTGCTGACATTTCAGAAGGGCTGCTGACATTTCAGCAGACTCCTGACATTTCAGCAGACTCCTGACATTTCAGCAGGGCTCCTGACATTTCAGCAGGGCTCCTGACATTTCAGCAGACTCCTGACATTTCAGAAGGGCTGCTGACATTTCAGAAGGGCTGCTGACATTTCAGAAGGGCTGCTGACATTTCAGCAGACTCCTGACATTTCAGCAGACTCCTGACATTTCAGCAGGGCTGCTGACATTTCAGCAAACTCCTGACATTTCAGCAGGGCTGCTGACATTTCAGCAGGGCTGCTGACATTTCAGCAGGGCTGCTGACATTTCAGCAGGGCTCCTGACATTTCAGCAGGGCTCCTGACATTTCAGCAGACTCCTGACATTTCAGCAGGGCTTCTGACATTTCAGCAGGGCTGCTGACATTTCAGCAAACTCCTGACATTTCAGCAGGGCTCCTGACATTTCAGCAGGGCTCCTGACATTTCAGCAGACTCCTGACATTTCAGCAGGGCTCCTGACATTTCGGCAGACTCCTGACATTTCAGAAGGGCTGCTGACATTTCAGAAGGGCTGCTGACATTTCAGCAGACTCCTGACATTTCAGCAGACTCCTGACATTTCAGCAGGGCTGCTGACATTTCAGCAGACTCCTGACATTTCAGAAGACTCCTGACATTTCAGCAGGGCTCCTGACATTTCGGCAGACTCCTGACATTTCAGAAGGGCTGCTGACATTTCAGAAGGGCTGCTGACATTTCAGCAGACTCCTGACATTTCAGCAGACTCCTGACATTTCAGCAGGGCTCCTGACATTTCAGCAGGGCTCCTGACATTTCAGCAGACTCCTGACATTTCAGAAGGGCTGCTGACATTTCAGCAGACTCCTGACATTTCAGCAGACTCCTGACATTTCAGCAGGGCTCCTGACATTTCAGCAGGGCTCCTGAAATTTCAGCAGACTCCTGACATTTCAGCAGGGCTGCTGACATTTCAGCAGGGCTGCTGACATTTCAGCAAACTCCTGACATTTCAGCAGACTCCTGACATTTCAGAAGGGCTGCTGACATTTCAGAAGGGCTGCTGATATTTCAGCAGACTCCTGACATTTCAGCAGGGCTCCTGACATTTCAGCAGGGCTCCTGACATTTCAGCACACTCCTGACATTTCAGCAGGGCTTCTGACATTTCAGCAGGGCTGCTGACATTTCAGCAAACTCCTGACATTTCAGCAGGGCTCCTGACATTTCAGCAGGGCTCCTGACATTTCAGCAGACTCCTGACATTTCAGCAGGGCTCCTGACATTTCGGCAGACTCCTGACATTTCAGAAGGGCTGCTGACATTTCAGAAGGGCTGCTGACATTTCAGCAGACTCCTGACATTTCAGCAGACTCCTGACATTTCAGCAGGGCTGCTGACATTTCAGCAGACTCCTGACATTTCAGAAGACTCCTGACATTTCAGCAGGGCTCCTGACATTTCGGCAGACTCCTGACATTTCAGAAGGGCTGCTGACATTTCAGAAGGGCTGCTGACATTTCAGCAGACTCCTGACATTTCAGCAGACTCCTGACATTTCAGCAGGGCTCCTGACATTTCAGCAGGGCTCCTGACATTTCAGCAGACTCCTGACATTTCAGAAGGGCTGCTGACATTTCAGCAGACTCCTGACATTTCAGCAGACTCCTGACATTTCAGCAGGGCTCCTGACATTTCAGCAGGGCTCCTGACATTTCAGCAGACTCCTGACATTTCAGCAGGGCTGCTGACATTTCAGCAGGGCTGCTGACATTTCAGCAAACTCCTGACATTTCAGCAGACTCCTGACATTTCAGAAGGGCTGCTGACATTTCAGAAGGGCTGCTGATATTTCAGCAGACTCCTGACATTTCAGCAGGGCTCCTGACATTTCAGCAGGGCTCCTGACATTTCAGCACACTCCTGACATTTCAGAAGGGCTGCTGACATTTCAGAAGGGCTGCTGACATTTCAGAAGGGCTGCTGACATTTCAGCAGACTCATGACATTTCAGCAGACTCCTGACATTTCAGAAGACTCCTGACATTTCAGCAGGGCTCCTGACATTTCGGCAGACTCCTGACATTTCAGAAGGGCTGCTGACATTTCAGAAGGGCTGCTGACATTTCAGCAGACTCCTGACATTTCAGCAGACTCCTGACATTTCAGCAGGGCTCCTGACATTTCAGCAGGGCTCCTGACATTTCAGCAGACTCCTGACATTTCAGAAGGGCTGCTGACATTTCAGAAGGGCTGCTGACATTTCAGAAGGGCTGCTGACATTTCAGAAGGGCTGCTGACATTTCAGCAGACTCCTGACATTTCAGCAGACTCCTGACATTTCAGCAGGGCTGCTGACATTTCAGCAAACTCCTGACATTTCAGCAGGGCTGCTGACATTTCAGAAGGGCTGCTGACATTTCAGAAGGGCTGCTGACATTTCAGAAGGGCTCCTGACATTTCAGAAGGGCTGCTGACATTTCAGAAGGGCTGATGACATTTCAGCAAACTCCTGACATTTCAGCAGGGCTCCTGACATTTCAGCACACTCCTGACATTTCAGAAGGGCTGCTGACATTTCAGAAGGGCTCCTGACATTTCAGCAGACTCCTGACATTTCAGCATTGCTTCTGACATTTCAGCAGGGCTGCTGACATTTCAGCAAACTCCTGACATTTCAGCAGGGCTCCTGACATTTCAGCAGGGCTCCTGACATTTCAGCAGACTCCTGACATTTCAGAAGGGCTGCTGACATTTCAGAAGGGCTGCTGATATTTCAGAAGGGCTCCTGACATTTCAGAAGGGCTGCTGACATTTCAGAAGGGCTGCTGATATTTCAGCAGACTCCTGACATTTCAGCAGGGCTCCTGACATTTCAGCAGGGCTCCTGACATTTCAGCACACTCCTGACATTTCAGAAGGGCTCCTGACATTTCAGCAGGGCTCCTGACATTTATTTTATTTTATTTTATTTTTTCATTTCCATTTCCTTTTCATTTTTTTTTTCATTTCATTTTCATTTCCTGACATTTCAGCAGACTCCTGACATTTCAGAAGGGCTGCTGACATTTCAGAAGGGCTGCTGACATTTCAGAAGGGCTCCTGACATTTCAGAAGGGCTGCTGACATTTCAGAAGGGCTGCTGATATTTCAGCAGACTCCTGACATTTCAGCAGGGCTCCTGACATTTCAGCAGGGCTCCTGACATTTCAGCACACTCCTGACATTTCAGAAGGGCTGCTGACATTTCAGAAGGGCTGCTGACATTTCAGAAGGGCTGCTGACATTTCAGCAGACTCATGACATTTCAGCAGACTCCTGACATTTCAGAAGACTCCTGACATTTCAGCAGGGCTCCTGACATTTCGGCAGACTCCTGACATTTCAGAAGGGCTGCTGACATTTCAGAAGGGCTGCTGACATTTCAGCAGACTCCTGACATTTCAGCAGACTCCTGACATTTCAGCAGGGCTCCTGACATTTCAGCAGGGCTCCTGACATTTCAGCAGACTCCTGACATTTCAGAAGGGCTGCTGACATTTCAGAAGGGCTGCTGACATTTCAGAAGGGCTGCTGACATTTCAGAAGGGCTGCTGACATTTCAGAAGGGCTGATGACATTTCAGCAAACTCCTGACATTTCAGCAGGGCTCCTGACATTTCAGCACACTCCTGACATTTCAGAAGGGCTGCTGACATTTCAGAAGGGCTCCTGACATTTCAGCAGACTCCTGACATTTCAGCATTGCTTCTGACATTTCAGCAGGGCTGCTGACATTTCAGCAAACTCCTGACATTTCAGCAGGGCTCCTGACATTTCAGCAGGGCTCCTGACATTTCAGCAGACTCCTGACATTTCAGAAGGGCTGCTGACATTTCAGAAGGGCTGCTGACATTTCAGAAGGGCTCCTGACATTTCAGAAGGGCTGCTGACATTTCAGAAGGGCTGCTGATATTTCAGCAGACTCCTGACATTTCAGCAGGGCTCCTGACATTTCAGCAGGGCTCCTGACATTTCAGCACACTCCTGACATTTCAGAAGGGCTCCTGACATTTCAGCAGGGCTCCTGACATTTATTTTATTTTATTTTATTTTTTCATTTCCATTTCCTTTTCATTTTTTTTTTCATTTCATTTTCATTTCCTGACATTTCAGCAGACTCCTGACATTTCAGAAGGGCTGCTGACATTTCAGAAGGGCTGCTGACATTTCAGAAGGGCTCCTGACATTTCAGAAGGGCTGCTGACATTTCAGAAGGGCTGCTGATATTTCAGAAGGGCTCCTGACATTTCAGCAGACTCCTGACATTTCAGCATTGCTTCTGACATTTCAGCAGGGCTGCTGACATTTCAGCAAACTCCTGACATTTCAGCAGGGCTCCTGACATTTCAGCAGGGCTCCTGACATTTCAGCAGACTCCTGACATTTCAGAAGGGCTGCTGACATTTCAGAAGGGCTGCTGACATTTCAGAAGGGCTCCTGACATTTCAGAAGGGCTGCTGACATTTCAGAAGGGCTGCTGATATTTCAGCAGACTCCTGACATTTCAGCAGGGCTCCTGACATTTCAGCAGGGCTCCTGACATTTCAGCACACTCCTGACATTTCAGAAGGGCTCCTGACATTTCAGCAGGGCTCCTGACATTTATTTTATTTTATTTTATTTTTTCATTTCCATTTCCTTTTCATTTTTTTTTTCATTTCATTTTCATTTCCTGACATTTCAGCAGACTCCTGACATTTCAGAAGGGCTGCTGACATTTCAGAAGGGCTGCTGACATTTCAGAAGGGCTCCTGACATTTCAGAAGGGCTGCTGACATTTCAGAAGGGCTGCTGATATTTCAGCAGACTCCTGACATTTCAGCAGGGCTCCTGACATTTCAGCAGGGCTCCTGACATTTCAGCACACTCCTGACATTTCAGAAGGGCTGCTGACATTTCAGAAGGGCTGCTGACATTTCAGAAGGGCTGCTGACATTTCAGCAGACTCATGACATTTCAGCAGACTCCTGACATTTCAGAAGACTCCTGACATTTCAGCAGGGCTCCTGACATTTCGGCAGACTCCTGACATTTCAGAAGGGCTGCTGACATTTCAGAAGGGCTGCTGACATTTCAGCAGACTCCTGACATTTCAGCAGACTCCTGACATTTCAGCAGGGCTCCTGACATTTCAGCAGGGCTCCTGACATTTCAGCAGACTCCTGACATTTCAGAAGGGCTGCTGACATTTCAGAAGGGCTGCTGACATTTCAGAAGGGCTGCTGACATTTCAGAAGGGCTGCTGACATTTCAGCAGACTCCTGACATTTCAGCAGACTCCTGACATTTCAGCAGGGCTGCTGACATTTCAGCAAACTCCTGACATTTCAGCAGGGCTGCTGACATTTCAGCAGGGCTCCTGACATTTCAGCAGGGCTCCTGACATTTCAGCAGGGCTCCTGACATTTCAGCAGACTCCTGACATTTCAGCAGGGCTTCTGACATTTCAGCAGGGCTGCTGACATTTCAGCAAACTCCTGACATTTCAGCAGGGCTCCTGACATTTCAGCAGGGCTCCTGACATTTCAGCAGGGCTCCTGACATTTCAGAAGGGCTGCTGACATTTCTGAAGGGCTGCTGACATTTCAGAAGGGCTGCTGACATTTCAGCAGACTCCTGACATTTCAGCTCCTGACATTTCAGCAGGGCTTCTGACATTTCAGCAGGACTGCTGACATTTCAGCAGACTCCTGACATTTCAGCTCCTGACATTTCAGCAGGGCTTCTGACATTTCAGCAGGACTGCTGACATTTCAGCAGACTCCTGACATTTCAGCAGGGCTCCTGACATTTCAGCAGACTCCTGACATTTCAGAAGGGCTGCTGACATTTCAGAAGGGCTGCTGACATTTCAGAAGGGCTGCTGACATTTCAGCAGACTCCTGACATTTCAGCAGGGCTGCTGACATTTCAGCAAACTCCTGACATTTCAGCACACTCCTGACATTTCAGAAGGGCTGCTGACATTTCAGAAGGGCTGCTGACATTTCAGAAGGGCTGCTGACATTTCAGCAGACTCATGACATTTCAGCAGACTCCTGACATTTCAGCTCCTGACATTTCAGCAGGGCTTCTGACATTTCAGCAGGACTGCTGACATTTCAGCAGACTCCTGACATTTCAGCAGGGCTCCTGACATTTCAGCAGACTCCTGACATTTCAGAAGGGCTGCTGACATTTCAGAAGGGCTGCTGACATTTCAGAAGGGCTGCTGACATTTCAGCAGACTCCTGACATTTCAGCAGGGCTGCTGACATTTCAGCAAACTCCTGACATTTCAGCAGGGCTGCTGACATTTCAGCAGGGCTCCTGACATTTCAGCAGGGCTCCTGACATTTCAGCAGGGCTCCTGACATTTCAGCAGGGCTCCTGACATTTCAGCAGACTCCTGACATTTCAGCAGGGCTTCTGACATTTCAGCAGGACTGCTGACATTTCAGCAGACTCCTGACATTTCAGCAGGGCTCCTGACATTTCAGCAGACTCCTGACATTTCAGAAGGGCTGCTGACATTTCAGAAGGGCTGCTGACATTTCAGAAGGGCTGCTGACATTTCAGCAGACTCCTGACATTTCAGCAGACTCCTGACATTTCAGCAGGGCTCCTGACATTTCGGCAGACTCCTGACATTTCAGCAGGGCTGCTGACATTTCAGCAAACTCCTGACATTTCAGCAGGGCTGCTGACATTTCAGCAGGGCTCCTGACATTTCAGCAGGGCTCCTGACATTTCAGCAGGGCTCCTGACATTTCAGCAGGGCTCCTGACATTTCAGCAGACTCCTGACATTTCAGCAGGGCTGCTGACATTTCAGCAGGGCTGCTGACATTTCAGCAAACTCCTGACATTTCAGCAGGGCTGCTGACATTTCAGCAGGGCTCCTGACATTTCAGCAGGGCTCCTGACATTTCAGCAGGGCTCCTGACATTTCAGCAGGGCTCCTGACATTTCAGCAGACTCCTGACATTTCAGCAGGGCTTCTGACATTTCAGCAGGACTGCTGACATTTCAGCAGACTCCTGACATTTCAGCAGGGCTTCTGACATTTCAGCAGGACTGCTGACATTTCAGCAGACTCCTGACATTTCAGCAGGGCTCCTGACAT
This sequence comes from Parapristionchus giblindavisi, assembly GCA_943737045.1. Classification (NCBI taxonomy): domain Eukaryota; kingdom Metazoa; phylum Nematoda; class Chromadorea; order Rhabditida; family Diplogasteridae; genus Parapristionchus; species Parapristionchus giblindavisi. The sequence continues at coordinate 14,251 of CALSFV010000180.1, forward strand.
TTCAGCAGACTCCTGACATTTCAGAAGGGCTGCTGACATTTCAGAAGGGCTGCTGACATTTCAGAAGGGCTGCTGACATTTCAGCAGACTCCTGACATTTCAGCAGACTCCTGACATTTCAGCAGGGCTCCTGACATTTCGGCAGACTCCTGACATTTCAGCAGGGCTGCTGACATTTCAGCAAACTCCTGACATTTCAGCAGGGCTGCTGACATTTCAGCAGGGCTCCTGACATTTCAGCAGGGCTCCTGACATTTCAGCAGGGCTCCTGACATTTCAGCAGGGCTCCTGACATTTCAGCAGGGCTCCTGACATTTCAGCAGACTCCTGACATTTCAGCAGGGCTGCTGACATTTCAGCAGGGCTGCTGACATTTCAGCAAACTCCTGACATTTCAGCAGGGCTGCTGACATTTCAGCAGGGCTCCTGACATTTCAGCAGGGCTCCTGACATTTCAGCAGGGCTTCTGACATTTCAGCAGGGCTGCTGACATTTCAGCAAACTCCTGACATTTCAGCAGGGCTCCTGACATTTCAGCAGGGCTCCTGACATTTCAGCAGACTCCTGACATTTCAGAAGGGCTGCTGACATTTCAGAAGGGCTGCTGACATTTCAGAAGGGCTCCTGACATTTCAGCAGGGCTCCTGACATTTCAGCAGGGCTCCTGACATTTCAGCAGACTCCTGACATTTCAGAAGGGCTGCTGACATTTCAGAAGGGCTGCTGACATTTCAGAAGGGCTGCTGACATTTCAGAAGGGCTGCTGACATTTCAGCAGACTCCTGACATTTCAGCAGACTCCTGACATTTCAGCAGACTCCTGACATTTCAGCAGACTCCTGACATTTCAGCAGGGCTGCTGACATTTCAGCAAACTCCTGACATTTCAGCAGGGCTGCTGACATTTCAGCAGGGCTCCTGACATTTCAGCAGGGCTCCTGACATTTCAGCAGGGCTCCTGACATTTCAGCAGACTCCTGACATTTCAGCAGGGCTTCTGACATTTCAGCAGGGCTGCTGACATTTCAGCAAACTCCTGACATTTCAGCAGGGCTCCTGACATTTCAGCAGGGCTCCTGACATTTCAGCAGACTCCTGACATTTCAGAAGGGCTGCTGACATTTCAGAAGGGCTCCTGACATTTCAGAAGGGCTCCTGACATTTCAGAAGGGCTGCTGACATTTCAGCAAACTCCTGACATTTCAGCAGGGCTGCTGACATTTCAGCAGGGCTGCTGACATTTCAGCAGGGCTCCTGACATTTCAGCAGGGCTCCTGACATTTCAGCAGGGCTCCTGACATTTCAGCAGACTCCTGACATTTCAGCAGGGCTTCTGACATTTCAGCAGGGCTGCTGACATTTCAGAAGGGCTGCTGACATTTCAGCAGACTCCTGACATTTCAGCAGACTCCTGACATTTCAGCAGGGCTCCTGACATTTCAGCAGGGCTCCTGACATTTCAGCAGACTCCTGACATTTCAGAAGGGCTGCTGACATTTCAGAAGGGCTGCTGACATTTCAGAAGGGCTGCTGACATTTCAGAAGGGCTGCTGACATTTCAGCAGACTCCTGACATTTCAGCAGGGCTGCTGACATTTCAGCAAACTCCTGACATTTCAGCAGGGCTGCTGACATTTCAGCAGGGCTCCTGACATTTCAGCAGGGCTCCTGACATTTCAGCAGACTCCTGACATTTCAGCAGGGCTTCTGACATTTCAGCAGGGCTGCTGACATTTCAGCAAACTCCTGACATTTCAGCAGGGCTCCTGACATTTCAGCAGGGCTCCTGACATTTCAGCAGACTCCTGACATTTCAGAAGGGCTGCTGACATTTCAGAAGGGCTGCTGACATTTCAGAAGGGCTCCTGACATTTCAGAAGGGCTGCTGACATTTCAGAAGGGCTGCTGACATTTCAGCAAACTCCTGACATTTCAGCAGGGCTGCTGACATTTCAGAAGGGCTCCTGACATTTCAGCAGGGCTCCTGACATTTCAGCAGGGCTTCTGACATTTCAGCAGGGCTGCTGACATTTCAGCAAACTCCTGACATTTCAGCAGGGCTCCTGACATTTCAGCAGGGCTCCTGACATTTCAGCAGACTCCTGACATTTCAGAAGGGCTGCTGACATTTCAGAAGGGCTGCTGACATTTCAGAAGGGCTCCTGACATTTCAGAAGGGCTGCTGACATTTCAGAAGGGCTGCTGATATTTCAGCAGACTCCTGACATTTCAGCAGGGCTCCTGACATTTCAGCAGGGCTCCTGACATTTCAGCACACTCCTGACATTTCAGAAGGGCTGCTGACATTTCAGAAGGGCTGCTGACATTTCAGAAGGGCTGCTGACATTTCAGCAGACTCATGACATTTCAGCAGACTCCTGACATTTCAGAAGACTCCTGACATTTCAGCAGGGCTCCTGACATTTCGGCAGACTCCTGACATTTCAGAAGGGCTGCTGACATTTCAGAAGGGCTGCTGACATTTCAGAAGGGCTCCTGACATTTCAGAAGGGCTGCTGACATTTCAGAAGGGCTGCTGACATTTCAGCAAACTCCTGACATTTCAGCAGGGCTGCTGACATTTCAGCAGGGCTCCTGACATTTCAGCAGGGCTCCTGACATTTCAGCAGGGCTCCTGACATTTCAGCAGACTCCTGACATTTCAGCAGGGCTTCTGACATTTCAGCAGGGCTGCTGACATTTCAGAAGGGCTGCTGACATTTCAGCAGACTCCTGACATTTCAGCAGACTCCTGACATTTCAGCAGGGCTCCTGACATTTCAGCAGGGCTCCTGACATTTCAGCAGACTCCTGACATTTCAGAAGGGCTGCTGACATTTCAGAAGGGCTGCTGACATTTCAGAAGGGCTGCTGACATTTCAGAAGGGCTGCTGACATTTCAGCAGACTCCTGACATTTCAGCAGGGCTGCTGACATTTCAGCAAACTCCTGACATTTCAGCAGGGCTGCTGACATTTCAGCAGGGCTCCTGACATTTCAGCAGGGCTCCTGACATTTCAGCAGACTCCTGACATTTCAGCAGGGCTTCTGACATTTCAGCAGGGCTGCTGACATTTCAGCAAACTCCTGACATTTCAGCAGGGCTCCTGACATTTCAGCAGGGCTCCTGACATTTCAGCAGACTCCTGACATTTCAGAAGGGCTGCTGACATTTCAGAAGGGCTGCTGACATTTCAGAAGGGCTCCTGACATTTCAGAAGGGCTGCTGACATTTCAGAAGGGCTGCTGACATTTCAGCAAACTCCTGACATTTCAGCAGGGCTGCTGACATTTCAGCAGGGCTCCTGACATTTCAGCAGGGCTCCTGACATTTCAGCAGGGCTTCTGACATTTCAGCAGGGCTGCTGACATTTCAGCAAACTCCTGACATTTCAGCAGGGCTCCTGACATTTCAGCAGGGCTCCTGACATTTCAGCAGACTCCTGACATTTCAGAAGGGCTGCTGACATTTCAGAAGGGCTGCTGACATTTCAGAAGGGCTCCTGACATTTCAGAAGGGCTGCTGACATTTCAGAAGGGCTGCTGATATTTCAGCAGACTCCTGACATTTCAGCAGGGCTCCTGACATTTCAGCAGGGCTCCTGACATTTCAGCACACTCCTGACATTTCAGAAGGGCTGCTGACATTTCAGAAGGGCTGCTGACATTTCAGAAGGGCTGCTGACATTTCAGCAGACTCATGACATTTCAGCAGACTCCTGACATTTCAGAAGACTCCTGACATTTCAGCAGGGCTCCTGACATTTCGGCAGACTCCTGACATTTCAGAAGGGCTGCTGACATTTCAGAAGGGCTGCTGACATTTCAGCAGACTCCTGACATTTCAGCAGACTCCTGACATTTCAGCAGGGCTCCTGACATTTCAGCAGGGCTCCTGACATTTCAGCAGACTCCTGACATTTCAGAAGGGCTGCTGACATTTCAGAAGGGCTGCTGACATTTCAGAAGGGCTGCTGACATTTCAGAAGGGCTGCTGACATTTCAGCAGACTCCTGACATTTCAGCAGACTCCTGACATTTCAGCAGGGCTGCTGACATTTCAGCAAACTCCTGACATTTCAGCAGGGCTGCTGACATTTCAGAAGGGCTGCTGACATTTCAGAAGGGCTGCTGACATTTCAGAAGGGCTGCTGACATTTCAGAAGGGCTGCTGACATTTCAGCAGACTCCTGACATTTCAGCAGACTCCTGACATTTCAGCAGGGCTCCTGACATTTCAGCAGGGCTCCTGACATTTCAGCAGACTCCTGACATTTCAGAAGGGCTGCTGACATTTCAGAAGGGCTGCTGACATTTCAGAAGGGCTGCTGACATTTCAGAAGGGCTGCTGACATTTCAGCAGACTCCTGACATTTCAGCAGACTCCTGACATTTCAGCAGGGCTGCTGACATTTCAGCAGACTCCTGACATTTCAGAAGACTCCTGACATTTCAGCAGAGCTCCTGACATTTCGGCAGACTCCTGACATTTCAGAAGGGCTGCTGACATTTCAGAAGGGCTGCTGACATTTCAGCAGACTCCTGACATTTCAGCAGACTCCTGACATTTCAGCAGGGCTCCTGACATTTCAGCAGGGCTCCTGACATTTCAGCAGACTCCTGACATTTCAGAAGGGCTGCTGACATTTCAGCAGACTCCTGACATTTCAGCAGACTCCTGACATTTCAGCAGGGCTCCTGACATTTCAGCAGGGCTCCTGACATTTCAGCAGACTCCTGACATTTCAGCAGGGCTGCTGACATTTCAGCAGGGCTGCTGACATTTCAGCAAACTCCTGACATTTCAGCAGACTCCTGACATTTCAGAAGGGCTGCTGACATTTCAGAAGGGCTGCTGATATTTCAGCAGACTCCTGACATTTCAGCAGGGCTCCTGACATTTCAGCAGGGCTCCTGACATTTCAGCACACTCCTGACATTTCAGAAGGGCTGCTGACATTTCAGAAGGGCTGCTGACATTTCAGAAGGGCTGCTGACATTTCAGCAGACTCATGACATTTCAGCAGACTCCTGACATTTCAGAAGACTCCTGACATTTCAGCAGGGCTCCTGACATTTCGGCAGACTCCTGACATTTCAGAAGGGCTGCTGACATTTCAGAAGGGCTGCTGACATTTCAGCAGACTCCTGACATTTCAGCAGACTCCTGACATTTCAGCAGGGCTCCTGACATTTCAGCAGGGCTCCTGACATTTCAGCAGACTCCTGACATTTCAGAAGGGCTGCTGACATTTCAGAAGGGCTGCTGACATTTCAGAAGGGCTGCTGACATTTCAGAAGGGCTGCTGACATTTCAGAAGGGCTGCTGACATTTCAGCAGACTCCTGACATTTCAGCAGACTCCTGACATTTCAGCAGGGCTGCTGACATTTCAGCAGACTCCTGACATTTCAGAAGACTCCTGACATTTCAGCAGGGCTCCTGACATTTCGGCAGACTCCTGACATTTCAGAAGGGCTGCTGACATTTCAGAAGGGCTGCTGACATTTCAGCAGACTCCTGACATTTCAGCAGACTCCTGACATTTCAGCAGGGCTCCTGACATTTCAGCAGGGCTCCTGACATTTCAGCAGACTCCTGACATTTCAGAAGGGCTGCTGACATTTCAGCAGACTCCTGACATTTCAGCAGACTCCTGACATTTCAGCAGGGCTCCTGACATTTCAGCAGGGCTCCTGACATTTCAGCAGACTCCTGACATTTCAGCAGGGCTGCTGACATTTCAGCAGGGCTGCTGACATTTCAGCAAACTCCTGACATTTCAGCAGACTCCTGACATTTCAGAAGGGCTGCTGACATTTCAGAAGGGCTGCTGATATTTCAGCAGACTCCTGACATTTCAGCAGGGCTCCTGACATTTCAGCAGGGCTCCTGACATTTCAGCACACTCCTGACATTTCAGAAGGGCTGCTGACATTTCAGAAGGGCTGCTGACATTTCAGAAGGGCTGCTGACATTTCAGCAGACTCATGACATTTCAGCAGACTCCTGACATTTCAGAAGACTCCTGACATTTCAGCAGGGCTCCTGACATTTCGGCAGACTCCTGACATTTCAGAAGGGCTGCTGACATTTCAGAAGGGCTGCTGACATTTCAGCAGACTCCTGACATTTCAGCAGACTCCTGACATTTCAGCAGGGCTCCTGACATTTCAGCAGGGCTCCTGACATTTCAGCAGACTCCTGACATTTCAGAAGGGCTGCTGACATTTCAGAAGGGCTGCTGACATTTCAGAAGGGCTGCTGACATTTCAGAAGGGCTGCTGACATTTCAGCAGACTCCTGACATTTCAGCAGACTAAGGGATTTCCAATTTCAACCTGCATGCGTGCGAGCGCGTCTGACTAGAGCTATCATCAAGTTTTACGAGAGTTCAAACATGTTCACATGGCTTAGTGGCAAGACTGTTGTGTAGTGATCCGAACCTCGCATGTTCGAATCCTACCCAGTGTAAATCAACTTTGCCCATTTTTCTTATTGTTTAAATCTATTTCAAATCCCTTAAATGTAAGGCAATAATTCCCTTTCAGGTAAGGGAAATAATTCCCTTATATAACTGGGAATAATTCTCTTGGGGTACCTTAGCCAGGGAATTATTCCCTTACATATAAGGGATTTTTCTGTGAGTGTACATACTCACTGAGAATGGGGATACACTATGTTCTGTTCTAACAATAATTAAATTAGTAATGTAATTAGATGTGCAATTATTGATTTACTTGCACGTTAAAAATAAATTATAAAACTAATATATTAGTTAATAATGTGTCTTATGGTGTTTCGGCCGCTACGTCTAGACACCATAAAGCGTTGCCTGGTATCGCGGCCATCTTCAGTAGTAATAAGAAATTGGCCGCTTAGCAGTACAGAACATAAGAAATTGAATTTATTACTTTTCGAGAATATTTTTCGCTGATATCTTTCATATTCAAAAAAATGAAACGTAAAAATTTGAATTATTTAAGTAAATTCTCTGCGTGAGTAGGATCATGAACTAACTTTAACATTCCATACCTGTTGGAAAAGGGTGCCCGATAGCGAAAAGCTACGAGCGAACAGGAACATTTTGGATTGGATTAAGATAGGGGTTCGAAGTAAGCGGTAAGAATAGGTTCGTCGTAATAATAGAAGTAGTGGTCAGGGTGGGGATATGTTACAGCGAAAAACTAGAGGGCCTAGACTAGAGGAAGGAGTCTGTTAGACATAGAGGCCAACATGTGATAAGAGGTATACCTCACTCATCAATTGATTGGATGAAGATACGCGGCTTGAGATTATAGTAGATTGAGTCGAGGGACTCTCACTAGTTATCTCGGGGGCGCCTTCTGCCAGTTGTCCTTTCTCCACTCATTGTCGTCATTGTGATGCATTATGATGATGATGATGATCGAGAGTCGACACCTGCTAACTGCGTCGATTATTTACCCAATCTTCCCTGTTATTTCCTTGTTGTTATTCTTTAAAAAATATTTTAACCTCTATGAAATTACTTATCTTATAAGATCTGATAAATCGTGCACGGAGAATAAATAGAATTTTATATCATGCTAATTAGAATTATGAAATTGGAAAAAAATACAATGGGATACAATTTATACAAAATAGATAACTATTTTAAAACGAAATTTTAAAAAAAACTTCTCCCCAAATTAGAGAAACGTAAGTCGGCAACTCCTACAGCGATGTCCCTTGATACGCTGTGGCATACTGTACTTTCTAGAAATTGTCTTTTGAATCGGAATTTTCTCGAAGTTGAGGTCGCCCGTTTCAATCTTTGTGTGTTCTGTAGCGTGTTCCGTCTTTTGAGTAGTGTTTTACTATTATATTGTGAACTAATATCGATTAGTATTGATTTATTTTGTTGTTCAGTAGTAATCATGGCTAAATGGGGAGAAGGAGACCCTCGATGGATCGTTGAGGAGCGACCAGATGCCACTAACGTCAACAATTGGCATTGGTAAGCACTTCATAAGTCATGGCTAAATACCGATTCTCGTTAAGGTCGGAGAAGAACGCAACTCCATGGTCCAAGGATCGTTTGAAGGAACTCCTCGAGGGTCTCAAGGTAATAATCCTAAATAGTTGAGTCTTTAAAGTAGAACATTTGTTCCCTGTCATATTATCGCTTATAAAACTACCACACAAGGGTGTTTCATCGCTCTTAAATTATCTTTGAATGCTCTTTTATGCCTGTTTTTGCCGAGGGGAAGATTGCTAGATGTTTAAAAATGCGATGAAAATGCGTGTTGATGTGAAGAGCTATTGTTTCTAGTTCGCAGCAATCATTCGGAAGGGAGAAATTTCATGACAACTCGGCTACGAAACACCCATTAGCTGATAAAGTTGTTCAATGTTAAAAAAATGTCATTGTTTCTAGTTCGACGATGGGTCAGCGTCGTGCGAATTGACGACGATCAAGAAGATCGAGGGAGAAGCGACGGCGAACAATCGAAAGGCCAAACTGATCTTCCTCTTTGAATGGGAACTTGAGGTCAACTTCATCGGTAAGCTGTCGATGTTTTATGCTTTTCCGCTGGTCTATTCACGTGTAATTAATCTTACAACACTACTGATATCAATACAGTGCAATTACGAATTAGTCACATTTAAATAAACATACGTATAAAAGATAAGCGTACGAATCAAGAAAAATTAGATCGCAAACCATCTTTTTCACATTGTTAAATTGACTAAATTTACATAAATTTAAATTAATTTTTTATACATTTAAATATATTCAGGTCGTGTGGCGGGCAGCGAGGACGAGGTGAAGGGGCACGTCGAGATTCCCAATCTCGGAGATGAGAATGAGGCCCATGAAGTCGATGTGAGTGTAGATTATCATTTTTGTTTGAATCATACATGGACGGGGTACCTGGATCTCGATTCTAAAGGGGGTATCCCAACGAAAAATGGCTAATTTTACAGGGGGCATTCACTTTTTTCCCAAAAAAATAACCTAAACGTCATTTATTACAGGAGGCATTCCACAAATTTTCGAAAAAGCGGTTAATTTTACAGGGGGCACCTCCATGTTTGCGCCCATGTATTGTTTGAATTGATAATATCAGTGAGCGACCGTCACTTGGTTATCATACATTTTCGGTACCCTCGCCGTTTAGTTTCATATAGTGGGTCAATTCTCGAAATAGGGAGGGTTAATTCGTTCTTTTCCCTTAAAAAATCGTAATTTTTAGCTTATTTTTTTTATCAAGTGCCCTAAAATGGCCTTATATATTAGGCCTTATATATACTTATATATTATATATGGGTCAATCCTCGCACTACTGGGGTATGGCAATGTATGATGTGAGTGTATAGTATAATTTTTGTTGGAAATGACTGACGACCAGAGAGCGACCGTCACTTGGTTATTATGAACCATACATGGGCGTCAACATGGCGGGCATACATTTTCGGTACCCTCGCCGTGTATTTTATATAGTGGGTCAATTCACGAAATAGGGTGGGTTGATTCACAAAATTTGTTATTTTCGCTTAAAAATATCGTCATTTTTAGCTTCCATTTTTATCAAGTGGCATAAAATGGGCCTTATATAGTGGGTCAATCCTCGCACTGCGAGGGTATGGCAATGTATGATGGGGGGTGCCCTCTGTAAAATTAGGGCTTTTCGAAAATTTGTGGAATGCCCCCTGTAAAAAATGACGTTTAGGCGAATTTTTTGGAAAAAAATTGAAAGCCCCCTGTAAAATTAACCATTTTTCGTTCGAATGCCCCCTGTAGAATCGAACTCCAGGTACCCCGCCCATGTATGATATAGTGGGTCAATTCTCGAAATAGGGAGGGTTAATTCACAAAATTCGTTCTTTTCCCTTATAAAATCGTAATTTTTAGCTTATTTTTTTATCAAGTGCCCTAAAATGGCCTTATATATTAGGCCTTATATATACTTATATATTATATATGGGTCAATCCTCGCACTACTGGGGTATGGCAATGTATGATGTGAGTGTATAGTATAATTTTTGTTGGAAATGACTGACGACCAGAGAACGACCGTCACTTGGTTATTATGAACGTTGCGAAACATTGAATCAGCTGGTGTACATACATTGTCATACCCTCGCAATGCGAGGATTGACCCACTATGTAATGCCCATTTTAGGCCACTTTATGCGAAAAGAAGATAAAAATTACGATAGTTAAGCGAAAATAACGAATTTTGTGAATCAACCCACCCTATTTCGAGAATTGACCCACTATATAAAAATAAACGGCGAGGGTACCGAAAATGTACGGTGTATATTATCATTTTTGTTCCAAATGGGCTACATATCAGCGAGCGACCGTCACTTGGTTATTATGAACGTAACGAAACATTGAATCAGCTGGTGTATTGCTTTACGTGCAACGTTTGTTGTCGGTTTTTTATGTGAGTGTATGCTACCTTTTTTTTTTGTTTGAAGTTAGCGAATATCAGCGCGCGACCGTCACTTGGTTATTATGAACGCAGCGAAACATTGAATCAGCTGGTATATTGCTTTACGCACAACGGTTGTACAGTCAAATTGGAGGAGTAAACTATTGCTAATTAATACTAAGCTATTTCTAGGGTATCTGTATTTCATTCAACTCGGTCATTTCTAGTTAATTGGCTTATCTTTCGAAATCTTGGAACACGCTTGTTTTTTGAATCCATATTATTATTATTATTATTATTATTATTGAGTTTACTATTTTCAGGTGAACGCTCACATCACCACCCGTGGTCCATTGGAGGCGCCCATCCGACATCTCATCAACAAGAAGGGCGTACTCGCTATTCAGGTATCGATTGATTTCCATCATCTACAGTATCCTGCTCTCATCGTGCTAAGATGTAGTATTCGTTTCTGACTTTCGTGATTAGTTACATGACTCATTTTGTATATCAATCATCCTGTGGGAACTGTGATGATTGTCTTGCTACAGTTTAAGAAACCTCGATTCGTGAGTGTGGCCGAATGATTGACAAAATTAAAAAGTAGATTAATTTATGAAATTTGAATTTTGTTTATTCCAATGATGATATCACTGAAATAAATAAATCGTAAAGTTTATTTCTCTATCTTGCCAAGCAGTTGATCACATTCAAAAATACTCAGAATATTATCGCCGACAAGAATTATCACGACCACTCCTCCCACTTTAAAATATTGATTGATTCAGGCTGCTCTCGCCACCTACATTCGTGAGCTCAAGGAAGAGTTCAGCAAGGGCATCATCCTCCCCACCGACAAGCCCAAGGCCCAGGTACGGTATTTGGAAAAACATTCGATCGGGTTCCATACATTTTCGGTGCCCTCACCGAATTATTTTTATATAGTGGGTCTATTTAGAAAAATCATTATTTTTCGCTTAAATTGTAATCTTTCACATAAAAATGAGCTATATATAGTGGGTCGTCCGTGAAAATGAACCGTATATAGTGAGTCAATCCTCGCATAGTGAGGGCATGCAAATGTATGATCGGGTCCGGTACCGTAACCATCATGTTTCAGGTTATCACCAAGGGCAAAACTACCGTCGTCGACAAGAAGCAGTTTATGAACAACGTCGTTGCCGATGCGAAGAAGGAAGAGTCCACCTCGAGTAAGCCAAATCCTACCGTATCTCCCACCAATACCACCCTCGCCTCTGGTGATTACGATATCCCGCCCAAACCTACCGTAGTAGTTGAGGAGGTTGTCGAGCCTACTGTAGTAGTAGAGGAGTCGACCCCTACACCTGTAACATCGGTAGAGTACGACAGTACCTTCTCGAATAGATTCCTAGTGATGGTCGGCGTGGGGTTGGTCGCGTCCATGGTCCTCAAGCGCATTATTGATTGATTGATTTATAAGATTATTGATCGATATCTATAGATAAATAGTACTCATAGTAGCTCCAGCTAGACTCGATTGTTGCCGTTTCATATCATCACTATTCGTCCCCGTTCTCTCAGTTTCCCTTTTCATTTCCAGTGATTTCATTTCACTCATACGGTCTAATAGCTTAATTCCCTTTTTTCTCCGTGTGAATTCCAATTTCTTTGCTCATCCATTATATGCTCATCTGTTCGTTGTCTTTTCACGTCTATCATAATTTCCATACTCTGAATCGTAAGGATAAATCGATTAGGGCATACGGTACTTGTTTTGTTTCTCCGCACGGGATCCATGAAAGATATTGATTATTGATTTTTCAGATGAGAAATTCTCGGTGAAGACTGTGTCGTGCATCGAGACGTTCAAGGTGCCACCAGCGCGTCTCTTTGAATGCCTGACCCAGCGAGAGGTACGGTTAGGATACTGTTAGTCACCTGACTGATCGGGCTTGGACACCGAGCCGAAAAATCGATATTTCCAGATGGTGAATGCGTGGACGAACGGTAGTGCGCCCGAGTGGGATCTACGTCCGGACGGCAAATTTGTCCTATTCGGCGGAATGGTCTCCGGAACGTTCCTCAGAATTGTAAGTATCGATTGATTTTATTGATTTTTGCAGTTACCGTAACCGGCTGATTATTGATTTTTATAATTATAGTATGTGATTTACTATTGATATTATCCGATTTTGGAGTTACCGTTCACGATTGGTTATTGATTTTCCTGTTACCGTACGCTTGTTCGTTGTAGGAAGAGCCGAACGTGCTCGAGTTCACGTGGAGACTCAAGTCGTTCCCCGCCAATCACTACGCCCACGTAACCTTCACCATCAAGGATAAGGTTGTTATCGATTGATTTTGATCGTTTGGGTTACGTTTACTAATCGTGAACCATAGGTGGGCACGCTGGGGGAAAGGCTGTGCGCAAACCGGAGAATTGTAAGGCAAGGCTATGCGCATGGCCATTTTTTGCAGATTTCACTAGAAATTTTCCAATTTTTGCGAGGCAAGGCTATGCGCAAGGTCCCGCAAATGAAGGAAAGGCTGTGTGCAAAAAGATTTCGTTTTCACGCGCCCACCTATGTCGTGAACTGAATTTTTAAGCTGTAGTACATGTGTTCAAACAATAATTTGGTATATTTATGATTGGTTTGGTAGTTTTGTTGTTGTTGGGCATACTGTATGATAGACTCGTTGATGTAGAGAATATCGATTGGTTGATTGATATTATTGATTTATTGATTGATTACCAGGGAGACAGTACGGATCTGACGATCGATGCGGCCAACGTTCCCGAGCATCTGGGAGAGGAGACGCAGAACGGATTCTCGCGCTACTATCTGCAGGTACGGCCGAAATTATTAAATTAATTTAATTAATGGGCATAATAATAATAATAGCATTGCACTTGAACAAAGTATTGATTTGAAGTTGCTGTCATACGCCTGTACGGTTGTGAAATCGCAAATATGTTTGGCTGCTAGTGGGGAGCTGTAATTTGGTTATATCGTCTCAGGAGCCAGATTTTGAGTGACAGGGCATCTTGAAAGTGTTTTGAATGTATGGTTGTTGTATGTCTTTAATATAACAATATAACAACAACAATTTGCAAAAATCTATTTGCTCCACAAGTACCTTTTGTGCATTAATACATTTATTGCGAATTCTGATGTGGCAACAAAAATTTGATTTTGCAGGCGCTCTCTCGCACCTTTGGCTTCGGCGCCCGATTCTTCTAATCGATATCGATCGATAATCTTCCTTTTCTTCATCTTCCCGTGATCTGCCGATGACTACAACTCTCTGTACTTTATAATTTGCTCGTGTATCTCAGTTTGTGCTCCCTCTCTTTCTCTGCTCTCTCTCACCATCTCTCACTCTCTCCTCTCTCTCTCTCTCTCTCTCTCTCCCCATCTGCCTCCTCTCCATCTCTCAATTCTATTCATGTCTTCCGTTTGTGATCTACCCCATTCATATAGATACTATCCAATTCAATTCATCCTATAAAGTACCTTTATCCTTTTTAGATTCCAATAAAATAAATCGATAATCTTATTTAAAAGTGTTGTCTGTTTCTTGTTGTGTCGCTTGCGATTGATTTGATTTGATTGCTTGCTTGATAAAAGTGATTTACAATTTTTTAATCGATTATTATTATTATACTTGTTATTATGGCGAGGGTTATTAATGGGGCTGTCACGGTATTTACAGAAGATTGGGAGAACGACCCGAGTTCAATGGCGAATACTGTGATGGATTACGGTAGAAATGGGGGATACGGTAGTTTTGGAACGTTGATTACGGTAGGAGTTGAGGGTACGGTAGAGTGGATGAAATATCGATTGATTAGTGAGGGATCTCTGAGGAGGCTTCTTCGTCTCCCTCGGAGTCCCGTCGGGAAAGCGACCTGAGTGATTACGGTATTGAGCTGATTAGTTATCGATTGGTTACCTCCTAGACGACTTTTTCTTCTGGTCTCGCCGTTTCAGCCACTCCTGGAAGGCGTCGAATTCCTCAGAATCTAACTGAAAATGGGTACGGTAATCTATTGATTACTGTATTAACGGTGATCTATTGATTACTGTAATATTGATTACCGTACCTCATTCTTAGCGTGCCTGTGGGATTTCTTCTTTGTGACTACGGTAGTCGCTTCGGGACTGTCCTGCAAAGGATTACGGTAGACTATTGATTGGACGGAAGATATTATTGGTTACTTCTTCGGTGTCTTCATCATCATCGACGTCAGCGCTGTCTGGCTCTGGGGTAGTGGTCGTAGTGTGCTTGGACTTCTTGTGATGAGACTACAAAGATCAAAGATCAAGAGACTACAAAGATCAAAGATCAAGAGACTACAAAGATCAAAGATCAGAGATGTCTTGGATCAAAGATGTCAGAGCCTGAGAGATCAAATACACTACTATGAAAATTATTATTTCTCGTGCTCAAAGATCAATCTAACCTTTCGACGGGGCTTCTTGGTTACTTCCTCTACAGATTCACTGTTTCCTGAAGTCTCTGGAATTCGAGTCGATTCTTCGAGAGCCTTCACCTTCAATGATTATCGATTAGAGGAAAATAAAATCATGAATGATCTACCTTTTCTTTTTTCGGCTTGCGGCTTTTTCATAAAACAATGCGCGATTTACTATTATGCTAAATAGCTCATTTATGTTTTTTTAGTTGTTCTTTTTCGCGAAAAAAATTGCAGATTTTTTAAAAATTTGACGGTCTTTTCAAAAATTACAAAAAAAAAGAAAAGAAATCGATAATGCTACCTTAGCCTCTTGGTCTCGTCGTTGTGCCTCCTTCTTGTTCGCCTTCTCAATCAGTCTGGCCTGAAGGGCGAGACGTTCCTGCAACAATATTGATTGATATCGATTAACGGAATGAATTATCGATTACCTTTCTCTTCTGTTCACGGCGCGCCTTGCGTTCCTCGAGCATCTTGCGGACCTCCTCGCGCTTTCGAGCGGACTTAATATTTTATGTTGTCACTTTACCAATGGACAAACCAGAAAAATTTTTAAATTAAAAGAAAAACGTTTTTTTCAAATAACAAAAGAGGTGATTTGTTGTATGGGCTAAATAAAAGTGCTTTCGAATTCGCGAAAAGAATTGTGATAGAAAAAGTCATACATCGAGATAATTTGTAACTCAAAAAGAGAGAGCAATGCTCTCTCACTTTCTTTGTCTACGAGAAAGCACTACCAACGCGGACAGTATCTATAACAAGTTCAGGTTGTGCATTTAAAACAATTATTATCTAATATTGCATTATATTTGCATTCTACATAAATTAATTATGTAAAGAAATCAATCACAAAAATTCAAAGTGAACGTTAAGCCTACCTCGGCCTCCTTTCTCTTCCTCTCCTTCTCTTCTCGTTCCAGTTTCAATCTCTGATCGTTCAGCAACTGATCCAGACGACTCTGGCTCTGCTTCAGCGACTCCTGCGCCTCATGCAGCAGTTTCTCGAACGGTCCGGCATCCTCGGTCGAATCTGCCTTCTTCTGGAATCGATAATCGATCAATAATCAGAAAAATCAATAATATGAACGATACGGTTGTATTTTGCAGGAATCGAAAGAGCCGGTTCAAGAAAACCCAATGACAGTTTAAGAACAAAAATTGAGGGGGGTGACATTTCCGCAACCGACATTTCCGCAACGGGGAATAACTCGGTTCGTAGGGGTCATAGAAACTTGGGATGGGTATCATTGTGATCAGCATCAGTAACACTACCGTAATCTACCGTAACCTAGTTCGGTGGGTCAGATCAAGTTCGGTGGGTCAGATCGGGGTATAACTCGGTTCGTAGGGGTCATAGAAACACGAGATGGGTATCAATGTGATCAGCATCAGCAACACTACAGTAATCTACCGTAACCCGGTTCAGTGGGTCAGATCAAGTTCGGTGGGTCAGATTTAACTAAAAATTGTCGGAATGGCCACTACGTGTGCCTTATCATTTTGAGCTATTGTAAAATACCGTAATCTACCGTAACCCGGTTCGATGGGTCAGATCATGTTCGGTGGGTCAGATTTGACTAAAAATTGTCGGAATGGCCATTACGTGTGCGTTATCATTTTGAGCTATTGTAAAATACCGTAATCTACCGCAACCCGGTTCGGTGGGTCAAATCAAGTTCGGTGGGTCAGATTTCACTACAAACTGTCGGAATGGCCACTACATGTGCGAAATCATGATGAGCTATTGTAAACTACCGTAGCCAGGTTCGGTGGGTCAGATCAAGTGCGGTGGGTCAGATTTCAGTATAAATTGTCCAAATGGTCACTATGTGCGGGGTATGATTATGAGTTATTGTAAACTATCGTAATCCACCGTAATCCGGTTCGGTGCGTCAGATCAAGTGCGATGTATCATATTTCACTAAAAAGTGTCCAAATGGTAGTTTACAATTACTCATAATCATACTACGCGCATAGTAATCATTTGGACATTTTTTTAGTGAAATCTGAGCCACCGAACTTAATCTGACCCACCGAACCGGGTTATGGTAGATTACAGTAGTTTGCAATAGCTGATAATGATATCGCACATGTAGCGGCCATGCAGACAATTTTTACTGAGATCTGACCCGCCGCACTTGATCTGACCCGCCGAACCTGGTTACGGTAGTTTGCAATAGCTCATCATGATTTCGCACATGTAGTGGTCATTCCGACAATTTTTAGTCAAATCTGACCCACCGAACATGATCTGACCCATCGAACCGGGTTACGGTAGATTACGGTATTTTACAATAGCTCAAAATGATAAGGCACACGTAGTAGCCATTCCGACAATTTGTAGTGAAATCTGACCCACCGCACTTAATCTGACCCGCCGAACTGGGTTACGGTAGATTACGGTAGTCTACAATAAGTTATAATCATATCACTCACGTATTAGTTATTCCTGCAATTTAAACTCAAATCTGACCCTTCGCACTTGATCTGACCCACCGAACCGGGTTACGGTAGATTTCGGTAGCTCACCATCGCGTGGACGCGTGTGCGGGTGTCGCGAGGATCTTGGCAGCAAGTCGAGTCTCTGGGGTCTCTGGGGGCGCGTTTGGCGTTCGGAAAACGGCATTGAGGGACGCGATGCAAGGCTCCACCCTGCATTAACATTCGAGCGTTGCATCCATTTTAGGACCTCGCTTTCACATGGTTCCGGAAATGGTACCGACTTCGGACCGATTGAGCGCGTGGCCGATATGTGGCCGAGTAGGAAAAGATCAAAGGTCAATTATTGGTTCGATAAATACATGTGACGAGGAGTCGAACGATACCCTTTCCGCTCGTCTTGGATGATTTTGAGCGAAATCACGACTCATTGCAAAAATGTAGCAGAGCTAGCAAAGACCAAAGGTCAATAAGTGACATGATAGTGTTACCGATGCTGATCACAATGATACCCATCCCAACGTTCTAGGACCCCGAAGAGCCGAGTTATTCCCCGTTGCGGAAATGTCGGTTGCGGAAATGTCGGTTGCGGAAATGTCGGTTGCGGAAATGCCGTTGCGGAAATGTCACCCCCCCCAAAATTGATGGGTAACGTCGTTTAAAGCCACACCCCAAGCTAATTTGAATATCTCCGCTCTGGCAATGTTCTCTCGCTTTATTTATCTACGAGAGAGTATTGCCAATGCGGAGGGAAAAATTAGCATGGGGTATTCCTTTAAGACTCGGATGGATACAGTAATCAATAACCACCGTATACCTCGTGTTTCTTGGCGGGAGTCGACGCAGGAACCGAGACGTCGATCGATTTGAGCTCATCAAAGCTCTCAGAGTCCTCGAGGAACGACGTGATTGGCAGCAGAGGCTCCTTCTCTTCCTTCTTCTTGTGGAATATCGATTGATTCGGGTTATCGATGATTACGGTAGCAGGCTCATCCGTGGAGGACTTCTGGAAATTCGAAAATTGCTTTCGATTACTTATTGATTACCCTACCAAACCCGCAGGACTTAGTGTGCCTTGAATAACGGGTTGTACCTTTACCTTTACCCTACCACTATGTTTTGTGTATGCCGAAGTACCGAACCTTTTCATGGAATACCGTAGACACAGTCGTCGCTACCTTAGTCTCCTCGGATACTGTAGGTGTTCTCTTCTCATGGAATATAGCTGGAGCGGTGGTGGCTTTGACCTCGGCGAAAGGACCGGGCTCACTTTAAGACTATCGATTAGATATGCGTATTATCGATTGATTAGTAGATCAGTGACGGTAAAATTATTGATTACCTATTGGATGGAACGTTGTGGAACAAATTGTTGAAGGGCTGATTGACGGCAGCGACAGTAGTGGGAGGAGGAGGAGGAGGAGGTGAGGTTGGAGGTGAGGTTGGAGGGGGTGGTGGTGTTGCGGTGGTCGGTAGCGGAGTCACAGGAGCTTGCGGTAGCGGTGCTCTGAATTTGGAGCTTGGAGCTCGACGAATCTCGCGACTGCTCAGGGTGTCGAAGACTTGCTGAAATTATGAAATTCTATAGGAGCCTGCTAGAAGTAGACAAAACGATCTCGTTTGACATTTTTTACCTGCTGCAGAGTACTGCAGAATTTATGCATAGTTACATTTGCCTTACGTGCCTACGCCGTAACCGCAGCGTCCCCGTCGTTACGGCAAAGGTTACGCCGAGGCATTAGAGTTTCAACTTTCCATGGAAAATTAAAACCAAAAAAACCAAGATATTGATATGATTGCCAATGGCAGATAAAATATGACTAACATTCTCAACTGTTTGAAGATCGGGCTCTTCATCTAGTGAGAATCCCACAGGTCTGCCTCCCTCGTAACCTGCCTTGACCGACGATCCTCTGATATTAATTTATATATATATATATATATATATATATATATATATATATATATATATATATATATATATAATTAATTAATTAATTACACATACTGAACATTTCTAATGATGAACAGTGTGATGTTTGAAAATCAATGACCAAAGATCAAAGACCAATTATCGATTACCTGAGTGCCTTTCTCGCTCTTTCCGATAGTACGTTCTGATTTTGGGGACGGTGTCCGAAGGTGCCTCGATTATTCCAATGACGACGGGGCGGGGGAGTGCCGGTGGGGTGGAGATGACTGAGGAAAATAAAGATCAAAGATCAAAGATCAGAGATCAAAGATCAAAGATTTGACAAGGGAACTCTCCCAACTTAATGTGGCCATATGACATGGGAATAATTTACCTTAATCAGTTTTCGATGCTCGATGATGACGATTGGAGTTTTCGATTCAGGTAAATTATTCCCATGTCATATGGCCACATTAAGTTGAGAGAGTTCCCTTGTGAGATCAAAGATCAAAGATCAGAGATCAAATATCAAAGATCAAAGATCAAAGATCAGAGATCAAAGATAAGAGATCAACTCACGCTTTAGTCGGAGCAGCGGTTACAGCGCGCACCGTAGCTTCGGCGGCCTTCTCGCGCAGATTCTTTCTCATTCTGAAATTAACTTGTATTTTTGTTTGTTTTAATCATGATTTCAACATTCTTAGTCGCTGAAAGTGTGTTCAATTTCAATATCAAAGATCAAAGATCAAAGATCAAATATCAAAGATTAGACCTGATTTTGGGGTCGGTCTTGGTGGATTGCTTGACGGTTCGCGCAAAGTTCTCAAAGTCGGCTCTGGCTTTCTCTTGGAGCTCACGGACTCTGATCTTGTCGGGGTCTTCGGGATCTTCCTTGAGCTCCGCTTTGTCTTTGCGAAGATGCAGCAGATCTTGCAGACTGGTTGACGGATCTTCCTGAATCAAATAAGATTTTTTTGATAAAAATTATTTCTAATTTTTTAAAATGTGATGTGAAAAAGAATTTAGAGGTAATAAATTTTGTTTAATTATTAATACTATTTCATTGCTCTCATAGAGCATAAGTGTCAAATTTGAGAAAAAAATCAGTGAAAGGTTCGTTTACTATGGTTTACTATGGTTATTTTTATTAAATGATCTTCCAACACAACCCAATTCTTAGTCTCTCCCTTTCTTTCATTCACTATAGTCAATCTCACAGTTTGAACGTTCTTCGTCGTTTCTTCAGATTTCAGGAACGTACTAATTAACAAAATCTTTGAAAGTTTTGATCTACCTGCAATCGATAATTGCTCATGTGACAATCAATATATCGATCAATACCAACTAAGCTTTGTTCAAAAGCTGCGAAAAGAAAAGGAAAGATCAGGGAAGACTTGCACGCTCTCTCACAGTTGTCTTTGCTTTTCGTGACTTCTGCGGCCGTATCATGAACGTTGGCAAACCGTTTGCAGGCAAACGTGACGTCACAAGCGTAGGGGAGGATCTCTTCACGTTTGTCGGACTGTCGTTTTGCCGACGTTCATGGATACCTATACTGAATACCAACATAAATACCTTGACGATTCCTCCTCCGGTGGCATTAATCTTTCTCAGTCGATCCTCTCCCGCCTAAAATATATACATATTCATTCGTTCATTCAGTGCATGATCAACCCAATTAAGTAGTTATTCAAACACGTTTATCACACATATTGCACGTACATATATTAGTATGAAACCGAAAATGGGCGGGGCTAACCAAGGGGCGTGGCTAATCAAGGGGGGCACCTATTCAGACTCGGGTATGACCGACCCATCGACATCCGTCCAGTTCGATTGGTTAATAGGGACACTCTCACCCGATCCCTCGACTTGATCTGAGGTTGTGACGGGTAATGGTGTGGTAGTGGCGGGTTGTCTGGTTCTGGATCTTCTAGCAAACGACAGTTTCCTGTGTAGGTCACTCAATCTCTTGAATTCCTCCTTGCGTCGTCTCCTACGCTCCTCTCTAATCGTTTGTTTCTCCTCGTCGATCTCTTTATTCAATCTGGCCAGCTCCTCATTCAGCTGTTTCTTTTTCTGTACGGCCTCAGCAACCTTGGCCAGCCTCTCAGCCTCTTTCTTCTCTTCTTCCTTCTTGGCCTCGGCTATCAGAGCCAGTTCAGACTTTGAATCGTGAGAGAGCAGTGGCTCCTTGGACTCGATCTTCTCTACCTTGGGAGCGTCAACCTTGACCTCGGGTTTCTTCTCAGTCTTCAAAAGGTCACCATCTCCTGATCCCTCAACCTCATCTTTCTCGGAGACTCTAACCACCACAACTTTCTTCTGATCATCTTCTTCCTTCTTCTCTTGCTTGATGTTATCCTTAGTTTCTACCTTTTCGTGTTGTTTCTCTTCCTTCTTCTCTGCTTCTTTCTCAGATACAGTTGTCTTGGCCTCTTCTGCTTTCACAACATCACCCTGTACTTCGGATTTCTTCTCTTCAACCTTCACTACTTTGTCTTGGGAGACTTTCTCGAAGACACTAGCAAGGGAGGACAACAACGACTCATCCTTCTTAGGTGCCTCTACCTCCTTCTTCTCTACCTTGGTCTCCTCCTTTGCCTCAACCTGTTCCTGATCTTTCTCGACCTTGTTTTCTTCTTTCTTGTCTACTTTGGGTGCTGCCTTTACATTTTCAACCTCTTCTACCTTCTTCTCTTCTACCTTCTCTGCTTTCTCCACCTTCTTCTCTACTACCTTCTCTACTTTTTCCTCCTTTTTCTCTTCCCCCTTCTCCACCTTCTTCCCCATCCTCTTATGATTCCTCTTCAGTCCATCCCTTCTCCTACTCCACGCTTCAAGCATTCTCATCGTCCGTTCTTTCCTCTCCTTCTTCTCTTCAGGAGTCAGATCGTTAAAGGCCACACCCGATCGCACTTTCACTTTCTTTTCACTTTCCGCCTTGTGCGACACTCCCTTCTTGGTTTCTTCCTTTTTAGGTTCGGGTTTCT